>CM040117.1:52166370-52554542 GCA_022559845.1 Amorphophallus konjac
GCTTCTTGTGGCTGATCACAGCCTCTTTCTTTTCATCCTTTTGCGACACCTCGGTGTAGTAGGATGCATCGAGCATATGGCACTCGAACACTTCAAAGGGATGTAGGTCTGCAAACACCCTTTCTTCCTTTCCTTCATGGCAGTATTTTATGCATTGGTGTAGCGTGGATGGCACTATCTGATATTCATGCAGCCACGGTCTCCCCAACAGGGCCTTATACGTGGTGTTGGAGTCGATCACATAGAATCGTACCACGGTAGTGAGGTCGCCCAATGTGAGGTTGAAATCAGCCACCCCAAGAGGTGTTTCACATTTCTGGTTGAACCCAGCAATCTTCATGTCTCTGACCTTGGTAAGCTGCAGATCAAAGTAGTATTTCTGATAGATGCGATACGGGAGAATATTTACAGCAGCCCCGGGATCTATCAGTATCCTGCTCAGCGACTGACAGTTCAGGGAGCCCCTCATATACAACGGTCTGTTGTGACTGGCATTTGGGATCAGCATATCATCTTCTGTGAATGTGACTGATGGCCCCGAATTCACTTTCGTTAAGAGTGCTTCGTATTGTGCCGGCGACTGCAGGGCATCCACAATTGCTTGGCGGGCCTCTTCACTCAGAGAGAGTATCTCCCAGATGGAGAATCTGGTGGGGAGCTTCTTCAACATTTTCATGATTTGACTGCCAACCCGAACATTAGACAGCCTCATCTCCTCTGCCCACCGGGGTCTTGGGGGTTCATGTGGTGCATGTGGCCTTTGCTGCCCAGTCCCAGTTTCATTTTCTTCATCGGTCTCCCGGAGGGCTTCTTCTGTAATGACTGCCCCTGGCTTTGCTAGAGGGCTATTTTCTTCATTTTCTTCATGCTGCTTCTGCTTTCTATCTACCGTCTGCTGGCACTTATTGCTTTTAGCTGGAGCAGTGTGAGCCAGTTGCTCGTTTTCTAAGCTGGACAGGAACTCCAGGAATGAAGGGGCTCCTTCTGCTTTATCTTTTCCTTGGTACAAGCTGGCAGGGGGAGGAACCTGGACACCGCGCACGTCTGGTTTCGGGATCTGATAGGGTTGCTCCCCTCTGAACATAATATTATGGTTAGCTGGTGGCGGACGCCCCCATTTTCTCCCAGAACGTGTTGCATGGGATGAGGTAGAGGCCTCAACATGATTGGCTTCTAGCGGGGCATCTGATGCTTCTTTGTTCATCATCCTCCCTGGGCAGAGAAAAGAGTACCGACAGAGTATTGCATTGTACTGTCGTGACCTTCCTTCCCTTTTTGGCCTTAGGCCGTTTCTTCTTTTTCTGGGAATTTGGCTTTGCTAGTTCCTGCCCCCATAAGGACTCAGTCTCATCTTTTCTTTGTTCTGCCTCCGGCTGCTCTTCAATTTTCAACTCTTCGAGCTACTCCCAGAGTATATAGTCTTTCACCAACAGGTGTTTCGACTTTTTCTGCTCATACTCATCAAGCTCATTAATATATTGCTGTAGACGCCTGGTTGCAGGGCTTTCTTCTTTATGTGCAGGGAGGGGAGTTTGTCTCCTCCGGTTGCGAGTATGGATCCGGATGACTGGTCCGGTCTCAACTGTAGGCCATATTGGCTTTATTGGAGGCGACTCCGGCCTTGGGGTGACACCCCGGATAACTGCTCCGTTGGTTTTAGCTGCGGGAGTCTTCTTTCTACTTTTTGTGGGTACCATCTGCCATCCTTCCTGATCTTTCAATGGGGTGAGGAAGCAGGCTTCACAGGTGTGCCTGGTGCATTCTTCAATGGCTTCCCTAGGCAGCTGTTGATAGATTGAGATCATATTGGCGGCCACCCTCCAGGGCGGAAGCTCATGTGGCCGAGGTGACTTCACCTGGTAATCTCCCAGCTGCAGTTCACCCTTCTTGACCATTCCTTCCATGATATCTTTGAAGACATAACAGTCCTCAATTGCGTGCCCCAACACCCGGTGAAATGGACAGAACATCGGATCATCTTTCTTTTCTGCATCTTCGGGCTTCTTCGGTTCAGGCAATGTTACCTTATTGAACTTATATGCCCAGTTAAATAATGCTGCAGTCTTATCCTTGGGAAAAGAGTAAGCTCTTCTCATCCTGTCCCTCAGAGAGACTTTGTCTCTTCTTTCTGCTGTATCTGCCATCGGGGGAGCTTCATCTGCCCCTTTCTTCCCTTTTTGTTGCTCAAAGGTTCTAAAATCGACGGTGTTGGCCTCAGAGTGTGACGGCCGCCGATCATTGGATTTTCCTTTTGGCATGGCGGGAGCATTGACGGTCGGACGTTTGGACAAGAACGTCTCGACTTCCGCCACTATATTGTTCAGTCGGTCAAATGTTTTGACATCTGCACCGATCATTTTTTCTAGCACCTCCCTCCTGAGGTTCTGCTTGCATATCTGCACTGCATCCTCCTGATGAGGAGGTCTTCTGCATCTCATGGCTAGATTTCTCCATCTTTTGATGTAATCCAGTGCAGTTTCATCTTGTTTTTGCCTGGTAGCATACAGCTCTGCTATTGTGATTTCCCTCTCCGTGACATGAAACCTGTCGTGGAATTTTCTCTGCATATCGGGCCAATCAACCACCGATCCTGCTGACAAGCTTGAATACCATTCAAAGGCCAACCCAGTGAGGGATGAGCCAAAGAACTTGAGCAGATAGGCTTCATCGACTGCTAGGTCGCCCATGATTGTAGTGTAGTAGGCTATATGCTCCCTAGGGGAGCCCTGGCCATTGAATTTCTCAAACTTTGGTGGCTTACTGATGCCTGGAGGTAGTTTCTTGGCAGCATACTGGGGAGGATACGGTACCTTGTACACATCATAAGTACCCGCATCACCACCAGTCTTTTCTGACAGCTTCATTTCCACAGTTCTTTCAATCATCTGCTTGTGGGCTACAGCTGCATCTATCTCTTCTGGGAAGAAGTGAGCTTGTTGCTGGCTGTGAGGAGTTGTCATCATAGTGGCGCGTAAGATGGGCGCGGTAGGCTGTGTCTGAGACACAGAGGGCTGAGCTACTGTTTGCTGTGGAACAGGTTGACTTGGTGCTTTGCCCTTATCAGCTAAGAGAGGATTAGCCAGGATAGTTGTTTCTGTGGAGCTGGATGTCTGCCCCGCAGGTTCAGCTTGCTTCGAGACTGACGTAGCTTCCTGTCTCTCATTGAGCTGTCTTCGGAGAGCATTGATCTCCTGTTGGTATCTTCTGAACATCATCTGGATCATGGGATCCATGGTTGATGGGATTTATATATCTTCAGAAGTCCCTTCAGCATCATCAACGAAGGGGTTATCTCCATCTTCCGCTGTTACTACATTAACTGTCATAGTGGCAACCCTGCGGGCTTCATCATCAATTTTCATTTTATCTTTTGCTGCCTGGCCTCTTCTTGTGACAGGGCCAGGTCTAGTTGCCAGCCTGAGCAATTCATCTGGCTGAGTTGGTAGTATATCTTGCCCCTTGGCCAGTCCAGCCATATTGCAGGCGAAGATTTGCATCTTTCCTTTCCGCCTATAGACCTTTCTTTTTATTTGGCTAGGATATCTGAGCCGGTCAAAGACCGATATTCTTTCTTTGGCTTTTTCCTCGTACAGGTCTTCTTCATTATATCCGGCCCTGGGGCCTTCTTCATAGTCATTCGAATCGGAGGAAGAGGCTTCGATCATCATTTCTTGGAAGGTTTCTTCTTCTTCATCATCCCTGGTGCCCAAGGCACGAGATAGTCTTTGCTGGCCTAGGGCAGAGCTCCCTAGGTAGTGGAAGTAGTCTTGGACTACTTGCTTAGTCTCCTCTGGGTTGCGCCTTTGCGGCTCAGGTCGGAGCATCAGTCTGTCCTGGCCCTTTTGCTGCCAGGCCAGTCTTGTCACCCGAGCATTCAGACGCTCGGCCCTGGGATATTTGAAGATATCAGCCTGTCTGGCACAGGATCCTGATCTTCTTGCAGTAACCATAGTGACTGGTTCACCTCTTCTCATATTGCCAACTTGGCAGCGGTTGGCAGCAGCATTGTAGATCTTCTCTTCCCATCTCTTGCCCCTGGCCATGGGATGGGTGTTGGTGAAGTTTTCCCTTGTCTCATATCTTCCGCCCCTCATCATGGGACGAACAGCAATCATATTTCTTTCTTGACCCTCAATCTCATCTCTCTTCCCCCGGGTCCTGGGGTAGGCAGCAGTAGCATTTCTTTCATCTTTCTTCATCTCCCTTCTGCCCCCTGCTCTGAGGCGGGCAACAGTGATATCAGTGAGGTTCTCTCTGTCTTCAGCTGGGGCCCAGCTTTGGATCCTCTTCGGTCGCCAGACCTGTTTGTATTTTGCTGGCTTGGGCGCCAGCGGCTTCTTTTTAGCAGCTTCCCAGTTGGCCCTCCTAGCGGCCAAAACCTGGAACTTGTTGTCAGTTGGGATGGTCGGGACGATTCTGTCCGGCCGGACTCCCCTGGGGCAACCGTCGAGGTTCGCCCTAATAGCACCCATCATTATCGTCTTTCCAGAATTGGAAAGGCGACGATCAACAGCAGTAGACCGGTTCCTCCGGTTGATTTTCTTCTCCTTCTGGGCAGTAGTGGGGACCATGTCCCTTTTCTGGACATGATGGACGTAGCAGGCGACGGCCGTGGGGGCCGTTTTCTTCGGTAAGCCATCCTTGCGATCAGCGGCCTCCACTGGGGCGTTTGCAGCAGCGCCTTGCTCCTCGTTATCGACTTGTAGAAGGTCGGTGTAGACAACGCCCAAGCAGTTGGGCAGCCCGACAGCTGGGGGAGACGAACCGAACGCCAGCGGTACCGCCAGGTACCCCTCCTGGACGTGCATGTCCACCGGTTGCTTGTCGAAGCATACAGACGCGATTTGTGTTGTCATCATAGTTTCCTGGAAACAGGGAAACACACGGAATCAGAAATTTGAGGGGGGCCCGCTGGGCCTCCTACCTTAGCGTAAAGATGAAGGGAGACTTGGTCCCACCGGGCGTGCCAGACTTGTGGAGCGCAGATTTTATGCCTTTATCGATTTTATTGTTGGTTTATTTGTCTATCGTCTGGTTATTTATTTATGTTTATGGATTTATTGGCGTGCCAGTCACCGTGGTGACGATCTTTTTATTGTGCGCTCGATTTGACTTGATCAGTCGATTGTGAGGTCCGAGTCGGGACTAGAAGTCCGTCATACCCTGAACGCTATGACGTTAATTACGTCCTCCCTAAGGAAGACAACCCTTGATTAAACGCTAAAGGTAGGAGGAAGACAGTGGTAAAACCACATGCTCAAAGGAGACAAAATTCATCTGTTTGCAAGACGTTAAATGTATTCGGACAAAGCAGGGGTTTGTTAATTACGGGACAAATCCGACGGCATATTCCCACCATCTTGGATGATGCCAAGTGGGGAATAGGAAACCACCCATGCAGTGGCAAAGTGGGAACCGTAAGGGATCGGGCATAATTGACCCGGAGTCCGAATAGGGACCGGCATGCCATGGCACGCCCCATATGGGTGTGATAGCACGTTTATATCCCCCCTTCGAGGGGACCATCGGAGGGCATACAAAGGCATGACTCCGTGGGCCGACGGGGTTGAGGGATAATATCACAGTGACCTGGCCAGGTGTGTGTGAATTTCGGCAGCATGTCCCCTTGACTTGGATTGTGCCAAGAGATGATAGGTCATCACCCACGGAATGCCGGGATGACAACCGAATGAGGATGGGCACCGGGCCCCGGGACATCGCTTGCCTCTGTTTCATCGGTCAATATCCCCTTGAAACCCTTCGAAACGCATGTAACGACATGGCCCTTTAGGTTCATAAGGGTGGAATCCGGATCGGGAATGAGGACTGTAGGGGAGGGAGGTCCTCCCCATTACTGTATCTTCTCAGATCATTCATGACGGTCTTATGGCAGTGGGGAGAAAGTCCCCTGACTGGGCTTCGTTGGGCCAAGAAGAGGGGTCTCGGCGTGGCTTACTGGTTGGCCAAGGGGGGTTCTCGGCGTGGCTTCTTGGTTGGTCAAGGGGAGCTCTCGGCGTGGCTTTTTGGTTGGCCAAGGGGGCTCTCGGCGTGGCTTACTGGCTGGCCAAGGGGGGTTCTCGGCGTGGCTTCTTGGTTGGCCAAGGGGGAGCTCTCGGCGTGGCTTTTTGATTGGCAAAGGGGGGGCTCTCGGCATGGCCCTTTGGTGGATAGAGGAGGAGGGGGGCTCTTGGCATGGGGCCTTTGGCTGGAAGAAGCTCTCGGCACGGGGCTTCCCGGCGCGCTCATGGCCGCGCCGGGAGCCTAGCGCCGGGAGGCTGTGGGCTATGGGGTTTTTCACAAAACAAGGGCTTGTCGTTTAGCTGAAAGGAAGGGAAGGCCTCTCGGCCTTACGGTTCTCGGTGGGGAAACTCGCACGCCGAGAAGATGGAATGCAGAAGGATTTCAGGGCTTCAGAGCTCAATAACGATGCTCTATTTCTGGGATTTCTGGGTTTTATGGCTCAGATTGAGACCGAATCAGGGATGTATGAGGAGATTTCATGAAGGCCTCTGCTAGAAGGACGCCAAGGGAGCTGAGAGGCCGGATCATCAGGAAGAGGGGAGACCATCGTCGGGGCCTGAGTAGCTTTTATCTGTATACTGCCAGACGTCTGGGGGGGTCAAGAGATGGCTGTCTCTGATTCCCCAGACTAGCATGATATCATCTGGGAAGCAAATCTGCGATGAAAGAACCCTTGATGCTGGGACCTCAGACCCTAGTCATTCAACGATTGGAATGAGGATCCGGGGTCGCATTCGTCTGCGGGCTCAAATGTATCTTTTATAGTCGACAGTCCGGGGAACCAAGAGATTGATGTCTCTGGTTCCCGGACAGCACAAGAGGCTTGAGGAACAGACTCAAATACATACGGAGGGCATGCTCTTGAAGCGGGAAGAGAGAGGAGAATAGAACCCAGCAACCCATTGAACAAGGGTGGGGGTTCTACCTTCATCCCTGTTCGAAGAACAGACTCGACTCCGAAGCCTGAGTCATTTCGCCCATGGGGCATTCATACAAACAGTATGCATACATATGGAGACAAAGGAAGATCGTATCGCCTAAAATCCATCACGGCCATTGCATTTATTTCATCTCACCATCATTTACATCGAGAAACATAAAGGGGAGGAACAGGGAAAGAATCGTATGAATAATCTAAACATCAAGACTTCGACTATTACATACGGAGAATCAGTAAAAAGAAGAAAAAGAAACATCGAACATGGGGGGGAGGGTGGAGCATTGACTCCTCTCCCTCCCCCTATCAGCCCACCTGGAGCCCTTCTTCTTTCCTTTCTTCTGCTTCTTCTTTCGACGGAGACTCTCTCCCTCTCTTTTTCTTTCTCTTTCTCTTTCTAGCTATCTGTTCGCTCTTTTCTTCTTCGTCTCTTTCTTCTTTTCTTTTCTGTCTATCCTCTTTCTTGCTATCTCTCTTTTCTCTCTTCGAAGGGAGGGGGTTTTATAACCCTTTTCCCTTTTTCTTCTCGGCAGACACCCTCACGGCGCGCTTGAAATAAGCTTCCCGGCGCGCTCGAATCTGGCCTCTCGGCGCCAACTTTGGGCTTCGACACAGGCTTTCGGCGCCACCTTCATACAGGCCCACTTGGGGTTTTTTAAGTGTTTCATCACCCGAAAGGGCCTTTCATTGGTGACATGTCTTGTATTGAAACTGTGATTACAATTTTCATCAGCCCGCAGACAGGGTTTTATCAGTCCGTAGACAGAGATTTTATCAGTCCGTAGATAGGGATTTCATCAGTCCGTAGACAGGGGTTTCATCAGTCCGTAGACAGGGGTTTCATCAGTCCGTAGACAAGGATTTTATCAGTCCGTAGACAGGGGTTTCATCAGTCCGTAGACAGGGATTTTATCAGTCCGTAGACAAGGGTTTCATCAGTCCGTAGATAGGGATTTTATCAGTCTGTAGACAAGGGTTTTATCAGTCCGCAGACAGGGGTTTCATCAGTCCGTAGACAGGGGTTTCATCAGTCCGTAGACAGGGATTTTATCAGTCCGTAGACAGGGGTTTTATCAGTCTGTAGACAGGGGTTTTATCAGTCCGTAGACAGGGGTTTCATCAGGATTGTCATCTGAACGGTGACAAAACCGGGTATCATCTTATCAATATCGTCACTCTAATGGTGACGAGCTCAGACATCAGCTTTAGTCTGGGAAGACCTCAGTCGGGTGTATAATCTGTGTAGATGATTCTTCTTCTGTTCTATCTTTTCAGGAGCCTTTACCATCTTCATCTGCCGGTGCTGGCTTCATCTTTATCTCATATTACTTCCGTCAGTAAGCCGACATATGACTTACCCTGACATATCATCTGTGACTTCTTGGACGAAGCAGTAGTATAGCTCTTCTTAAAGGGCTGGAAGGTCTCATTAGTCGAGTGACTGCTGCTTTATCAGTGCAGCCGTCTGAGCGACATTGGCACCGGGCATCGGCTTTGGCCGACAAGGGCTTTAGCCGGGTGAAAGGTTGATAAGCTTCATCATTAGTCTTTCACTGTTGGTCAGACCCTCTTTTCAATTATGCTTCCACCCTTGTTCATTTTCCAGGTGTCAACAGCACCCGGTCCAGATGCACCTCCTGTCCTCTCCCTAGTCCAGGGAGGTACATGTAGGCCCACACCTGCAATCCATTGCATCAAGACATCAACACATAGCATTTCATAAAATCATATAGGAATTGCACAAGATGCTTACATGAAGTAGTGGGGAGAATCCGCCGAGCATCATGCGCCGGCT
Source organism: Amorphophallus konjac (assembly GCA_022559845.1). Lineage (NCBI taxonomy): Eukaryota > Viridiplantae > Streptophyta > Magnoliopsida > Alismatales > Araceae > Amorphophallus > Amorphophallus konjac. Next base: position 52,175,124 of record CM040117.1, read on the forward strand.
GGTAGAGCTTAAAGTGTCGAAGAGGAAGGCAAGTACCATTGTGCCCCATGCATACTCTCTGACACTATCCACCTCAATGAGCAGGAGCAGGAGTCTGCAGCTCACCCCATCTGCCCTGGTGGCGAACAGCAGCTTCCTGAAGAACAACATCAGGAACCGCCATAGTACCACGTCTGCCTCTGGTCTGGGCTCAGCTGCTACTCGCTCCCGTGCCTGGTCCGTTAGCCATCCCAAGTGCTGCTCCGACAGCTCTCCCACCATGATCCCAGCTCCTCTCAAGCCCAGGCTCTCCTACAGCCTCACTCTCGGTAGGATCGTCGAGTGGCGCTCCGGTCTCTATAGCTCCAGGCCCAACAGCCTCTGGGCCAGCTCCCGGTAGTCCGTGTAAGTCCTCTCGCTCACCGGCGCACCATGTACCCGCAGCCCGGTGATGCCCACCACTTCCTCTAGTGTAGGGATCATATGACCCCACAGGAACAAGAATGCACGGCTGACTGACATCGCATATAGGAGGGCGGTGTCCAGCCTCGCCACCTCCATGCTCAGGAACTCTGCAAATCCCATGGCGGCCAGTCGCTCCCTCTGAAAGTCCGGCAGTGCCAGGTACATTGCCCAGACCTGGAGCCATGAAATCCGTGTCCGGCATTTTCCCTGCATACATTCAACATTCTAGGTCAGTCATTCCAATTCATAAATCATGCATTGCATATGTACAAAAAAATGCAATCTGTTAAAGAGGCGGCCATCACAGGGCCGTTTTCATCCCTCTAACGGTCTTCTATTGACCATTTCAGATCCCCAACGGTCTCCGCCAGGCTGTTTTTATTTTCCAATGAACCCTTTCATTGATCTGAGTTTAAAACGGTCACCCTCTGACCATTTTTGTCCAATAGGCGGTCTGTTGGAGATCGTTTTGTTCTCTAAACGGCCCAGTTCGGACGGTTTCATCCTTCGTAAGTGGGTTCTCTACTTACGGTCTGTTGGAGATCATTTTTTTTCCTTGGCGGTCTAATTCAGACCGTTTCTACCCTCCGTAGGTCGGTTTGTGCCTAACAGTCGTAGGATGACCGCCTGGCCCCTTAAGCGGTCCCTGCTAGGACCGTTTCTTCCCCGTCGCAGCGGATGGCATTCACCCATCCCCCCATTCGTTGGAAATGGCCCTAGGGGCCCTTACAACTATCCCTAGGGGTTGGTGTGACCCCTTTATCCTCATTTAAACCCCATGCATCACTAGAAATTCAAGAATTAAAGGGTTTTTTTCTGGTAGCCTACCTCGGCCGACGGGGCTCCCTTGGCCAACTTCTCGGTCGTCATTGCCTCCTCCTCGCCCTTCGGCTGCATTACGACCTCTTCGGGCACTCCGACGGCCGTAGAGGGTCCCTCCCCTTCGATCTCGGTCGACGGCAGCACCACCTCCTCCGGTGGGTTCACCGACAGTGGCGGCGCACGGTCCTCTCCCCGGGCCATCCGGCGTGCAAACCACTTTAGCACTTGCCTCTTAAATCTCATTCGGGGATGGTCTCGTGTGGGGGGCTAGGAGAAGTGAGCTAGGGGAAGAAAGCTCTCGGTGAGGGGAAGAAAGGTGGAAGGCTTTCGGTTGTGGGCGTTTATGCGAAGTAGGGAAGGCAAGGGAGAAGAAGGGTCGGTTTTGTTTTATTTTGAATTCGAAGGTTATTAAGCGGTCTATCACTCGATCGTTTATATCTTATAAATGGTAGAAGAATGGCCGTCTTTGTGAGAGCAGGTGGATGGCCATATAGCCATTCAGTTGTGTGGTGCAGTCTTTCCTTGGACCATTTTTAAGGTTGAGGCTGGCATGATCAGACCGTTTTATTTTAAAGGCCCTATTTTGTCAATTCATTCCTATGCCCTTCGTTGATTGATTCTTATGCATGGTTACATTTTGGCTATCTAATCTAATGTTCAATTGCACAATCTATGATGATGTTTTGTCCAGCCATGCTACATGCCATACTCTCAATCCGACAGGTAAGTCAGGTAAGTATCATGCATCCCTTATCCCTTTAATGCATTACTATATGGTATTGTTCGACGCATTTATCTTATTTGGTTTATTTTATTTATTTATTTATTTATTTTATTATTTATTTATTGGCGTGCCAGTCACCGAAGTGACAATTTTATTGTGCGCTCGATCTGACATGGTCAGTCGATTGTGAAGTCCGAGTCAGGACCCGAAGTCCGTCATACCATGAACGCTATGACGTTAATTACGTCCTTCCAAGGAAGGACAACCCTTGATTAAACGCTAAAAGTAGGAGGCCTCGAGAGGCAAACGTATATTCGTGTGCGGAAATGGAACTTCATACCGAAGCCAGAAAGGCGGGCAAGATAATGACACCAACCGTAGAAACGGATGATATCGCTAAGTCAGCGGTTCAAAGCTCGGGGTTAAGGGGGGAAGGAGGATCTCAATCACAGGTAGCCTGAGCCGCGACCGTGATGAGGTTTAAAACATCGATCAATATTTCGACAGCATCTTCCCTTTATCTGGGTTATGCCCAGGGGGAAATAGGCTATCACTCACGGAGTGCCGGGATGAAAGCCAAAAGAGAGAGAAGTGTTGAACTTCCCGAATCGCGTATCTGCCATGGGGCAATATTTGGTATTCCCTGTAGAAGCCGGTGGAACTCATGCAGTGGCAGAGCCCTCCCGAGCTAAAGGGGTTATTCATGAAGCCGATGCGGGACGACGGAAAGTGAGCGAACGCTCAATGTTGCGCCCTCGCACGCGGATCGACCTGCGCGGTCAGGTCGCGGGGGTCAAGGGGGCAGCGCCCCTTGCGGGGGTTTCCGGGGGCGGAGCCCCCGGAACAAAATTCGGATTTAAGATTCAGTAACAACATTTGAGTATGTTATCAATGCAGTGCAAGTGCGCAAAGGTTCCCGGGGGCAGCTTAATATTGGCTTTCATCATCCTAGGGGAATTTTGGCAGCACCTCCCCTAGACTTAGCATCTGCCAAGGGATGATATAGGCTGACATCGACGGAATGCCGGGATGAAAGTTGAAAAGCGGGGGAGCACTAAGGCTCAAGGAGACTGTACATGTCTCTATCATCGATCACTATTCCCCGTCTCGGAGGTCGACGAGACCCTTGTAAAGACAAGGTCCGCCGAACCTGCGGGGTTGCATGTGAATCCAGTTAGGGACCTGTAGGGGAGGTCAATTGGGCAGCGGAGCAGGCTCTCGGCACAGCAAAGTGGGAAGGGAGGCTCCCTACACGAAGGCAAAGAGGCAAAGGGGTTCCCGGCACGAGGTTCTCGGCGCAGAGGGAAGACGGCAGAAAGCTCCCGGCGCGAGGGGCTTCTCGGCGCGCTATTCCCTGGCTGAAGGGAGCTTCTCGGCGTGGGCGGTAATAGGGGCTTCTCGGCGTGCCAATGAAATGGTCGGGAGAGGCTCTCGGCATGGGGTTTGTGGCCTTCTTGGCGTGGGCTATAGGGGGGCTTCTCGGCGCGCTATGAAGTGGCCAAAGGGGGGGGCTTCTCGGCCTGGGGTCTTTGGTGGATGGAGGGAGCTCTCGGCACAAGGCTTCCCAGCGCGCTCATGGCCGCGCCGGGAGCCTAGCGCCGGGAGGCTGTGGGCTGTGGGTTTTTCACAAAAGGGCTTTGTCGTTTAGCAAGAGAGGAAGGCCTCTCGGCCTTATAGTTCTCGGCGGGGAAACTTGCACGCCGAGAAGGTGGAATGCGGGAGAATTTCAGGGTTTTCAGAGATGCTACGGTACTCTGTTCCTGGGATTTCTGGGTTTTATGGCTCAGATTGAGGCCGAATCGGGGGTGTATGATGAGATTTCACGAACACCTCTGCTAGAAGGATGCCAAGGGATCTGAGAGGCCAGATCATCAGGAGGAGGAGAGACCATCATCGAGGCTGAGTAGCCTTTATCTGTATACTGCCAGACGTCTGGGGGAGTCAAGAGATGGCTGTCTCTGATCCCCCGGACTAGCATGGTATCATCTGGGAAGCAGATCTGCAACGAGAGAACCCTTGATGCTGAGACCTCAGACCCTAATCATTCAACGATTGGAATGGGGATCCAGGGTAGCATTCGTCTACGGGTTCAAATGCATCATTTATAGCCGGCGGGCTAGGGAACCAAGAGATTAATGTCTCTGGTTCCCGGACAGCACAAGGGGCTTGAGGAACAGACTCAAATACATACGGAAGGCATGCTATTGAAGCGGGAAGAGAGAAGAGAATAGAACCCAGCAACCCATTGAACAAGGGTGGGGGTTCTACCTTCGTCCCTGTTCGAAGAACAGACCTGACTCCGAAGCCTGAGTCATTTCGCCCATGGGGCATTCATACAAACAGTATGCATACACATGGAGACAAAAGAAGATAGTATCGCCTAAAATCCATCACGGCCATTGCATTTATTCATCTCACCTTCACTTACATCGACTTCATAACTGAAGCCAAGAAACACATAGAGGAGAAGAAGGGAGAGAATCGTATGAACAATCTAAACATCAAGATCTCTACCATTACATACGGGGAATCAGTAAAGAGAAAAAGAAAGAAAAAGAAACACCGAACATGGGGGGGGAGGGTGGAGCATTGACTCCTCTCCCTCCCCCTATCAGCCCACCTGGAGCCTCTCTTCCTTCTTTCTTCTGCTTCTCCTTTCGACTGAGACTCTCTCCCTTTCTTTTCCTATCTCTTTTCTTTCTGGATATCTCTTCGCTCTTTTTTTCTTTGCCTCTTTCTTTTCTTCTTTTCTGTCTGTCCGCGCTTCTTTCTTGTGGGAGAAGCAATGAGTTTTTATAGGGCTATGTTCACGGTGATGGCATTCGGCGTGCCTGCAGCACTAGTTCCCGGCGCGCCCATTCGAGGGGCTTCCCGGCGCACATGCATTGAACATCTCGGCGCAGCTTTTGGGCTTCGACAAGAAGCTCCCGGCGCCACTTTCACAGGCCCAATTAAGCCTTTTAGACTAGGGCTTTGCTAGTCCTTCAAGTACACCATTACCCAAGAGGGCCCTTTAGTAGTGACACAGCTTTGTTGAGATCATCTCGAGGTTCCATCAGTGAACAAACTGGGGTTTTATCAGTATTGCCATCTGAATGATGACGATAACACCGGACATCAACCAGGCCTGAGATGGTCCTAGTCGGGCAATTAGTTGGTGGTGAGGATCCTCCCTCAATCCTGACTTCGTAGGCATCTTCCAGTCTTCATTGCTGGTCTGGTCCCATCTTTATCTTTGTTCATATTTTAGCTGTCAACAAATGCCCCCCACCTGCAGATGGCGTAAGCGCAGAAGGTGCGGCACGGTGTCTGCAGGTGTATCATTGACTCAATGCTATCGACTTATTCTTTCAGTTATAGCTTGGCAGTATCCCCATACTGGGAGTTCCTCCTGGCATGATCTTCTTGGCTTGAGCCTCGATCCGCTAAACAACTATCGGCTTGAGCCCTGATCAATTGGCATATCTGACATATGTCAGTTTTAGGCCCCGATCAATGGCACATTTGACTTCTATTGGCTTTAAACCCTGGTTGGCTGACCATCTAGCATCTGTCGGTTTTGAGCCCCGATCGGCTGTACATCTTGCATCTATCGGTTTTGAGCCTCGATCGGCTGTACATCTTGCATCTATCGATTTTGAGCCCCGATCGGCTGTACATCTTGCATCTGTCAGTTTTAAGCCCTGATTGGCTGACCATCTGGCACCTGTCGGTTTTGAGCCCCGATCGGCTGTACATCTTGCATCTATCGGTTTTGAGCCCCGATCGGCTGTACATCTTGCATTTATCGTTTTTGAACCCCGATCGGCTGTACATCTTGCATCTATCGATTTTGAGCCCCGATCGGCTGTACATCTTGCATCTGTCAGTTTTAAACCCTGATTGGCTGAACATCTGGCATCTATCAGTTTTGAGCCCCGATCGGCTGTACATCTTGCATCTATCGGTTTTGAACCCCAATCGGCTATATATCTTGCATCTATCGGTTCTAAGCCCCGATCGGCTGCACATCTTGCATCTATCGGTTTTGAGCCCCGATCGGCTGTATATCTTGCATCTATCGGTTTTGAGCCCCGATCGGCTGCACATCTTGCATCTATCGGTTTTGAGCCCCGATCGGCTGTATATCTTGCATCTATCGGTTTTGAGCCCCGATCGGCTGTATATCTTGCATCTATCGGTTTTGAGCCCCGATCGGCTGTATATCTTGCATCTATCGATTTTGAGCCCCGATCGGCTATATATCTTGCATCTATCGGTTTTGAGCCCCGATCGGCTGTATATCTTGACATCTATCGGTTTTGAGCCCCGATCGGCTGTATATCTTGCATCTATCGATTTTGAGCCCCGATCGGCTGTATATCTTGCATCTATCGGTTTTGAGCCCCGATCGGCTGTATATCTTGCATCTATCGGTTTTGAGCCCCGATCGGCTGTATATCTTGACATCTATCGGTTTTGAGCCCCGATCGGCTGTACATCTTGACATCTGTTAGTTTTAAACCCTGATTGGCTGAACATCTGGCATCTATCGGTTTTGAGCCCCGATCGGTTGTACATCTTGCATCTGTCAGTTTTAAGCCCTGATTGGCTGACCATCTGGCGGATTGTACCTTCGGGTGGCTGAACATCTGCCGGATTGAAGCTCCGGGTGGCTGAACATCTGTCGGAGTGAAGCTCCGGGTGGCTGAACATCTGCCGGATTGAAGCTCCGGGTGGCTGAACATCTGCTGGATTGAAGCTCCGGGTGGCTGAACATCTGCCGGATTGAAGCTTCGGGTGGCTGAACATCTGCCGGATTGAAGCTCCGGGTGGCTGAACATCTGCCGGATTGAAGCTCCGGGTGGCTGAACATTTGCCGGATTGAAGCTCCGATTGACTGAACATCTGCCGGATTGAAGCTCCGGGTGGCTGAACATCTTCTTCATGTGTTGTTATTTCCTTCGTATGAAGAGTAATGGTCTCAGCAGCCTTTATACTGACGACCTGTGTGCAGCAGGAGAGCGTCTATTCTCTCAGGGAAAGAATGGGGGCTCGCTCCACCACGTATCGGTATCTGATGGGATTGCCTTTGCTGGGCCTGTTGGCTAGCGGAAGACATGCATCTGGAACAGACGAGAGGTCTGTTCCTCAAAGCTGATTGTGGCGATTTGCCGATCGTCCAGTGCGTGGTTCCATCGTCGACATTGGGCTCATGTCGATGCAAAGGAGTTTAAGCTTCATCAGAATAGACGAAAGGTCTAAACTGGGTAGGTTCATTGCAGGTGGGACATGAAAGGATATGTAGTTTTCACCAGGACAGACGGAAGGTCTATCCCGGTAGGGTTTCATCGTTGATCGGGCGAGGTGCCAATCGATCAATAGTTTGTTTCATCATCGATATTGGGTTTATATCGATGCAAAGAAAGTGTTATAAATTTCATCAGAATAGACGAAAGGTCTACACTGGCAGGGTTTCATCATTGATCAGGCGAGGTGCCAGTCGATCAATAGTTGGTTTCATCATCGATATTGGGTTTATATCGATGCAAGAAGAGTTTCATAAGTTTCATCAGAATAGACGGAAGGTCTAAACTGGCAGGGTTTCATTATTGATCGGGCGAGGTGCTGGTCGATCAATAGTTGATTTCATCATCGATATTGGGTTTATATCGACGCAAAGGGATTTATAAGTTTCATCAGAATAGACAAAAGGTCTAAACTGGCAGGGTTTCATCATTGATCGGGCGAGGTGCCAATCGATCAACAGTTGATTTCATCATCGATATTGGGTTTATATCGAAGCAAAGAAGAGTTTAAGTTTTATCAGAATAGACGAAAGGTCTAAACTGGCAGGGTTTATCATTGATCGGGCGAAGTGCCGGTCGATCAACAGTTGGTTTCATCATCGATATCGGGTTTATATCGAAGCAAAGAAGAGTTTTTAAGTTTTATCAGAATAGACGAAAGGTCTAAACTGAGTAGGGTTTCATCATTGATCGGGCGAGGTGCCAATCGATCAACAGTTGATTTCATCATCGATATTGGATTTATATCGATGCAAAAAGGATTTATAAGTTTCCTCAGAATAGACGAAAGGTCTAAACTGAGTAGGGTTTCATCATTGATCGGGCGAGGTGCCAATCGATCAACAGTTGATTTCATCATCGATATTGGATTTATATCGATGCAAAAAGGATTTATAAGTTTCCTCAGAATAGACGAAAGGTCTAAACTGAGTAGGGTTTCATCATTGATCGGGCGAGGTGCCAATCGATCAACAGCTGATTTCATCATCGATATTGGATTTATATCGATGCAAAAAGGATTTATAAGTTTCCTCAGAATAGACAAAAGGTCTAAACTGAGTAGGGTTTCATCATTGATCGGGCGAGGTGCCAATCGATCAACAGTTGATTTCATCATCGATATTGGATTTATATCGATGCAAAAAGGATTTATAAGTTTCCTCAGAATAGACGAAAGGTCTAAACTGAGTAGGGTTTCATCATTGATCGGGCGAGGTGTCAATCGATCAACAGTTGATTTCATCATCGATATTGGATTTATATCGATGCGAAAAGGATTTATAAGTTTCCTCAGAATAGACGAAAGGTCTAAACTGAGTAGGGTTTATCGCGGGTGGGACTTTGCCAAGAATGCATAGGTTTCATCAGAACAGTGATGGGTTTCATTGTTGGTGGGACGTGCGAAAGAGGGTATGTGGATCTTATCAGGGTAAATGTAAGGTCTACCCCGGGAGGGTTTTATCATCGGTGGGGAATGGAGCCAGCTGACCGACGGAAGGTTTCATCAGTGAAGGGGAGGTGAAGGCAGCGTGCCGGTTGGCATGGAACTTTGAATTACCACATTACTGACCCAGGCGCCCTTTCGGGTTTTCACCGGAGCCAGCCCCCTCTTGCTTTTGCCCACGCGCCCTTTCGGGTTTTCACGTGACGGGGTACCCGATTTTGCCTGCAGTGCCCTTTCGGGTTTTCACCACAGCTGGGTTTTGGCCATTTTTGCCCTTGTCCAGGATATCCGAACAAGACTGGCGGGGTATCTCTATTTTTAACCCCATCTTTTTTTTATTTATATATACATATATTTCCTGAATTGGGACTTCAGCACGGATCAGGCGATGTGCTGCTTCATTAGTGCATGCTCTTATCATCGGTATTGGGTATATACCGACGCAAGGATTTCATAGGTTTCATCAGGATAGACATAAGGTCTAAACTGGATGGGTTTCATCATTGATCGGGCAGGGTGCCAATCGATCGACAGTTGGTTTCATCATCGATATTGGGTTTATATCGATGCAAAGAAGAGTTTCATAAGTTTCATCGGCATAGACGTAAGGTCTAAACCGGACATGTTTCATTGCTGATCAGGCAGTGTGCCAATCGATCAACAGTTGGTTTCATCATCGGTATTGGGTATATACCAATGCAAGGATTTCGTAGGTTTCATCAGGATAGACGTAGGGTCTAAACTGGATAGGTTTCATTGCTGCTCGGACCGTGTGCCCGCTAATCAGCAGCAAGCTTCATCACGGTGGGACAGGAAGAGATGCAAGTTTAATAGGACGGGTTTCTTCGTCGATCGGGCAGGGTGCCCATCGATCACAGGTGGGTTTCATCATCGGTATTGAGTTTATACCAATGCAAGGATCTTATGAATCTCATCAGAATAGACGTAAGGTCTAAACTGGATATGCTTCATCATTGACCGGGCAGTGCGCCTAATCGGTCAAGGGCTGATTTCATCATCGGTATTGGGTTTATACCAATGCAAAGGTTTCATGGATTTCATCGGGATAGACGTAAGGTCTAAGCCTGATAGGTTTCATCACTGACCGGGCAGTGCGCCAATCGATCAAAGGAGGTTTCATCATCGGTATTGGGTTTATACCAATGCAAAGATTTCATAGGTTTCATCGGGATAGACGTAAGGTCTAAGCCGGATAGGTTTCATTATTGATCGGGCAAGGCGCCAATCGATCAATAGTGGACTTCACCATGGTGGGACTTTGGCAAGGTATGAGGGTTTTATCAGGACAGACGTAGGGTCTGTACTGGGTGGGTTTGATCGTTGATCGGGCAAGGTGCCGGTCGATCGATGAGGAGTTTATGGCGGGAGGTGAGGTTTCTTTAGGATCACCACATTACTGACCCAAGCGCCCTTTCGGGTTTTCACCGGAGCCAGCCCCCTCTTGCTTTTTCCCACGCGCCCTTTCGGGTTTTCACGTGGCGGGGTACCCGATTTTGCCTGCAGTGCCCTTTCAGGTTTTCACCACAGCTGGGTTTTGGCCATTTTTGCCCTTGTTCAGAGTATCTGAACAAGACTGGCGGGGCATCTCTATTTTTAACCCCATTTCATCTCTTCTCTTTTCTCTTTTTTTTTTATTGGGACTTTAGCTCTGCAAATTGTTAAGCCATGTGCTCAACTTGTGTATGTATCATCATTGATGTGGGTGCTGACACCAATGCAAGGGGTATAAGGTTTTCATCGTCTGCCTAGGCGGAAGGCCTGGGTCGACTTGAGTGTGTTTTGTGGCTTAGGCGTGAAGCCGTTCGCCGAGAGCATGGCTGTATCGTTGATGTGGGGATTGCCATCAACGCAAGGGAATGGGATTTCATCATCCACCCAAACAGAAGGTCTGGATTGGCTCGAGGATGTGTGTAGCAGCTTAAGCACGAAACCATTCGCTGTAAATGTAGGTTTCATCGTTAATGTGGGGTTTAACATTAACGCAAAGGGATGAGGTTTTATCATCTACCCAGACGAAAGGTCTGAATTGATTTATGGGATGTGTATGGTGGCTCGGGCCCGAAGCTGTTCGCCGAAAATGTGAGTTTCATCGTTAATGTGGCTTTGATCAGCTGGGTATCTACATCTTTGCATACTCACTGATTTTATTGACTTTCCTTTGGCAATCTTTGAACATTGGTCGGCTTGAGTGCCGATGGCGGAATATTGTTTTCTCTTAATCCATATTTGTGAGCATCTGTCATGTCGAATGCTGATGGTTAGACATCTCTGGCAGTCTAGAGGATCATCGGGCATCTATCAGCCAGGGTACCGATGGCTGAATGATTGACATATGTCGGCTAAGACGCCGATGGTTGTTGGCTTGAAAGTCAATGATCGAACCCCGACATCCGTCGGCTTGGACGCCGATGGGCATACATTTGGCAACCGTGGAAAGTGGTTGAGCATCGGTTGGCGTGAACACTGATGGTTGACATCTTGGGGCATTGTTGATCTTGTTTGAACATCTTGTGGACATTGTTGAACCTCTATCATCTTGGGCTCTGATGTATTCATCATCTTCACCTTGGAGCTTCATTAATTATATATCAGGTTGAATACCCATGTACTCATCTTATATATCCTTGACCATCGTGAAACATCTATCGGTCTGATTACCGATGTATCTATCATTCACTCATCCGAGTGCCATTATTCCTCCATCAACTTATATGCCGACACCTCGATGTTTGATATATATATTTCTTTTGGGATCTCATCGAGCATCTATTGGCCTAAACGCTGATGGTTGGGCGAGCTTCCATCGTTCTTCATTGATCCATCATTCATTGTTCATTGCCATCTGGGCTCCCATCATTTGGATGGTCCCTGACATCAGTAGCAGACGTGCAGTGTAAGAGTCTGTGATAGGATGGCCCTTGAAGGGTCAATGCTCTAGTTTTATTCCTCATCACCATACGCGATCATTGCCCCTTTAAAGGGGTGAGCATATCCAGCGACGGCCATGCATGCCGTCATTGGCATTTCATACATTTACCCCTAGAATGGGGAACCATGTGTGTCTTACATCATTCTTTTGGCATACATTCATCCCAAGAACGGGATACCATCAATATTTCTCATTGTTTGGCATGCATCTGCCCCCGAGATGGGACACCATTTGGAACTTCCATCATCTCATAATTATCATTTTTTTTCTTCATTTTTTTCCCTTTTTTTCTTCTTTTTTTTTTGATATGCATCCCCCTCCTCAGAATGGGGTATCATCTGCATCTTCCATCATTTTGTCATCTTTCTCTTTTTTTCATTTCCATTTTTTTTGATGTGCATCGCCCCTCAAATGGGAGTACCATATATATATATATATATATATATATATATATATATATATATATATATATTATTTCATCATCTCTCTTTTCTTTATCCTTTTTTATTCCCATGTGCCCCCAGGATAGGGTATCATCCCCATGTGCCCCCAGGATAGGGTGTCATCCATACCTTTCATCATTTTTTTTTGTTAATACATCTGCCCCTAGGAAGGGGTATCATGGGCATCTCTTCATCATCATCATTCTCATTTTTTTTTATTTCTTTTTTTTTCTCTCTTTTTTTGTGTGTACATCTGCCCCCAGGAAGGGGTATCACTGGCATCTTTCGCCATCATTCTTTTTGGCATACACCTACCCCAGAACGGGGTATCATTCGTATTGAAAATGCCCTTTAGAGCAGATCGCTCTTTGGCGGGTGTGGTGCGGCCATATCGGCTGCCTTCTTGAAATTGAGCATCCGATGGGGACGCAGTGGGTCCACTCTATATTCCCCTATCTGCAGCTCACTTTTTTGTATCAAACTTTCTATAACATCTTTGAAGACGTAGCAGTCCTCAATAGGGTGTCCGAGCATCTGATGGTACGGACAGAAGCGAGGCTCATCTTTCCTTGCGGCATCACCGGGCTTCTTTGGGGCCGGGAGTATGATCTTGCCATGGTGGGTGACCCATTCGAATAGGACCCGAGTCTTTTCCTTTGGAAAGGAGTAGGGTTTAGTCATTTTGCTTCTTAGGGAATGGCCTAGCTCGCCAGTCTTTGTTAGCGAAGAGCTAGCTGCCTCCTTCACCTTTTTCTTCTCAAAAGCTTGGAAGTCGGCAATGTAAATATCTTTATGCATTGGCTGTTCACTAGCAGGCTTGCTCTTTTGCCTTAGGGCGGTAGCGGCCGGGCAATATTTCGCCAAAAAGGCCTCAATATCAGCCACAATCTCATTCAAGAGATCGAAGGACTTGACTTCGATGCCAACCAACCTTGTTAAGACTTCTGTCTTCAGGTTGCGCTTGCATATCTGGACAGCCTCCTCCTGGTTTGGTGGGTGCCGACATCTGGCATAAAGGTCCTTCCATCGGTAGATATAATCCAGAGCAGATTCATTGGCCCTTTGTTTGGCCTCATACAATTCTGCCTTAGTAACTTCTCCCTTGGCAGAGTTGATTTTCATTGTTTGTTTCATATCGGGTTTACCCATCACTACCGGAGCTGGTGAGTTTAAGTGCAAACCAGGCGGATGCAAACCCATTTCATTCAGCTTGCTCTGTAACACTTTGACTTCTTGTAGTTTTTTAGATATCTCTGTCATCACGGCAAGGCCAAGAATGTTGCCCCCGGCCCTAATCTTAGGAGGGACTGGCAGTACCCTATTACAGGCGCCGGACGTGTCCAGGCTTTCAGAAATTACCATCTTGGCCCTCGTCCCCGCATATGGAGGAGGAGTGTGGTAGCATGCTTCTTCTTCTGGTAGCGGGAGGTGCCCAGGCTTCTTGTTGGCTTTATCATCAGGACAGGAGGCTGAAGCTTTGGCTTGCTCTGACCTTATCGGCATAAAGCATATCTCTTCATCGTCCCCTTCGGAAGTCTGGCCATCGCCGGGTAAAACTGACAGCATGTTACAGGAGAAGAGTTTGTCCTTCCTTGTGTTTGTTTGCATCTGCTCTCCCTTTCTTTCAGCAGTCGACATCCGCACCCATAACGGGTCATCTAGCACATCTGGCATTTTTGATTTATTGTTCATCTTATTCATAAGGCCTGGGGACTTGACATGCTCCCACAGGATGGGCTCATCGGTGTCTGTTCCTTTCATCATTTCTTTGGGCGATTGCTGGTATAGAGATATCATATTGACTGCTCTTTTTAACTCAGGCAACTCATGCAGGCATGGAGGGTCCACTCTATACTCACTCAGTTCGAGTTCCCCTTTTTTAATCATTCTTTCAATAATATCTTTAAATACATAGCAATCTTCAATGGGGTGACCCAATGCTTGATGATATGGGCAGAAGCGGGGATGATCTTTTCTTTTGGCATCATCAGGTCTCTTTGGATCCGGAAGGACAATCTTGTCAAATTGGGCCGCCCATTCAAACAGGAGCCGAGTCTTTTCCTTAGGAAAGGAATAAGGCTTGCTCATCCTGGCTCGCAGAGCGGGGCCATCCTTCTGATCAGCCGGCCTAGTGGGAGGAGGGCGGACAACGCCTTTTTCTTTATCTTTTTGTTGCTCGAACATCTTGAAGTCTATTGTACTGACTTCTGCAGGCATGGGCCTTTTATCAGCCGATCTAGTTTTCTGGTACACAGCAGTAGCAACTGAAGGACTACTGGAGAGGAAGGCCTCGACCTCCGCCGCGGCATTGTTTAGTCGGTCAAATGACCCTATCTCCATCCCGATCATCTTTTCGAGAGTCTCCCGCCGAAGATTCTGCTTGCAAATCTGGACGGCGTCCTCGTGATGTGGAGGCCGCCTGCATCTCATGGCGAGGTTTCTCCATCTTTTTATATAATCCAGAGCGGTCTCATCCTGCTTCTGTCTTGTTGCATATAGCTCAGCTATTGTGATTTCTCTCTCCGTGACATGAAATCTGTCGCGGAACTTTCTTTGCATATCAGGCCAATCAACCACTGACCCGGCTGGCAAGCTTGAGTACCATTCAAAGGCCAACCGAGTGAGGGATGAGCCAAAGAACTTGAGCAGATAAGCTTCATCGACTGCTAGGTTGCCCATGATTGTAGTGTAGTAGGCTATATGCTCCCTAGGGGAGCCTTGGCCATTAAATTTCTTGAACTTCGGCGGCTTACTGACGCCTGCGGGTAGTCTCTTAGCAGCATACTGGGGAGGATACGGTACCTTGTACACATCATAGGTACCAGCATCACCACCAGTCTTTTCTGACAGTTTCATTTCCACAATTCTTTCAATCATCTGCTTGTGGGCTACAGCTGGATCTATGTCTTCTGGAAAGAAGTGAGCTTGTTGCTGGCCGTGAGGAGTTGTAATCACAGTGGCGCGCAAGATGGGCGCGGTAGGCTGTGTCTGAGACACAGAAGGCTGAGCTGCTGTTTGCTGTGGAACAGGTTGGCTCGGTGTCTTGCCCTTATCAGCTAAGAGAGGGTTAGCTGGGATAGCCGTCTCTGCTGAGCTGGATGTTTGCCCCGCAGGTTCAGTTTGCTTTGAGACTGATGTAGCTTCATGTCTCTCATTGAGCTGCCTTCGGAGAGCACTGATCTCCTGCTGGTATCTTCTGAACATCATCTGGATCATAGGATCCAAGGCTGACGGGATTTGCATATCTTCAGAAGTCCCTTCAGCATCATCAATAAGGGGATTGTCTTCATCCTGTGCCGTCACCATATTGACTGTCATGGTGGTGATCTTGCGGGCTTCATCATATTTCTTCATTTTATCTTTTACGGCCTGCCCTCTTCTTGTGACAGGACCAGGTCTAGTAGCCAACCTGAGCAGTTCATCTGGCTGAGTTGGTAGTATATCTTGCCCCCTGGCAAGTCCAGCCATGTTGCAGGCGAAGATTTGCATTTTTCCCTTCTGCCTGTAGACCTTTCTTTTTACCTGGTCAGGATATTTGAGTCGGTCAAACACTGATATTCTTTCTTTGGCTTCTTCCCCGTGCAGGTCTTCTTCATCATATCCGGCCCTGAGGCCTTCTTCATAATCATTTGAATCGGAGGAAGAGACTCCGTGCATCACTTCTTGAGGGATTTCTTCTTCTTCCTTATCCACGATACCCAAGGCACGGGATAATCTTTGTTGACCGAGGGCGGAGTTCCCAAGGTGGTGGAAGTAGTCCTGGACCACTTGCTTCATTTCTTCAGAGTTGTGCCTTTGCGGCTCAGGTTGGAACATCAGTCTTTCCTAGCTTCTTTGCTGATAGGCCAGTCTTGTTATCTGAGCATTCAAATGCTCGGCCTTGGAATATCTGAAGATGTCGGCTTGTCTGGCACAGGCCCTCGATCTTCTTGGGACGGCAACCATGGCTGGTTCACACATTCCTGCATCGCCATTCCGGCAGCAGTTGGCAGCAACATCATGGTTCTTTCTCTGCCATCTTCTGCCCCCGGCCCTGGGGTGGGCGACAACAAGGTCTTCTTTCTTTTCAAGTCTTCTACCCCTCATCATGGGGCGAGCAGCAGTCAGTTTTCTTTCTCCATCATTTCTTTCATCTCTCCTACCCCAGGCTCTGGGGTGAGCAGCAATAGCATTTCCTGTTTCTTTTCCCTTTCTTCTTCGGCTTCCCGCCCTGAAGCGGGCAACAGCATCATTGGTAGCCTTCTCCTCATCTTGAGCTGGAGCCCAGCTGTGCATCTTCTTCGGTCGCCAGACCTGCTTGTATTTTGCTGGCTTGGGCGCCAGCGGCTTCCTCTCATCGGCCTCCCAGTTGGCATGCCTGGCGGCCAGAGTTTGGAATCTGTTGGCAGTGGGCACTTGCGGGACGATCACATCCGGCTTGACCGCCCTCGGGCAACCGTTCAGGTTCGCCCGGACACCCCCGATCATCATTGTCTTTCCGGAGTTAGAAAGACGGCATTCAACAGCAACATACCGGCTCCTCCGGTTAGTTCTCTTCCTCTTTTGAGTAGCAGCGGGGACCATGTCCCTTTTCTGGACGTGGTGGACATAGCAGGCGACGGCCGTGGGGGCCGTCTTCTCTGGCAAGCTGTCCTTCTGGACAGTGGTCTTCATTGGGGCACTCGCGGCAGTGCCTTGCTCATTGTTATCGACCTTCAGAAGGTCGGTGTAGACGACGCCTAAGTAGTTGGGCAGCCCGACAGCTGGGGGAAACGAGCCGAACGCCAATGGTACCGCCAGGTATCCCTCCTGGACATGCATGTCCAGGGGTTGTTTGTCGAAGCACACAGACGTGTTTTCAGTCGTCATCGTAGTTTCCTGGAAATAAGGAAGCACACGGAATCAGAATTTTGAGGGGGGGCCCGCGGGGCCTCCTATTTTAGCGTAAAGATGAAGGGAGACTCGGTCCCACCGGGCGTGCCAGACTTGTTCGACGCATTTATCTTATTTGGTTTATTTTATTTATTTATTTATTTATTTTATTATTTATTTATTGGCGTGCCAGTCACCGAAGTGACAATTTTATTGTGCGCTCGATCTGACATGGTCAGTCGATTGTGAAGTCCGAGTCAGGACCCGAAGTCCGTCATACCATGAACGCTATGACGTTAATTACGTCCTTCCAAGGAAGGACAACCCTTGATTAAACGCTAAAAGTAGGAGGCCTCGAGAGGCAAACGTATATTCGTATGCGGAAATGGAACTTCATACCGAAGCCAGAAAGGCGGGCAAGATAATGACACCAACCGTAGAAACAGATGATATCGCTAAGTCAGCGGTTCAAAGCCCGGGGTTAAGGGGGGAAGGAGGATCTCAATCACAGGTAGCCTGAGCCGCGACCGTGATGAGGTGATGCCGGACGGGACCACGGACACGACAAGCTCGCGATCGTCCCTTAACGAGGGAAGCGTCGGATGTGCGCGGTTGAGAAACCGGCAATGAGCTAGGGTGGTCGGCTCTCTTTTGCGCCCGGATCGGGTCACGGGACGGCTTCACTCTCTCTCGCAGCAGTGATATTATAAATTGAAGGCGAGCTAGGTATCCCTACACATGCTCTCTAGCAGCGGCATATAAAGCATATAAAGAATTAAGCTAATGCCAAATGTAAGGGTGAAGGCGATACCTCCATGCTCTCGGCGTGGCGAAGATGGCACCCGGCCGAAGCTCGTACTCCCGGGAACTTAGTACATTATGTTTACAGTAGTACAAATAAGCCCACTCCACGCAGGGAGGTAAAGGGTGACACAAGTGGGCCCGGGAGGACCAAGTTCGGGTTGACGGGCGGTTTCGGGCAATGCTTCGGCTTCACGCGTACTCGTGCTAGTGGGGGCCCACGTGTTGACCGGAGGGGTCGTGTGGGGCCTGATGACTCCTCTGCTGTGGAGACACCTGGAAAGCGTTCCCCTGGGATGGCGAGCTGCTGGAACGACCGCCGGACGCCGGGCGGCCCTCGGACGACGCTCGCCTGGAACTCGGCCAAGACCCTGAAAGTTCTGTTTGCAGGCGCGCGACTCGGAGAAAACTGCTGCTGCGATCAGCCCCGTCGTCGGAATGTGACGAGGTTAGCGCCGTTGGAAAGCTGACTCAGAATACTTCGACGTAGAGGTCTTCAAAAAAAATAATCAGATATGTATTTTTGATCATGTATTTTACAAGCTTGCTGGAATCTGGCCAGAACTACAGTGGCAGGTTCTGACTTCTCTGAAGATCGACGTTGACCGGAAAAAAGACCTCCGAATCTTGAAATAATTTCTTCAGAAAAGTTGAAGGTCTCTGAGAGAGGAATCCGGGACTATTTTTGGTTTTCTGATTGGATAAGAAATAGATTTTCTGGGATGTTTTTACTAGACCTGGGTCGGATCTGGGAAACTGTGGGCAGACTGTTCTTGGGAACTTGGACGAAATTTGAAAAATACCTAGACACCTTATCAAAAATTAATAAAATTCCTGGTGGTAGATATATGTGGACAGAACTCCCAATAAATTTGGGCGACCCAACAAAAATAAAAAGATGGTTCGAATGGGGTAAACTCAGAGCTGATGAACAGTAAACAGAACCAGGACAGATCTGGAACTTGGACTTGGACGAAAATCAAAAAATAGCTAAAGGATGAATTTTGACGTGATTTTTTTTGTGGGGATAAGAGTTCTAGAGGGGAACCAACCCTGAAATTTTGAGCTTCAGAAGATGAAGGGAGTGATAGCAGGAATTCGGAGAAGAAGGGTCTATCCTGAGTGGACAGAACACCGAAACCGTTGGCGGCGACGCGTCGGCGGCGAGACGATGGCGGCGGCGATCACCGGAGTTGCTTCAGATGCTGGAGGGGATCAAGGGGGAAGGGATTACACTCTAGAAAGGGGAGAGGTGGTGGAGGAACCAGGTAGAGAGAGGGGAGGGGCGCAAATCTCACTTGGGGCAAATGCCTTTTTTCTCTTCATTAATTCCTTCAATATGAAAAATACAACCTTATATAGGATGCCAAACAAACTCAACCTCAACCCTTGGATCTAGTGGTTTAGATTGAAGGGCTGGGATACAATGTGAATCACACATTTAATACATTAGTTTAATCTAATTTGACCATACTTATTCAACCTTGGACTAAAGCTATTCAAACACCACCTAATACACAACTACCTTGCCTAATAAGACAAGGAACCTTGCGCCCCCTTCCATGGGCCAAGGCCATTCATGGGCCAAGAGCCTCCCATTAGATCATGCTAGACTTGGGCCACTCCCACTTAGATGGCCCATGAGAGAGTGGAACCCAATTTGGGCCTTAAGTGCCTTAATGACACATTTGAAACCTAATGACCCAATATGAAGTAACACTCTTAGTGGACTCTACTAATGGCAATCTAACCTTGGACTTGACATAACAAATGGCCCATTGGCTTGATATAAGCCTTACAAGGATGGCCCAAATGAAAGAAATCAAAAATTACATACACTTCAAGCCAATACAACCCATAATACACACCAATCCAAGCCAATACACAAAATACAACTCATAAGCTCTTGATGTCCTCATCAATTCTCCCCGGGTGGGAGGAACTCGACCCCGTCGAGTAAAGGTATGGCTGCTCCGGTACTCTGGCGGATCTGTCACCGTGCTAAGTAGCGTGGGTATGCTCCACTCTAAGTGATCGGCACCTGCTCATTCCATATATACTCGATATGCGCACTGCTATGGCTAAAGGTGGTCACTCCGAAGGGGCACTCTCAAAAGGAAGGAAACAGCTCGAAGACTCACTAGGAATCACCGCTGAGTCCCTATAGGTGACTGATCCGGGTATAGATGTAGAACCGATCCCATACTCATCAAGTGAGTCGACTCGCTTCACACTCATAAGAGAACGACACGAGCTTGCATAAGACACATGCAGACTCACCATGCACTGACACATGAATGAAAATCACACAAACAATCGACTCAAAATCACCACACAAACAAACCACACAAAGAAAACACACCGACTCAACTATGACCCTAGACACACCTAATGTTAGTCCGACCCGTACATGGGTGATGGCGGACCTGGACACCCGAATGTGTGCCATGCATGCATGTTATGTAACCGGAGATGGGTGGCATGAGGTACACCTAAATGTCCAAGTATGACCCAGTCATGCATGGACGGCCCTTTGGATTTGGGAGACTTGAGAGGGCTAGGAAAGCCGGGTGTGGAAGAGCTGGGTGTAGGTGTATCGTGGACGGGCTTGGTGGGTATGGAGGACCCGGCCCATAGGAAAGGGGTATGAAAGTGGACTTCCCCGATAAGGTATGAGGGAAGTGATGGGTCACGGGCCCACTAGAGTAGGGGCCAAATGGGTCAAAGAATGTGTGACCCCTTGTGGTGGGTTCCCACAAGTCACGGTCCCACGTGTAGAAGTTTTGAAGGTGTGGATAATCACCTTCTTGAATTGTGATGGGTGGGACGGGGACCGTAGGCAAGAAGTATGATTCCTCCCTCGGACAAAAGGGTATGAATTCAGGCTCGTCCGGTAAGGGAAGGAGTAAGAGGACCTCCGTGGTGATACAACCCACGGTGCACTCGGAGGTAATAGACCCTAAGGCCGGATGAGTGAGGCTAAGACTAGTGGGTTGGTCAAAGCCTCGGGCCAAAAGGTGCGTCAACTCCCATTGTGAATCCAATCCCATGACAAGATCGTCCAATGTGTCAACATGGTGACGAGATCGAAAGGTGGTATGGAATGAGTTGACTGGCACTAAAGGTAAGGTGGGGTCCATGGACGGGAAGGGATGTGGGACCAAGCCATCCTTGAGCCATCTAAGAAGTGGCTCGGCTATGTAAAGTGTTCCCGTAAGAAACACGGGTGGCTCGGGCTTTGGTAGTTCTCACTTTGATGGTTTCGAATGAAGACCGGAGGTAGATAACAATGGAGCATCCATGGGTGGTGGAGTAGCTTGTGTCCTTTCCCACCAATCCGAAATCATTTTCTTTATTTCCTCTAAGGAGCGGGTTGGAGGAGGGACCTTGGGGTGGACTAGCTCCTTAACTCTCGGCTCGGGTGTGGGCCTTGGCTCGGTTATAAGCGGGACTTCCACTCGGTTGGAGGTGCTTGAGTGGGTTGGGATGGGAGTGCCAAGGGGAGGTTGGTTGGTGGTGCATGGGCGGGCCACTAGATTGGGGTCACTTTGGTGGGCTTGGACGGCGGTGAAGGGGTGGGATTGGGTAGAGGTGTGGCCCACTTGATTGTTGGTGAGTTGGTGGGGTTGGTGAGTGGAATGACCTCCGTGGTTGGAGGTAGGTGGGCGGGGAACGTAGGCCCTCCTAAGCACTCTCTTCATTTCCCACCATGACTCGATGGGCCTTAGATTCCTATCCTCCCTCCAATATTTGATGTCCCTCCAAGTTGCAGCGGCTTCACCAAAAAGTCGCCTTTTGGCAACATCGACTTGCATGGGCCCGTACATGATGTACACCTCGAAGTAATCATCCATAATGGCTTCCCATTCTAGATAGACACTCGGGTCATCGGACCCGTAGAAATCCCGGGTTTCGGGTCTCGTGGGGTGGTTTGGGTGGTCCTTCCATTTGAGATAGTATCGCCACCATCCGGGAGTTTGGGACTCCATGGGACACGGGAAACTAGTGGATGGCCATGCCGACACTCGGACCAAAACACTAGACACGACACTAAGTAATGCAAAGTTGGAATGCACTAACTAATGCACACTAAGGACCCTAGACGTAAACCAAGACTCGGTACGGGGCGGAGACAATCGACCCGAAGGTCACTCGCACAAGTGTGCGGCCTTCCCGATAGGCGTAACCTAACGGTCGGACAACACCTTTTTATATACCGAGTAAAGGGATGTATGCGACCCAAAAATGACTCTTTTTGTTGTTTTAAAAATGTGATGATCCTAAACACGACTTAGACCGACTAATGACTACATGACACTCTTTTTTTTTGAATGCAAACACCCTAGACTCAAACTCGCTCTGATACCAAATTGATGCGGGACGGGACCACGGACACGACAAGCTCGCGATCGTCCCTTAACGAGGTAAGTGTCGGATGTGCGCGGTTGAGAAACCGGCAATGAGCTAGGGTGGTCGGCTCTCTTTTGCGCCCGGATCGGGTCACGGGATGGCTTCGCTCTCTCTCGCAGCAGTGATATTATAAATTGAAGGCGAGCTAGGTATCCCTACACATGCTCTCTAGCAGCGGCATATAAAGCATATAAAGAATTAAGCTAATGCCAAATGTAAGGGTGAAGGCGATACCTCCACGCTCTCGGCGTGGCGAAGATGGCACCCGGCCGAAGCTCGTACTCCCGGGAACTTAGTACATTATGTTTACAGCAGTACAAATAAGCCCACTCCACGCAGGGAGGTAAAGGGCGACACAAGTGGGCCCGGGAGGACCAAGTTCGGGTTGACGGGCGGTTTCGGGCAATGCTTCGGCTTCACGCGTACTCGTGCTAGTGGGGGCCCACGTGTTGACCGGAGGGGTCGTGTGGGGCCTGATGACTCCTCTGCTGTGGAGACACCTGGAAAGCGTTCCCCTGGGATGGCGAGCTGCTGGAACGACCGCCGGACGCCGGGCGGCCCTCGGACGACGCTCGCCTGGAACTCGGCCAAGACCCTGAAAGTTCTGTTTGCAGGCGCGCGACTCGGAGAAAACTGCTGCTGCGATCAGCCCCGTCGTCGGAATGTGACGAGGTTAGCGCCGTTGGAAAGCTGACTCAGAATACTTCGACGTAGAGGTCTTCAAAAAAAATAATCAGATATGTATTTTTGATCATGTATTTTACAAGCTTGCTGGAATCTGGCCAGAACTACAGTGGCAGGTTCTAACTTCTCTGAAGATCGACGTTGACCGGAAAAAAGACCTCCGAATCTTGAAATAATTTCTTCAGAAAAGTTGAAGGTCTCTGAGAGAGGAATCCGGGACTATTTTTGGTTTTCTGATTGGATAAGAAATAGATTTTCTGGGATGTTTTTACTAGACCTGGGTCGGATCTGGGAAACTGTGGGCAGACTGTTCTTGGGAACTTGGACGAAATTTGAAAAATACCTAGACACCTTATCAAAAATTAATAAAATTCCTGGTGGTAGATATATGTGGACAGAACTCCCAATAAATTTGGGCGACCCAACAAAAATAAAAAGATGGTTCGAATGGGGTAAACTCAGAGCTGATGAACAGTAAACAGAACCAGGACAGATCTGGAACTTGGACTTGGACGAAAATCAAAAAATAGCTAAAGGATGAATTTTGACGTGATGTTTTTTGTGGGGATAAGAGTTCTAGAGGGGAACCAACCCTGAAATTGTGAGCTTCAGAAGACGAAGGGAGTGATAGCAGGAATTCGGAGAAGAAGGGTCTATCCTGAGTGGATAGAACACCAAAACCGTTGGCGGCGACGCGTCGGCGGCGAGACGATGGCGGCGGCGATCACCGGAGTTGCTTCAGATGCTGGAGGGGATCAAGGGGGAAGGGATTACACTCTAGAAAGGGGAGAGGTGGTGGAGGAATCAGGTAGAGAGAGGGGAGGGGCGCAAATCTCACTTGGGGCAAATGCCTTTTTTCTCTTCATTAATTCCTTCAATATGAAAAATACAACCTTATATAGGATGCCAAACAAACTCAACCTCAACCCTTGGATCTAGGGGTTTGGATTGAAGGGCTGGGATACAATGTGAATCACACATTTAATACATTAGTTTAATCTAATTTGACCATACTTATTCAACCTTGGACTAAAGCTATTCAAACACCACCTAATACACAACTACCTTGCCTAATAAGACAAGGAACCTTGCGCCCCCTTCCATGGGCCAAGAGCCTCCCATTAGATCATGCTAGACTTGGGCCACTCCCACTTAGATGGCCCATGAGAGAGTGGAACCCAATTTGGGCCTTAAGTGCCTTAATGACCCATTTGAAGCCTAATGACCCAATATGAAGTAACACTCTTAGTGGACTCTACTAATGGCAATCTAACCTTGGACTTGACATAACAAATGGCCCATTGGCTTGATATAAGCCTTACAAAGATGGCCCAAATGAAAGAAATCAAAAATTACATACACTTCAAGCCAATACAACCCATAATACACACCAATCCAAGCCAATACACAAAATACAACTCATAAGCTCTTGATGTCCTCATCATGAGGTTTAAAACATCGATCAATATTTCGACAGCATCTTCCCTTTATCTGGGTTATGCCCAGGGGGAAATAGGCTATCACCCACGGAGTGCCGGGATGAAAGCCAAAAGAGAGAGAAGTGTTGAACTTCCCGAATCGCGTATCTGCCATGGGGCAATATTTGGTATTCCCTGTAGAAGCCGGTGGAACTCATGCAGTGGTAGAGCCCTCCCGAGCTAAAGGGGTTATTCATGAAGCCGATGCGGGATGATGGAAAGTGAGCGAACGCTCAATGTTGCGCCCTCGCACGCGGATCGACCTGCGCGGTCAGGTCGTGGGGATCGACCTGCGCGGTCAGGTCGCGGGGGTCAAGGGGGCAGCGCCCCTTGCGGGGGTTTCCGGGGGCGGAGCCCCCGGAACAAAATTCGGATTTAAGATTCGGTAACAACATTTGAGTATGTTATCAATGCAGTGCAAGTGCGCAAAGGTTCCCGGGGGCAGCTTAATATTGGCTTTCATCATCCTAGGGGAATTTTGGCAGCACCTCCCCTAGACTTAGCATCTGCCAAGGGATGATATAGGCTGACATCGACGGAATGCCGGGATGAAAGCCAAAAAGCGGGGGAGCACTAAGGCTCAAGGAGACTGTACATGTCTCTATCATCGATCACTATTCCCCGTCTCGGAGGTCGACGAGACCCTTGTAAAGACAAGGTCCGCCGAACCTGCGGGGTTGCATGTGAATCCAGTTAGGGACCTGTAGGGGAGGTCAATTGGGCAGCGGAGCAGGCTCTCGGCACAGCAAAGTGGGAAGGGAGGCTCCCTGCACGAAGGCAAAGAGGCAAAGGGGTTCCCGGCATGAGGTTCTCTACGCAGAGGGAAGACGACAGAAAGCTCCCGGCGC
Organism: Amorphophallus konjac; assembly: GCA_022559845.1. Taxonomy (NCBI): domain Eukaryota; kingdom Viridiplantae; phylum Streptophyta; class Magnoliopsida; order Alismatales; family Araceae; genus Amorphophallus; species Amorphophallus konjac. Next base: position 52,200,311 of record CM040117.1, read on the forward strand.
GAGGGGCTTCTCGGCGCGCTATTCCCTGGCTGAAGGGAGCTTCTCGGCGTGGGCGGTAATAGGGGGCTTCTCGGTGCGCCAATGAAATGGCCGGGAGAGGCTCTCGGCATGGGGTTTGTGGCCTTCTCGGCGTGGGCTATAGGGGGGCTTCTCGGCGCGCTATGAAGTGGCCAAAGGGGGGGGGGCTTCTCGGCCTGGGGTCTTTGGTGGATGGAGGGAGCTCTCGGCACAAGGCTTCCCGGCGTGCTCATGGCCGCGCCGGGAGCCTAGCGCCGGGAGGCTGTGGGCTGTGGGTTTTTCACAAAAGGGCTTTGTCGTTTAGCAAGAGAGGAAGGCCTCTCGGCCTTATAGTTCTCGGCGGGGAAACTTGCACGCCGAGAAGGTGGAATGCGGGAGAATTTTAGGGTTTTCAGAGATGCTACGGTACTCTATTCCTAGGATTTCTGGGTTTTATGGCTCAGATTGAGGCCGAATCGGGGGTGTATGATGAGATTTCACGAACACCTCTGCTAGAAGGATGCCAAGGGATCTGAGAGGCCAGATCATCAGGAGGAGGAGAGACCATCATCGAGGCTGAGTAGCCTTTATCTGTATACTGCCAGACGTCTGGGGGAGTCAAGAGATGGCTGTCTCTGATCCCCCGGACTAGCATGGTATCATCTGGGAAGCAGATCTGCAACGAGAGAACCCTTGATGCTGAGACCTCAGACCCTAATCATTCAACGATTGGAATGGGGATCCAGGGTAGCATTCGTCTACGGGTTCAAATGCATCATTTATAGCCGGCGGGCCAGGGAACCAAGAGATTAATGTCTCTGGTTCCCGGACAGCACAAGGGGCTTGAGGAACAGACTCAAATACATACGGAAGGCATGCTATTGAAGCGGGAAGAGAGAAGAGAATAGAACCCAGCAACCCATTGAACAAGGGTGGGGGTTCTACCTTCGTCCCTATTCGAAGAACAGACCTGACTCCGAAGCCTGAGTCATTTCGCCCATGGGGCATTCATACAAACAGTATGCATACACATGGAGACAAAAGAAGATAGTATCGCCTAAAATCCATCACGGCCATTACATTTATTCATCTCACCTTCACTTACATCGACTTCATAACTGAAGCCAAGAAACACACAGAGGAGAAGAAGGGAGAGAATCGTATGAACAATCTAAACATCAAGATCTCTACCATTACATACGGGGAATCAGTAAAGAGAAAAAGAAAGAAAAAGAAACACCGAACATGGGGGGGGAGGGTGGAGCATTGACTCCTCTCCCTCCCCCTATCAGCCCACCTGGAGCCTCTCTTCCTTCTTTCTTCTGCTTCTCCTTTCGACGGAGACTCTCTCCCTTTCTTTTCCTATCTCTTTTCTTTCTGGATATCTCTTCGCTCTTTTTTTCTTTGCCTCTTTCTTTTCTTCTTTTCTGTCTGTCCGCGCTTCTTTCTTGTGGGAGAAGCAATGAGTTTTTATAGGTCCATGTTCACGGTGATGGCATTCGGCGTGCCTGCAGCACTAGTTCCCGGCGCGCCCATTCGAGGGGCTTCCCGGCGCGCATGCATTCAACATCTCGGCGCAGCTTTTGGGCTTCGACAAGAAGCTCCCGGCGCCACTTTCACAGGCCCAATTAAGCCTTTTAGACTAGGGCTTTTCTAGTCCTTCAAGTACACCATTACCCAAGAGGGCCCTTTAGTAGTGACACAGCTTTGTTGAGATCATCTCGAGGTTCCATCAGTGAACAAACTGGGGTTTTATCAGTATTGCCATCTGAATGATGACGATAACACCGGACATCAGCCAGGCCTGAGATGGTCCTAGCCGGGCAATTAGTTGGTGGTGAGGATCCTCCCTCAATCCTGGCTTCGTAGGCATCTTCCAGTCTTCATTGCTGGTCTGGTCCCATCTTTATCTTTGTTCATATTTTAGCTGTCAACAGGTATCTATGCTATATAATCTCGAGAACCGGCTGGTCATTCATGTGTTATGGGATCTGATGTTCCCCTTTACCAAAAACAATGATGATCTAGGTGCACATGTTTAATCGTTGGTTAAGGTCATTAGGTTGGCAAAATTAGGGGACGATGGTTCTGTCTCGCACGCCGTGGTTGTGGATAGTGTCTTGACCCTGATTAATCCGATCTAGCAATATTATTCTCGAGTATTTTCTATTCTATCTTTCTTTTCATTCGTTTAAATGATTTCTTTATTTTAGCCCAGCATGCATCATACGCATTTTTGAACATTCATGACCCATAATCTGTCTAAAGTGTCTCATTGATGATGAATAATTATGCGTCTGTGGTCTTGGTAAGGGAGATTATTCCATTCAGAGTCAGAAAGTTTGCTTCGGACCTCTTTGCTTGGTTGGTTGGTTGAGAGTCCCTTTCTACAGTTTAGTCTGCTTTCTTTCATTTTCCCGTTACTACTTATTCTGATCCCCTCATTGGTCCGTAGATTGTGTCCCCCGATGAGGTTGGTCGTGTTTTCTTTTCGTCTATTTTTAGTTAGTTCCTCCAGATTTGTGTCATTTTGGTTCAATCGTTCTGTGTGATTGGTTCAAAGTTTTTCGGAAGATTCCTATCACTCGTTGGTGAAGAACGGGTGTCGTTTACCTTAACGCCCGCTTTTCAGTCTGCCCATCTGCATTTTTGCTTCGCCTCCATGTTTCCATTTTACCTTCGCTTCATCTCCGCTCGTTCCCCTGCAAAGAGGACGTTAAGGAGGGGCATCTGTTGACACACGTTTTATACCTTCGAGTTGAGTCTTTTCTTACCTTCATTTATGATGTCCCAAATTGTCTGTCATTTATCAGGCCATTTTTTGATGGCTTTTGGGCCTATTTTATGGGCATCTTTTCTCCCTGGTTGGACTTGCTCCCGTGTTTTCTCGAGTTTGGGCCAAATGGAACTTGATTTAGCTAAGTCTTTGGGCTGAGTATGCATATTTATCTCTTATTCCCTTTTCAATCAACCACCTTAATAACGGTCTAGCGATAGGCTGTTTCATGAAGGTGGCGGTCTATTGAACGACCATTTTTTTTCTGACCTACGTCGACCTATCTCTTTTCTACGTCGACCTATCTTTTCACGCATCGACCTGTGTTTTTGTAAACGGTCTCCCGATGGACCATCCCATAAAAGTGGCGGTCTGTCAAGAACCGTTTCTACTTGGCGAGAATCCCAGTTTGACCTGGTCTTTGGATAAATGAGCATATTTATCTTATTTTTTATTTTCTAACGGCCAAAAGAGTAGCGGTTGGCCGGTGGGCCGCTTAGCATCCTGGGCGGTCTATCGATTGACCTTTTTTACAACCGAGATTCCTGCGTCGATGGGCGGTTTCTCCTTCTATCCATGGTCAAATTGGTTACTTGATCCATGGATTTCTCCATGAATTCTCAGCCAAATTGGGCACCGTTCGATCCTGTTGGCGGCTGGGAGTTTTATCTTATATTTATTTAAAATAATCCAAGTCTAATTCCCGCCCAAAAGCCCTCCATTCGAGCTAGGGTTTCAAGGGTCTATAAATAGAACCCTTGGCTCATGGCTGCGAGGGGGGAGATTTCAGAGTTCACGTTGAAGTGCTGCCACTTCCTAGAGTGAAATCCAGTCAGGGAGAAAGGCTTTCTACGTCCTCTAAGCCTTTGGTCTAGGGAGTAGTTTCTTTTGTCACGTTTTTGGGTCATAGTTTAGGTCGCTTTCGGTCACATTTTTAGTCATTTCATCACCATTCTCCTTCGTTTTTCTTCACCGTTTTCACTGGCATTCTAGCATATTCACCTTCCTATTATTTTTTGTTGTGTATGTGATTTTGATGATTACAAAATGCCTTTGTTGCTTAGCCTTGTGCGTGAATGCTCTTCACTTGAACTGGTTATGGAAATGATCATAAACTATTTCTTTTGGGATATCATCATGTGGTTGCATTGTAATTCTATAAGGCTTATCATCATGTGGATGAATTGTAATTCTACAAGGCTTATCATCATGTGGATGCATACGTGCTTTGAAGTTAACACAAATATTGCATACACATTGTCTCTACACTTGGTGAGATTGATTTGTATTTAATGAGAAGCCTCTGTGAAAAACATACTTGGATAAATGTCAATTTGAGCATCATGTCATATTGAGCCTCTCATATTGAGCATCATGTCATATTGAGCCACATATCATGAATGTGTACTTTGGTAATGCTAAATGAATGGAGAGAATGATATGTGGTTTGATGAGCTTGTGGATTGATCACATGGAATGTGACTCAACATTGTTATGCGTACCTTGATTCCAAATTTGTTGATCATGCAATGGTAATTCAATATTGGAACTCCATGATTCTTACATGAACGATTCAACAAAAGAACAAGCATTTAAGCACAATGTGAAACTCAGGTAAAATAATGTTGTAAGTTCCATCTTTCACTCTTGGAATAGGTTCAACGAAGCAATTTATTGTGAACATGGTCATAGTGTTAATGCTTGATGTAAAGATCTTGATTGTCAACTAACACCTTGCGTTATCTTGTCTTTCAGGATGAAAAATCATGGTTGATCTTCATGGGATGATGGTAACATTTAATCAATTGTTTCCCATTGAATTGATGGTGTTTTTAGTTGTTTTTCAGGCCCAATCTAGTAGGGGTCGACCCATGGGGTCGACCCTCTCAGGTTCTGTTCAAACAGAATCAAAACAGACCCATTTTGGTGTTGTCTGCCTGAAAGGGTCGACCCCAGGGGTCGACCCATGCAAGGGTTGACCCCTGGGGTCGACCCCTTTAACCCAGAACTTGTTTTTAGTTCTGTTTGGTTTCTGGCAGTGCAAGGGTCGACCCCTAGGGTCGACCCCTAGGGTCGACCCCTGTAAAACAGAACACAAAAGTGTTCTGTTTGGCTTCTGATTGCCCGAGGGTCGACCCCAAGGGCCGACCCATTCCGGTCGGACCTCGAGCTGCACTTTTTTTTTGCCGTTTTCTTGCTCCGAAAGTCCAACCAATCAATTCCAAATGCCCTATACATCTCCCTAATTCGTGGATCTGGTCCCTAGGCTGTTCCTTGACCATTCTAAACACTTATATACAACTCTTGGGTTGTAAACCCTAAGAGAGAGGATGCTAGATCTAAAAATTATTTTCTTCTAACCCTTGTGTGTGCAGGTTCGGAGTTGAAGCTCCCAAGCCCTCTTCCACCTTGCTCTGAAGCTGAAATTGAAGGGAAGAAGCTTGAATCAAGGCCCAAGATCATATACAACTGAAGGCAGCATCTGAAATCAAGATCCAACCTCTGTTCGTGTTGCATCTCTTCAAAATTGCTTCAAGAACGTTCTTCATCCTGTAGAAGCATTTCATGAGGGAGTAATCTTGATCTTTCACTTCTATATCTTTTGTTTGAGATTGTTCAAGGTTTTGAATGGGCATCTAAGATGTGTAATAATCATTTACATGTTCTTTGTTCACTCTCTCTTGCATATATATATGAGCTACAATCTTTGTGATACAACATCTCTAATGCTCATGTATTCTTTTGTATAGGTGAAGAAGAGGGGAATCTCTAAACCATTCAAGTCTATATTATTGTTTGAGATTAGCTTAAAGATTGAAGTCATTATGTCTATCTACTCTTTCAGGTGAAGAGAGGAGATTGGAATAAGGAAAAGAGAAGCGGCTAGAGGAGAGGAAGAAGATGATGACAAGATTATGATCATCCATCAACGAGCAAGGAGAATCAGATTTTGATGAAGAAGGGGGAGCCTTATACTTGATGCATTCTTCTAGTTTACATCTATAGAATTTTTGTGGAAGGTCATAGCATATATTTGTGATTGTTACATATACATTTGACAGAATATTTTGTGTGAGTGTTCGGAGAAAGGGGTCTCCGAGTGTGTGTGTGGTCTTATGTGTGTCGATTTGTGCGGAGTATATCCGTGTGTGTTGTTGGGAGTTTTCTCCCGTGTGGTTATGTAGGCATTGCCCTACGTGTGTGTGGACGGAGCTGTATCTCCGTGTAAAGTATATTGTTCGGGGTGTGTTCCCCTGTGTGTGTGTATGTGTGTGTGTGTGCTGCTATGGCAGCAGGTTGAGGCAAGGCCTCGTGTGTGTGTTTTGCTGTGAAAGTAGCGTGTGTGTGTGTGTTGGGGTTCGTCTCCGTGTTGCTACATTTTGTAGTGTGTAGTGAAGCCTCACCGGTTTGGTGAGGGGTGGACGTAGGGAGCCCGTCGTGGTCCCGAACCACCTTAAAAATCCCCGTGTCCTGTGGTTTGATTCTTATGATTGTGTGTTCACTATCATATCTGTTTGTACTATCGTGTGAGCTCGGCGAGATTGAGTGAATCAAGTTTAAACTTGTTTAGATTAATTTCCTCAATCCTATCAATGTGGTAAATTTCGTTGTGTGCTAGTTTGTGTTTTGAATTGGTCATAGTTTTTAGCAGTAGGATCTATTCACCCCCCCTCTAGATCCGTGTTCTTGCACTACGGGACCCAACAATTGGTATCAGAGCGAGGCTCTGTTGTCCCTAGATCTTGCGATCTACAGAGTGATCCCAGTGCATTCCACAATCATGAATGTTTCTACTGAACATATATCAATGAACTGTTTGCCAATCTTCACTGGTTTGAATTTTAATTCATGGCTTGGTAAATTGTGTGTGGTGATCAATTCTATTAATCCTAGTTTTTAGAAATTGATTTGTCATGGTCCACACATATTACCTCTACATGAGACCAAGTGGTCTAATCAGGATAAAATGATGCATCATGATAATGTTACTGTTTTGAGTTTATTGAAAGCTTCTGTAAGTAGTAACAAGTATCCATTTGCATCTTCTTGTAGGACGGCAAAGGAGCTGATGGACCGGCTGATCAAAGCTCAAGAGAAGGGAAGGCAAAAATGTCTCATGGTCGATGATACAGATCAACAAAGTGACAAAAATGCAGAAGAGGTAAATTCAGATTCTGAAGAATTTACTCTTGAAGATCTTGTTGCTGCTTATGATGAGTTGGCAAAACAATATAAGAAAGTCAAGTTAGAAAATAGAAAATTGAAAAAGAAATATGAAAACATGCTCCATGAAAATGGTTCTTATGATAAGTGTTCTGAGCTTGATAAGTTGAATGAACTTTTAGAGCATGATGTTAAATGTCACAAAGAAACCATTGCCTGTTTGAGAAATGAGAATGTTGCCCTCAAGAATAAAATCAATCAATTAGAGAAAACTGAAAAAGATCTAAGAAACAAAAAGGAATCAAACTCAATTGATCAGGATATTTGCAATGAATTGATTATGAATGATAAACTTGTAAATGAAAATGAAGAACTCAAAAAGGAGAACAGTGCAATGCTAATTCAGATCTCCCTGCTTGAAAATAGATTGAAAAATCTTGAAAAACTTGAAAAACTTGAAAAGGGAAATCTGTGATTGTTGATGAATCTGACAAGATGCTTGTGTTAGAACAAAAGATGGAAAGCTACCAAACCATCAATGCTCAATTGAATGAAAAAGTCATTTCTTGTGAAAATGAGATCATTTCCTATGAATTGCATATTTCATCACTTGAAAAAGAAATTCTTGATCTGAATGCTTCTTTGTGTAAGTTTGTGAATGGGGAAGAAAATCTGAACAAGATATTGGGGACTAAGGTGAATTTTCAAAAAGAGGGGCTGGGCTATAATCCTGCAAACAAAAAGAACTTTGAAAATAAAGTCTACACATCATTTGTCCATAGTTCTAATATAGCCAGCACATCAAATGGGTCTCCAAATCAATCTGTTCCTCAAACAACAAAGCAATCAAATGAAAGTCTGAAAAAGAAATAAAACTTGCATCAAAAGGCTAAAAATGTTGTTGGTGTCACGATGAATGCCATGAAAAATCTTGTTGCACATACACATGCATCCACAAAGAAAACCTCATATTTTTATTGTGGTGAACTTGGCCATATCATGCATAATTACTTTTTGATGAAATCTGAAGATCTAGAAGTATGTAAGAAAATGAATGGCTTCACAAAGCCAAGAAAGTTTCTGAACACAAAAAGAACTCTTGATAACTCTTATATTCATGCAAGAAGACCATTTGAAAGATTTGCTCCTTTGAACTGTTTTCATTGTGGAAGGTTCGGTCACAGGATGAACAATTACTTTAGTTTAAAAAATGATAACATCTCTACAGACCCACAGAAATTTCATGCTCATCCTGTTGTGAAGAAGAAAAATTTCCATGCTTATAATGATAACATTCATGCTAAATCACAGAAATTTGATTATCATGTTTATGAGAATCCTGTGAAGTCTCTTTGTTGTTGTCATTATTGTGGTGAGTTTGGGTATACCATGCATATTTGCTCCTTAATGTATTTTGATGATATGCATGCACAAGAACTGTGGAAGGCACCCTCTAGAGGTGCAACTAACCATCCGGGACCCAAGAAGGTTTGGGTACCCAAAACAACCAAATGAGAACTTTGTTGCAGGATTGCATTGAGGTCAAGGGGAAGGCTTTAAGTTGACTTGGCCAGTTCTGGTGTGATGCCTTGGTGAACATGGGCTTGTCCCTGAGTTGATACTTGAAGCTCATCATTCATACTTGCAGCTCATAGGAGATTATCTTGTGGAAGAAAAGCACTAAAATTGGTTTTCTCATTTGTATTGAATTGAGGTTGATATAAAATTGAGTTTCTGATATTGCAGGCAGTGAGAGAGAGTCATGTGTGATGAAAAGCCTTGAAGTTTATTTCTTTATATGCATTGACTTAATATTGACATGAATTGAGCTCTTTACATTGCAGGTTTGATTATGACCATCAACCCTTGAAATCATGGTAAGAATTCAACCGTTTGAATGTATCACCATGTGCCTAGATCCAGAATAGGTCTACACTTTGGGTTTTGAAATACCCATCTTGAGGTCCGATTGGTTTGAGTTTTAACCCCATTACCCTAGAGGGGTTTTGGAAGGGTTTTAGCATGGGGTTCTTGATCTTGTCATATCCTTATGTTCTGCCTTATATGAAATGCGAATTTGGGGTCTCAATGGAACTCCTTTGGCTAATATCGATATATTTCCTGCAGGAGAGAAAGAAAGGAGCTTGTTGATGAAGATGACAACAAGCGAAATAAAGCAAAGAATCTGAAAATGTCAATAAAGGTAACTCAAGACAAAGGTGAGAAAATAAAGTGTTTGTTTGAAGCTCTTTGATCTTGATGTTAATGCCATATCTTGACAGACAGTGATTTTGAAATCGTGAATACTCTTTGGTTGCTTTTGACCATGTGGAAAATGAATGTTTGGCTGAATGGCATTGGAACATCTGAGCAGTATATATGAGAGTGTAGCCATTGAATGCCTTTTGCTAAACTCCGGATGTCAAATGTGCATACATTTGTTTCTGATCATCATTTCAATGATTACATGGTATATAAAATGGTGACATGTGGAAGGACTGGTCAAGCCTGTCTGAAAGCTATCACCATGCGTGAGAATATACCTCCGCCCAGTACCATGAATCATTTATGCATATGGCATCCAACTTAAATGAATTTTCTGAAATCATGCATTGATTATGGGGGAGTTTTGCATGCTGAAAATTTTAAGATTGATGTTTTCCATTCTCTCAGCATGATGATGTTGTTCTGTGACTGAACTTTTTGAGGACTGAAGTTGATCAATGTTCCATGGTCTTTATCAATGTGCCACTCATCTTTTTGGTTAAAAGCACAACTGTTTTCAAGAAAAGTTCACATGTGATGGTTTTGATGCTCTGAATAAATTTTTTGAATTCTCTTTTCAGAATAAAGTGGTGTCCTCACATTTTAATATTTGGTAATACGTGTCATGCATTAGTTGCATTAGGTGCATATAGAGTGTCATGTGAAATCTGGAATCATGCATCACATTGCATATTTATAAATTACTCTCTACATATCATTCACATAGTGCTTTTGGAAGATGAAGCTCATCGTGTGTCTTGTTGCATAGTTGGCATTTCTAGCATGCATATAGTGCATATTTTGAAATGCATCATCTTGAACATTTCATGTTGCATAAATGCCAAAAAGAATACTTCCAACATTGGTCATCATATCTGTGGAGCCAACATTTCAAGCATTGAAATTGCATACCTTTTCATTTTGCATTGCATATGCATATCTCCATTGTATGCTTTTTTTTTTAATAAGCACCAGCCAACAGAATCAGGATCCAGTCAAGTGCACCATCCCCCAGCAGGGGACAATGTTCTCACTTCCCCTGACTAACTCTGTGGCCAAGAAAATTTTATTGATATTTTGAACGAATACAATATCAACGGGGCATACCCCTGTCTATCTGTAGAACAACCATGAAAAGAAAGGAAAACTAACTAGCCCAAAAGAAAAATTAATTACAATGCCGTATAGCAAGAAGACCCGCTTTATCCACCCTCAAAGCACCCCTGGCCAGCCTGGGAAGTTCACAAACCCGAGAGAAGATGATGTTGTTGTGATTGGTACAAGCATGAGAGGCCAGAGCATCTGCTACTTGGTTGCCCTCCCTAAAGATATGCTGCACTGAACAGCCACATTTGAATGTGAGATCAAGAATATCCTTCCACCAAGGAATGATAATCCAACTTGGAGCTACCTTCTTCCGGACTGCATCAACTAGCACTGCACAGTCACTAAAAACTACCTCCACTTGAAGGCCACTAGTCAAGGCTATGGATAATCCATCATGCAAGGCCCTTGCCTCAGCCAATAGACTGCGTCCATGGCCATAGTGAAATGCAAAGCCAATTAGTAAATTACCTGCAGGGTCTCGAAAACATCCTCCTCCACCACACAAACCCGGGTTGCCCTTTGAAGCCCCATCAACATTCAAAGTGGCCTTAGATAGAGACAGCTTGCACCGGACAATGACTGGCATTTTCTATACACACTTCGGAAAAAATTGATATTGAGACAGCTGGTTTCTTTGCAATATAGATATGGCTGTAGGGAAAGAGATCTTATCCAGGGAGATGGAGATTGCTTCACTGATTCTCCTCTTGATGGACCTCACTGATGAGCTGATATTCTCAAATCTGGCTAAGCATCTGGCTTTCCAAATTTCCCACATCAGTTGAATCACAGCATACATTCCAACATAGCTAGTGGCTGAGGCTAACTTGGTTCCTGCCACAACATTCCAGCATCGGATGGTGATCTGCTCATTGAGGTGAATCTTGGAGCTTATAAGAGGCCTGACCCATGCCCAAAGTTCTGCAGCCAAATCCCCTTTGATAAAAAGGTGATTGAGATCCTCATCTTTAGGTTGGGCGCAACAACTGCATTTAGATGCCATAGAGATACCACATTCTACCACCCTGCTATCCACAGGCACTGCACGGTGGAGCAGCTTCCAAAAGAAATTAGCAGCCCTCGGAGCTAGGCTGGGGTGCCAAAGCTTGGCCCAAGGGCTTCTAGATATTTCGGATGGCCTCAGAAGCTTGCTTACTGATTTAACAGTAAAGAGCCCTCCTGCTGTAGCTGTCCATACACAAGAGTCTTCCTCCTCTCTTAACTGGATATTGGGAAGGCAGGTATGAATCAAATTCCTTGCTTCATGATGGGGGTCTTTAATAACCTCCCTGACTGTAAAATTGGACCAGTTCAGAATTCTACTTGTGTCGGCAGCCTGCTGCACTATACTGATTAGTGGTCCTTGACCTGTCCAGTTATCCTTCCAGAAATTAACTCCTTTCCCATTTCCAATGAGCCACCTTGAGTTGTGTAAGATAATTTCCTTCGCCTTCTGAAAGATGTTATCTGGCATTCCTGTAGGGAAAGCCTTTGAACAGTCATAGAGATTAGTTTTGATGAATCTACTACGGGCATAGGAGGACCATAGAGAGGAGCCATGAATAATATTCCACAAGTTCTTGATAGCCAGTGCAAGCTGGACCTGTTGCAGATCCCTGATGGACAGGCCTCCTTCATTCCGAGGCTTAAGAATGTTATGCCAGGCCACCCAGTGCCGACGCCTCTGGCCTTCAGAACCCTGCCAGAAAAAATTGGCGCAGATGCTATCAATAGCTTTGACAGTTGCTTTGGGCAGGAAACAGGCTGAGGCCAGACAGACAGGCATACTACGAAGGACTGAATTAATTAGGATGGCTCTCCCAGCCTGAGATAGGAACTTGGACTGCCAACCCTCCAATTTCTTTTGGACTTTGTCCACAATGAACTTAAAATTAGCGCAGATATATCTTCCTTTCTTAATGGGAATTCCAAGGTAATTGAAACCAGCATGAAACTGAAAACCTGTCATGGAGTGAGCGGACTGCCTCAATTCAGATGGGGCTTTCACAGAGACAGTAAAACCACTTTTCCCAGAGTTAACTTTTTGGCCAGAACTATTTTCATATCTTCTAATGAACTGCTGGAACCTACTGATATTCTGTTTGCTACCATTTAAAAAGATAAGAGTATCATTAGCATAGAGGAGGTGAGAAATAGGGACCACATTCCTGGGACCATTAAATCCCTTCAAAGTTCCTGACTGGAATAAGGCAGTAAGACCTCTGCTAAGAACCTCCAAGGCTAAAATAAATAGGTAGGGAGCAAGAGGATCACCTTGCCGTATCCCTCTGCTAGACTTGAAAAATCCTGCCATTGATCCATTGAAATTGACAGAAAACCAACAATTGGAGAGAATCATACCAATAAGGGAGGTAAATCTATTGTTAAAGCCAAACTTCTTCAAGACAGCAAGTATAAGATCCCATTCCATTCTGTCATATGCCTTGGCCATATCTAACTTAAAAATAACATTATGACCCCTTACCTTCCTATCAATATCCATCATCATTTGCCTAGCCATAGCAATGTTGTCCAAGATGAACCGGCCCTTAACAAAGGCCCCTTGTTCCTTCGAGATGATGTTAGGAAGAATAGATGCCAACCGCTTGGAGATGATGTTGGATATAATTTTGTAAGAGAAATTGCAGAGACTAATGGGACGGAAATCACTGAAAGACTTAGGCTCCTGCACTTTAGGAATTAGTGCAATAAGAGAGGAAGAGATACCTCTTGGAATAGGGAATCCCATAAAGAAACTTTGGGTTGCTGCAATAACATCTTTGCCAATGATTTCCCAAGCTGCAGTGTAAAAGGCACCTGAAAAACCATCCGGGCATGGAGAGATGGACCCCTTAAGAGACCACACAGCTGCCCTGATTTCCTCTCCATCTGGAATTGAGCAGAGGAAAATATTCTGGTCATCAGAAATAGACTGTGGAATGCAGTCCAATAGAGCTGGGTCTACTGTGTGTTCCTCATAGGAGAAAAGATCCTTGAAGTATTTTTTAGCATGCACACGAAGAGTATCCTGATCTTCACACCAAGAATCTGATTCGTCTAGTTTGAGTCTCCTGATATGACTTCTTCTTCTATTGCATTGAGTCATAGTATGATAGAAGGCAGTGTTCCTGTCACCACTCTCTATCCAGTTGATACGGGCCTTTTGGTTCCAAAAAACTTCTTCCTTGTGGAGAGCCTCTCGCAAGGCTGCATTAGCTGCATTTAAAGCACATCTATTATCAGAAGAGGGATCCAGATCAAAAGCAGTTTGCTTGAACTCCACTTCCATTTCTGCTTGTCTGACATTTTTAGTGACATCTCCAAACACCTCTTTATTCCACTTCTTCAGGGTAGTCTTGGCAGCCTTGAGCTTGTTAGACAAGCGGACCATAGCATTAGGATGATCCTGAGCTTGATCCCACACCTGAGCAACCAGTTGCTTAAAAGTACTGTGGGAGGTCCACATTTTCTAGAAAATAAACCTGGAGGGCCCAGAAGAATGGTTGTCACTAAGCAGCAACAAGGGGGCATGGTCAGAGGGACCTCTTGGAAGATGCTTAACAATAAGATGGGGCATTATTGACTGGCAGTGAGTGTTAATAAAAATCCTATCCAGTCTGGATCTGATATTGGCTTGGCCTGTTCTATTGTTGGTCCAGGTCATGCCAGTCCCTGAAAATTCTGCATCCAACAGACCTACCGAGCAAGCAAAAGCATTGAATTCAGCTATGGGAGCTAAAGCTGGGGCTGTCCCCCCCATCTTCTCTGAAGGTCTCATCACACAGTTGAAATCTCCACCAATAACCCAAGGAACCAAAACAGAGGTAGCAAAAGAACTTAACTCATTGAAAAGTTCCAATCTGAGCTAGGGATCACAGGAGGCATAAACAAAAGAAAAATATGCTGAGTATGCATTCCCAGACTTCAAACCAAGAGTGACTTGCTGAGCAGAAGAGAAGATGAATTCCAAATTGCTACTATCATGCCAGAACACCCAGATTTTTGAGTCATTTAAGGAATTAACAACATGGTTAGGCAAGTTGCTAAATCTACCAAGCTTCAGAGCTTTATTGGCCGCGAGCATTGGTTCACTAATTGCCACCAGCAGAGGCTTATTTATATGCACTAGTCTCTTAAGGCATTCCCGGGAGCCTGAATTACCCACTCCTCTAATGTTCCAAATTAAAATGGAACTTATCATTGAGATACAGGTCTAGGGTCCTCTACAGATCTGGCTCTAGATCTTGTCACCACACACCCTTCTTTGTCCACCCGCCTACTCAATTCTCCCCTTCCTAAGCCCCTGGTTTGCATGAGAGAGTTGTCCAATTGAGCCCTTTCAGCCACAACTTTGCCAGCTTCATAGACCACCGACAGGTCAACAATCTTCTTGGCCTTTAAAGACTGAATGTGCAGTGACCCACCATCTGCTGCAACAGGTTCCTTCAAAACAGCATTTGAAGAAACAACACTACTTACCCCCTCAATAGCCTGATGGACAAGTCCCTTCGATCCCTGCTCTGGTACATCCACTCCACCAGTTAATTGGATACCAATTTGGTTGGAAGGAGGCTATGTAGTGACCTGCTCTTGTACTTCCAATCCATCTGTCAACAGTTGAATCCCAATTTGGCTTGAAGGAAGCTCCACTACAACAGACTGTGAAGGCCCAGGATCAAAACCTCCCAATGGCTGCAAAGAGCCTGGTACTGATTCACCCAACCCCGAGTTAGCTGCCGAAAGCTGACTACTGCTAGGCTGCTCCCTCGCAGCAATTTATGAATCATCTTGAGCCAGGCCATCTTCCAATGCTTGAAGAATAGCGAACATGTTCCCCTGAGAGGACTTCTGTTGAGCAATTTGTGCGTCCATTTTACAGGGCCTGTAGACTGCTTTAGGTGCCTTGGAAGGAGCTAGAGGCTGAGATGGAATGCGGCCCTTGCTACCAAGCTTTTTCCTACAGCTGGATTCCAAATGACCAAGCTTATGGCAAAAAGAACAAAGATGGGGAACTCGATGATAATTAATAGCCTACCAAAAGCCCTGGCCCGCCAAATCTATCCACAGTCTTTCCCTCCTCGAAGCAGCTAAATCCATTTCAACACACACCAAAGCCTCTGCAGTATCTGACATCGCCAAGGTCCTCTCGTGAATACGAAGGACATTTCCAAAATTCCCGGCTATCAAACGAAGACAATCTTCATGGTATAAATTAACAGGCAGACCCGGAAAACTAATCCAAACCGGAACCATGGGCGGGTCGGAATCAAAATCGAAGTCATGTGTCCATCGAAAGAATCTGAATAGAAAACCTTTGATATACAGATTTTTCTGCAACAACAACTTCGTGAAGTTTGTCTCACTATCAAGTCGTAACAACAGATGTCTCTGGTTGAGTCGGCTTACCACAAAATATGACCCAATGGAAAGCCTCTGCATCAAGCAGCTCTTAATCTCCGGAATCGTAGGTCTCCCATAGGAACATTTTGCCACAATGGAGAAAGAGAACGAAATCAATGTGGCTAGAACATCCTCCTTCGAGAAGAAGACGGCCGGCTCTCCGTGATCAGTAAAACCTGGAGCCTTGACCGGGATCGCAACCTTCGACTTCCTGTTGGAATCAATAAGCACCTGTGCGAAGGATCTATGAGGGCCAGATGGGAGGGCTGGAGAAAACGCAGGAGGAGCTCCAGGAGGAGGCTCCCCCTCCTCGCCAGCCATGGATGGCCGGGGACTTTTTCCTTCCTTCTTGGGGTTTACAGAGGGCTTCCCCTTTAGGGTTCTACTAAGGATTTCATGGCACGGCGGCCAGGGGTGTGCTTCGGCAGCGGCAAACGGCAGCACATGTGGCGACCCAGGACGGAGGCCGGCAAAGCTTGCTCGCGGAGGGCCGATCGTGGGCTATGAGGATGGAGCAGGTGGGGCACGGGGACTGCTCTGCACATCTGTTTCAAATTCATTCATTGTCTCCATTGTATGCTTACATGTTATTATATGCTATTCAACCCCTTCCTTTGAAACTTCTAAGACCGAATACTCCATTGTTAAATAATGTTGCATCTGAGTCTTAACAAGTGTGCTTCATGTCAAACTCTCAGGGGGAGCATTTCATGCTTATTGCATTTACATAGGGGGAGCTACACTATCCTGTTCTAAGTTAAATTTTCTCCATACATGTTAAATCAAATTCGTACACTTCATGCACTTTAATGTGAAATTGAGTGTTGTTTATAAGGATATAGGAATTTCATTTCAACACTCTAAAGTAATTCAACTTGCTGCATGGATGATAAGAGACAGTTGAGGAAAAAGCTGCATGCCTCCACATACAAAAAAAAATGGTTGATATGAAAGGCAGAGCAATGCTAAGTCTCACTGAGTAAACTGGGCACATGTCACCTGAGACGTGATGTGGTTTATTTCTAAAAAGTGTTGACTAAAGTATCTCTGTTCAAATGAGGTGACAAGGTTCAGTATTCTGAGTAACCGGGGATTCTGGTATGAGCTCCATGTGTCTTCTCGCGTAAAAAGGAATTATTTAAACCTGGTCCTTCTTAGAAAAATTCAGATTGTCAGTGTGAAAATTTCTGATGATATATTTGATTGAGGTAGAGCGAAGCCTCCAATACGCTGTTCTCTAGATTGAAATGCAGTTTGTACACTTACTATTGTATTTACTTGAAAATCTGGTTATCCATATGGCTAAACTTCATTCTCATGTTACTCACTTGCACATGGTAATTTGATTTGATATGTATTTTAAAAATTTGATCAATTGCTTGACCTGCTGTATGTCTTCTCCTATTTATCTACATAATCCTCTAGGTGCAATCATGAGCATTCTGAACTTAATGACTCACTTGCACTTCTCCTACACCTATCCCCTCACTGTAAATCAATTGATATCACTTCTTGTGAAGGAGTTATGTTGTATGTATCTATAGATATCTGCTTGACTACATTGTATGCATTTCATGTCTCATCATTTTCATACATCCTGTTTCATGCATTTCACAAGAAAACTAAAAATCAAAAATTTGAAAATCAAGGTCAGTCATCTAATGTGTCAATGTCACATGGGGAGCTTTGCATGTGATCTTATCTGCCTAACTCATCAGGACTTGCATGAGTCAATACCTTTCTATGAGTGTTTGAGTGCTTGTTTACTTGCTCATTATTGTCATGCCATCCACCATTTCCAATTACTGCAACTCATGAGCATTTACATATTATTTTATCATCTTGCATTCTACATGACCATATTGTCCACATTTGCATTTCCAATTTCAACAAATTGGTATCAGACAATTGGTATCCCACAGTTCTGCAATTCATTCATGCATATTGTTCTCATTGGTTCTCTCCATAATCCGGTTGTCCATAGGCTCTTGCCATTCTGGATTCCCCATCATGATCCCCATTTCTGATTCTGTCAAAGGGGGAGAGAGCATTATAATATAATATTTTGTCATCATCAAAATGGGGGAGATTGTTGTGTATGTGATTTTGATGATTACAAAATGCCTTTGTTGCTTAGCCTTGTGCGTGAATGCTCTTCACTTGAACTGGTTATGGAAATGATCATAAACTATTTCTTTTGGGATATCATCATGTGGTTGCATTGTAATTCTATAAGGCTTATCATCATGTGGATGAATTGTAATTCTACAAGGCTTATCATCATGTGGATGCATACGTGCTTTGAAGTTAGTACAAACATTGCATACACATTGTCTGTACACTTGGTGAGATTGATTTGTATTTAATGAGAAGCCTCTGTGAAAAATATACTTGGATAAATGTCATTTTGAGCATCATGTCATATTGAGCCTCTCATATTGAGCATCATGTCATACTGAGCCACATATCATGAATGTGTACTTTGGTAATGCTAAATGAATGGAGGGAATGATATGTGGTTTGATGAGCTTGTGGATTGATCACATGGAATGTGACTCAATATTGTTATGCGTACCTTGATTCCAAATTTGTTGATCATGCAATGGTAATTCAATATTGGAACTCCATGATTCTTACATGAACGATTCAACAAAAGAACAAGCATTTAAGCACAATGTGAAACTCAGGTAAAACAATGTTGTAAGTTCCATCTTTCACTCTTGGAATAGGTTCAACGAAGCAATTTATTGTGAACATGGTCATAGTGTTAATGCTTGATGTAAAGATCTTGATTGTCAACTAACACCTTGCTTTATCTTGTCTTTCAGGATGAAAAATTATGGTTGATCTTCATGGGATGATGGTAATATTTAATCAATTGTTTCCCATTGAATTGATGGTGTTTTTAGTTGTTTTTCAGGCTCAATCTAGTACGGGTCGACCCATGGGGTCGACCCTCTCAGGTTCTGTTCAAACAGAATCAAAACAGACTCATTTTGGTGTTGTCTGCCTAAAAGGGTCGACCCCTGGGGTCGACCCCTTTAACCCAGAACTTGTTTTTAGTTCTGTTTGGTTTCTGGCAGTGCGAGGGTTGACCCCTGGGGTCGACCCCTGTAAAACAGAACACAAAAAGTGTTCCGTTTGGCTCTTGATTGCCCGAGGGTCGACCCCAAGGGTCGACCCATTCCGGTCGGACCTCGAGCCGCACTTTTTGACTGCCGTTTTCTTGCTCCGAAAGTCCAACCAATCAATTCCAAATACCCTATACATCTCCCTAATTCGTGGATCTGGTCCCTAGGATGTTCCTTGACCATTCTAAACACTTATATACAACTCTTGGGTTGTAAACCCTAAGAGAGAGGATGCTAGATCTGAAAATTATTTTCTTCTAACCCTTGTGTGTGCAGGTTCAGAGTTGAAGCTCCCAAGCCCTCTTCCACCTTGCTCTGAAGCTGAAATTAAAGGGAAGAAGCTTGAATCAAGGCCCAAGATCATATACAACTGAAGGCAGCATCTGAAATCAAGATCCAACCTCTGTTCGTGTTGCATCTCTTCAAAATTGCTTCAAGAACGTTCTTCATCCTATAGAAGCATTTCATGAGGGAGTAATCTTGATCTTTCACTTCTATATCTTTTGTTTGAGATTGTTCAAGGTTTTGAATGGGCATCTAAGATATGTAATAATCATTTACATGTTCTTTGTTCACTCTCTCTTGCATATATATATGAGCTACAATCTTTGTGATACAACATCTCTAATGCTCATGTATTCTTTTGTATAGGTGAAGAAGAGGGGAATCTCTAAACCATTCAAGTCTATATTCTTGTTTGAGATTAGCTTAAAGATTGAACTCATTATGTCTATCTACTCTTTCAGGTGAAGAGAGGAGATTGGAATAAGGAAAAGAGAAGCGGCTAGAGGAGAGGAAGAAGATGATGACAAGATTATGATCATCCATCAACGAGCAAGGAGAATCAGATTTTGATGAAGAAGGGGGAGCCTTATACTTGATGCATTCTTCTAGTTTACATCTATAGAATTTGTGTGGAAGGTCATAGCATATATTTATGATTGTTACATATACATTTGACAGAATATTTTGTGTGGGTGTTCGGAGAAAGGGGTCTCCAAGTGTGTGTGTGGTCTTATGTGTGTCGATTTGTGCGGAGTATATCCGTGTGTGTTGTTGGGAGTTTTCTCCCGTGTGGTTGTGTAGGCATTGCCCTACGTGTGTGTGGACGGAGCTGTATCTCCGTGTAAGGTATATTGTTCGGGGTGTGTTCCCCTGTGTGTGTGTATGTGTGTGTGTGCTGCTGTGGCAGCAGGTTGAGGCAAGGCCTCGTGTGTGTGTTTTGCTGTGAAAGCAGTGTGTGTGTGTGTTGGGGTTCGTCCCCGTGTTGCTAAATTTTGTAGCGTGTAGTGAAGCCTCACAGGTTTGGTGAGGGGTGGACGTAGGGAGCCCATCGTGGTCACGAACTACTTTAAAAATCCCCGTGTCCTGTGGTTTGATTCTTGTGATTGTGTGTTCACTATCATATCTGTTTGTACTATCGTGTGAGTTCGGCGAGATTGAGTGAATCAAGTTTAAACTTGTTTAGATAAATTTCCTCAATCCTATCAATCTGGTAAATTTCGCTGTGTGCTAGTTTGTGTTTTTAATTGGTCATAGTTTTTAGAAGTAGGATCTATTCACCCCCCCTCTAGAACCGTGTTCCTGCACTATGGGACCCAACATTTTCCACCCCCCATAGGGGTTAAAAACCCAAAACCCCCAGGTTTTTCCCCTTTTAATTATGTGTTCTATTCACTGTTCATGTTTATAGATATTGCACTTCCATAAACTAATTGGGTCATCTTCTGTTGTTATTTGTGTTGTCTTGCAGGTCAGCAGGTATCTTAGTACGAGGCCCATCCCTCCTGGCCGGTCAGAAGGGGTGGAGGATCGAGTTCCCTGGCTCGAGTTCGGGAAGCTTTTACGGTCTACCTCCGACCGTCTACCAGAGATAGCGGTCTCTCTCAGACCGTCTTTCCTCTATTTGCGGCCGATTGAAGACCGTCCAGGTTCTACACCCAGGCCTCCTTCCCGCGTTCTGCTTCAGTGCTGGTAGCGGTCTATCGTCCGACCATTTTCACGGTTTAGCGGTCATCAGAAGACCGTCTTCACCCTGCACCAGCGCTATCTTGGTTTGGCGAGTGTCCTCATCTCCTTTTTTCCAAGGTACGTAGTGCGCCTCTCCTCGCACTATTCATCTTGGTGGCGATCACGATCTGATAGTGTGCATGGATGATTGATTTCATTGTGTTATTTATTTCTTTCCATGATCCATTTAGTGCCACATTACTTATATCCATCCACTCACACACACCCACACATCTTTCCTTAGATTTAGAAAAGATATCTACAAGGAGGAATTACACCAATTCCAAAGGAATGAGGTGTGATTTCTTGTGCCTAGACCTAAGAATCACCAGGTGATTAGAACTAAGTGGGTTTTCCGAAACAAACTTAGTGATCAGGGGGTGGTAATTTGGAATAAAGCCTGGCTTGTAGCCCAAGGCTATAGTCAAGAATTATGAATTAATTTTGATGAATCATTTGCACCCGTGGCTAGGCTTGAAGCGGTTAGAATATTACTTGCCTTTGCATGCTCCAGGAATATTAAACCTTTCCAAATGGATGTTAAAAGTGCATTCTTAAATGGTGTAGTGAAAGAAGACGTCTATGTTGAGTAGCCACCGGGATTTGAAGATGAGAAGAACCCGGACCATGTGTACAAACTTGACAAAGCGTTGTATGGTCTGAAGCGAGTCTCCCGTGCGTGGTATGAAAGGTGAAGCAACAAAAGGATGGAATTTTCATAAATCAAAGGAAATACAAAAAGAAGCTCATCAAGAAGTTCAAATTCGACAATGCGAAGCCATAAAAGACGCCGATGTCAACAACGGTGAAATTGAACAAGAATGAAAAGGATAAGTCTGTCGATCAAAAACTTTTTCGTGGCATGATTGGTTCTTTGTTGTATTTGACTGATAGTAGGTCGGATATTATGTTTAGTGTTTGCATGTGTGCTATATTTCAATCCGATCCAAGAGAACCACACATGTTAGCAATCAAAAGGATTTTCAGATATTTGCTAGGCACCACTGAACTTGGTCTTTGGTTTCCACGTAGTTGTAATTGTGATTTGGTAGCTTACACGGATTCTGATTATGTTGGGTGTTTGGTGGATCGTATGAGTACGAGCGGGTACTGTCAATTTCTTGGAGGTTGCATGGTCTCATGGGCCTCTAGGAAACAAAATATTGTGGCATTGTCAACTCTGAAGCTGAGCACATGGCGGTAGGCAATTGTGCAGCCCAAGTGCTTTGGATCCAACAACAGTTAGTTGATTTTGACATTTCTCTGAATAACACACCCATTCTTTACGATAATACTTCTGCAATTAATATTTCTAAAAATCTTGTTTTGCATTCTCGCACCAAGCACATAGAGATTCGACACCACTTTTTGCGAGATCATGTGAGTAAGGGTCATTTTAAGCTGATACATGTAAATACAGAAAACCAACTTACAGATATTTTTACAAAACCCTTATCTCCTGAAAATTTCAAAACAATAAGAAGAGAATTAGGAATTTGCTATTTGAGTGAGTAATTGCACATATTAGGCTTGAATAAACACTTTTACTTATTTTGTAAATAACATTTCAGATTTGAATATATTCAACTTCATGGTTAACATTGCATTTTTTTTTGCGTGCTTATGAATAGGAATAATTCTTTTCATCATCTTTTAATTCACTTGCATATGCTGGTATATACTTGACATACTTACTTGCATGAATGTCATGATTCTTCGGTATCTCAAATCTTGAGTTGTGAAAGGGTGAAGAAACTCCATCTGGAAACACTCTCGATGCGTGAGTTGGGTCTTTGGACCTTCACCTCCGCCATGTATCGAAAATCATAATTGCATTAATTTACTATCAAATCCTTGCAAGATTGCATGTATATATTCTAGAAAACCATTTCTTGAAAATTTTCTAAGACCTCACCTCCTTGCTAGATAAAATACAGTGATTTTGATCATTTGTGAATAGTGACATATACAAAGGAGGAGGATTTGATTCCAACTATGCATACATTTAGGGGGAGTCATAACTATATTTTGGCAAATTCATTTTCAACATCCAAAGTAATTACCCACACACCTTGCACAAAATGATGCATATGACTTTAATCGATAAGGATTTCAGAAATTCTTTTCAACACTTTAATGGAAACAAATTTCTACATGGAAATAAAGAGCAATCATGAGGAAAAAGCTGCCTACCCCACAACATTCAACAAGTGGAATGTGGAACCAAGTAGCCGGGAATCCCCACTGAAATAAATGAGAAAACTCGCGTCGAAAGGTGAAACAAAAATCCACAATGCATGATGAATCCTAGTAGCCGGGAAACCCCATTGAGACACATGAGGTGACTCGCGTCGAATGGTGAAATCTAATAAAAGAAATAAAAAAGGGGGTTGCGCGATGCTTCCAAAAGTCGAGGATCAAAATGGAATTGTAGAAAGGAAATAACCCTCTAGTGTTCTTTAAAAATTTTACTAATATCCATATACTTTTGAAGTTATGCACTCTTTCTCCCCCTTTGTCATCAACAAAAACTAATTGACAATAGGGTTATTAAATCTATTATGCACATGTATGAAATTATTCATGCAAGCAAGCATGAAAGTCAAGCAAGCATATTATACTATAACTCCCCCTCAATGGGGTAGAAGGATAACAAGTGAACAGTGGATTCAAAACCAAATTGTGAAACATGAAGCACAATCAAAAAAGGTAGTGCATGCATATGCAAGAGACACTGCATAAGCCATGATAAGAACATATTCAAAATGCACATTCATAACAATAATACCCAAGAGTGAAATGAGTGGGAATGAGCAATTATTCCTTCCTTGCTCCAAGGTCGGCCAAGGGGCAAGGGCCTGACGTTTCTCTCTTCTTGTGTGTGACTGGGGTAGCTGGCAGTCGGGTGTCAGGGGCACAGTTGTTACTGAAGTAGCTGAGTAGTCAGGTGCCAGGGGTACCATTGTGACTGAAGAGGTTGGACGCCGCGAGACCTCAATGGCCGTTCTCAGGGTGCATCTGGGACAGGCAGTCGGGTGCCGGGGGCACCGTTGTGACTGAAGGAGATGGGCCTAGTGAGACCTCGATGGTCGTGCTCGGGGCCCATCTGGGACTGGCAGTCGGGTGTCGGGGGCACCGTTGTGACTGAAGGAGATGGGCTCCGTGAGACCTCGATGGTCACGCTCGGGGCCCATTGACAGAGGCAAGGGCCTGACGCTTCATCTTGCGTCGATACTCGTGAAGTATGCCCATTGTTCAGGTAACAGCACTAAGGGCACGCTTATCAAGGTGATACTATTGTGGTGCATGACCATCGAGGCAGGGATCGGGCGAGGTGCTCTCATCAAGCAACATCCAGCAATGCACGATTATCGAGGCCAAGGTCAAGCAGGGTTCTTTCATCAAGCAGCGTTTGATGGTGCACAAATATCAAGGTAGAGCCTAGACAGGGTGCTTCCATCAGGCAGTGTCAGAGTCATGCACGACTATCAAGGTAGGGCTCGGGCAGAGTGCTTTCGTCAAGTAGCGTCAGAGTCATGCATGACTATTGAGGCAGGGCTCAGGTAGAGTGCTTTCGTTAAGCAACATCCAAGGTCGTGCACGAATATCGAGGTAGGGCTTGAGTAGAGTGCTTTCATCAAATAGCATCTGGGGTCGTGCACGAATATCAAGATAAGGACTAGTAGAGTGCTTTCATCAAGTCAGATCTGGGGCCATGCACGATTATCAAGGCATCTAGGGTGCATTCATCATAGCAGGGGGCCACCTTTTAGGGGGTTTGTGTTTGGGCTAGACGCCATATGAGGGACAAGCATGTGACATGCCCACGGCGTGAGTATAGCAAACACAAAACCAGCCAACCAAGTCCTTCGCGCGCCTTTGTAGTCCCGGGGGTGAGCTTCATGTATGTTTTGGCCCTTGGGCACCCCATGGGGGGTTTTATAGAGGTAGGAGGGGGGTTTAGGCGGATTAGGTTGAGCGGGTCAACCTGGTCCGCCTAAAGGGGGGTTTAGGCTGGTTTGACCGACCCTCTTTTTTTGACTGGGGCTCTGAGAACGCGGTTGCCTAGGCGACTACGTTCTAATGAACGCGGTCATCTTGGCGACTGCGTTCTCACTGACACGTGGGCTATAGGCATATTTGACCGGGGGTTTGACCCTCATGAACGCAGTTGCCTTGGCGACCGCATTCTTGAGAATGCGGTCACCAAGGTGACCGCGTTCAAGAACGGGCGGCTTGGTCCACGTAAAGAGGGTTTACATGGGTTGGAATGGCTGGGGGCTCCCTAGTCCGAGTAAACCTCTCCCCTTAAGGGAGTCGGATGGATCGGAATGACTGGGTTTGACCTGGAAGCGAGGGAAAGGTCTCGTAGGTCCTACTAAGGTTTAAGACGGGCCGTGGTTGCATGAGCCCTGAACTTAGTTGGGCTAGAATGATTTGTTGGGTTTAGGGGTTTGGGTTAGCTGGGTGAGCTGGTGTTTATGAGGGCCAGGTGGACTGGGTGAAGTGATAACTTACTTGAATTCTACCCCGGATCGGCCGAACGTGATGGGTTACTGGGAGTCCCAGGTTGGCCCGGTAACTAGGTTATCAGCATGATGACGCCGTTTGTCTGGTAGTCGGGGTGACCCCCGCTTCTTGGCGAAGAGCCGTATGGGACGGCAGGCCGTTCTGAACCCCAGGTTAACCCGGTTGTTGAAGTGCCAGCGGTGTGATACCATATGCAAGGTATCCGGGGGTGATCCCCGAATCTTCACATAGTGCCGTTCGGTACGGCGGGTTCTCTCGAACCTTGGATCTGACTCCGTTATCGAAAAGCTGGCTGGTGTAGTGCCCTTTGCTAGTGGACGATCCCCAGTTGTAATGTTGTACCGTTTGACCCGGTAAAATGTCTCAATTTTTTAGCTCAACTCGACTGGCTGGGCACCTTTGGCGTTGTGCCATTTTACTCTATTTAGGGAGTATTTCCATATGCTTAATCCTCAATTAATTTGAGAAAATAAGCAGGTGCCAAAAAATGCCCCCCACGGGGCGTGCGTCGGAGGTGAAGATGATGGCGTGCGGCCCATGTGCCTTGCAAGTTTTGATTTCTCTTGACCTTTTCGGCGTTGTGGGAGTTACTTAATTGTTCTGGGAGTTGATACTCTCGTTGCGATCTTCCATGCGCCGGTGGCACGTTTTAAGAAGAGCATTGAGCCTGGGAGGTTGTAGAGCCAGATTTTGGAGAGATCTAGGTTGCTGGCGGGCAATTTGCCAAAGCCATTGAGGGCGTAAAACTGGTGGTCATGGCGTGTATTGGATACACGCAATGTGTTTGAAGTTGTAGCCTGTTAGCCGCGTCTTGAGAATTCCATTCCTATTTATCTCGGGCATTGGGCTTGTGGTAGAGGTGAACAGGGCCTGCCTCGCAGAAGTAGTCGAGTCTGGACGCCCAACTCTTCATATAGGTGGCCACTTCGGCGGTTGGCGGTGTGACTGGGCTTGGCTCTCATGTTGAAGGTGAAAAGAGGCCAGGGGAGCCTAGTGTAACAATGCTCCTGGCTTTGTTGCCTATGTCTGGGGCCCTATCTTGTGTAGTGTGTTGTGACCCTATGCTTTTGATGATGTCAAACACTATGACTCATCTTGAGTCTGCAAGAGAATGGAATGATGATGTCATATGTGTGATGATGTCATATGTGTTTGTGCATTGGTGCATTGCTTCTAATGTTATGAAACCTAATGCAATTGCTTCTATAATGATCTTATTACATATAGAAGTATGTGTGTTGAATTCTGCAAGAACAGGCTCGGAGGATAAATCAAAAAGTCAGCAGAAGCCATTGAAGAAATAGTCATTGAAGTCATGAATAAGAAGTCAGTGAAGTCAACATAAGTTGTGACAGAACCAGTTTCAAAAACGGTCGACACTGAAAGTCGACTCCAGCTGATACCAGGAAGAGAAGCAGCTTTGACAGAATAAGGTTCAAAAAGTGTCAACACTGGAAGTCAACTCTCGCAGGAAGAAAGACCAGGTCAACCGCTGGAAGAAGATGGCAGGTCGATGCAATGGGCACGATTAAAGGCTATCAGGTCGAGCTCTTCAGTATTTCAAGATCGATAGGTCGATGCATCAAGTCTTCTTCATGGTATCAGATCAATGCATAAAGTTCTTAAGTACTGATCTGGTGACATAGGTCGATGCAGCAGTTCGACCATTGCGTTGACGAGTCGATGTAGAAGCAAATCTTCTTCCTAGACAGAGACAGGTCGATGCATCTTGCATCTACATTAAAATAAGGTCGATGCTTCAAAAAAGTACCTCGATGCACCAAGTATCTGCATTCATCCACAACATCAACACGATTGGGTTAACCATGCAACTCAAGTCGATGCATCAGCATTTAGAAAAGGAACAGGTCGATGTAGCTACTTCAAATCTGTCAGTGAGGTCGACGCAACAGAGTTAACCGTGAATCTCAGGTCGATGCATATCAGCATTTCCTGATCAGGCTGGTCGGTGCACTTCAAAGGCATGTCGAGGCAGTAGAACAAAATCATAGCCAAGTACTATGATCAGCAGCAGCAACAAGATCATAAAGTCCATAGTAGTTCAACAAAGCAGCAGCAGCAAAAGATGGACGAAGTAGCAAAAGAGCACATCGAAGCACTGCCTTAAGCCAGAAGGTCAGAGCATCAGAATAGTGTCTAAATGCACTAAGTCAAAGGTCGATGCAGTTGTATTAACTATTGCGAGTAAGGTCGATGCTTCAGACAATCCAACTCTGAATCCCTTAACTTAAATCCAGATCCGATTAGGGAGCTCGAACCTACTGTTAGTAAATCACTGGCACGTGATCTCAGGAAGGGAAAGTGAGTGGCACGTGAACCCAGGTGAGCAATGATGGGCACGTGATCTGAGGTTCGATGTCATAAATATTCTTCTCTCTCCTGCCACGTGGTCAAATGGAAAAGAAATGGAATAAAATCATTTTATCCAAAAAGCTTTTCCAGAGCCCCTGTTTTGGTATAAATAGAAACCATCTTCCTCCGAGATAGCACAGGCTGCAGCAGTGAAAAGGAAGTGAGGCTGTCGAAGAAGAGAGAGAGACCACTAGTGTGTGCGATAGAGAAGAAAAGAGAGAGCAGTTTAGAGAGAAAGATAGAGAGGAGAAATAAAAAGAAAGTGTGATTAGAGAGAGAGGATCAGAGAATAAATAGAGAAAGGAGCGAGGAGAGCCAGAGAGACTTGAAGAGTGATTAGTGTGCAATGAAGATTCAAATTGAAGATCTATCTGTTAAGTGACTCGTGGATCAAATCCAGAGTCCTTTGCTCTACGGAGCTACATCTTATCTTGTCTTATTTTGTGTTCATTTCTCATTTTTATTTGCTACGTTCTATCAAGCTGTGAGGCAGCGATGAGGATTGGTTCCTCAAACAGCAAGCTGTGTTACTCAGTGGCGAGGATTTGTTCCTCGATCAAGCAAGCTGTGAGGCTCAGCTGTTTGTAGGGATTCGTCTCCAAAGCTGTGGATCAGCGGATTTAAGCTGTGGAATCAGCAGTAAGCCTCACTCGGATTTGAGTAGGGGATGGACGTAGGTCTGTGGGTAACATACCGAACCATCTAAAAATCTTGTCCATCGTGGTTTGTGATTGTGCATTTCTTTCCATACCCTCTACCTCCTTAACAGGTTGTCTGACCTTTCAACATTTGATTCTCATCGGTGTGTTATCCACCCATAACCTTCACAGTTGCGAAGTGCTTGTCCCTGTGCTTAGTAGAACTACCGGTTGTGTGCGAGCTTAAGTGTTCAGTTCATTGCTGTGAAATTTGTTCTGAACTAAACTGGTATCTAAGTGTCCTATGTTGTTTCTGGTTGATGAAGTTGTTTGGTAAGTTAGTCCTGCACCTCTCTTTGCTGTTTAGTTACTCATCCAATTCTAGTATAATTAACTTTACTGAGAGAGAGTTTAATAATTGAAATTAAAAATTTTAAGAAGGGGATCTATTCATCCCCCTCTAGATCCCTACCTTGCACCCTAACAATTGGTATCAGAGCGGGTCTCTGATTGAATAGATCCAACGATCTGCAGAGAGAATCCTGCTATTTTGGTGCATTTTTTTGCTCTTCGCTTATTGGCTTAAATTGCTTCTATGGCTTTTCCTCCAATGTTCAACGGTTCTAATTTTAATCCCTGGTTTAGCAGCATGCGTAAGTTTATTAGATCGATTGATCCTGATTTGTGCAAGTTTATTTCTCATGGTCCGCATAAATTGTCAAAAGATAAATCTAAGTGGACTGAAGATCATAGATCTAAGGACATTGATAACACTAGAGCTTTTAAGTTAATGAAAGCTGCTATTGATGCTGATATACTTCCATGTTTTTTTGCCTGCAGCACTGCTAAGGAGGTGTGGAATAAATGCGTAGCCATTCATGAAAAAAAGGAGAAGCAAGAATGTCTAATGGCAAACAAGAGTGATCACGGTAGTGATCTAAATGATGATTCTTCATCTCAGGTAAGCTCCGGATCTAAAAAAATTTCTTTTGATGAATTGATGAGCATGTATGAAGAACTGTCTGACAGATTTAAAAAAATAAAATCTGAAAAAAAAATGAAAAAAAATTGAACAAAATAATTCAAACTCTTCATGCAAAAATTGTTTACAATCAGTTGATGCTTGTTTGATTGATGAGGAAATAAATAAGGAGCTGATTGCTTCCTTGAGAGATGAAGGTCAAGAACATTTAGCTAAGATTTCAAATCTGATAAAAGAAAATGAAGAATTAAAGCAGTTGAACTCTGCTATGTCTGAAAGGCTACTCACCTTGAAAGAAGGAAAATGTTCATCTGATGATGAACTTGAAAGAGAAAATGCGTTGATGCAATAAATTGAAAGTTATAAAACCATCAATGCCATGTTGAGTGATAAAGTAGCTAAATGTGAGGAATAACTGGCTAATTCAAATTTGCACATCTCCTCACTCCAAAATGAAATTCATGATTTGAATATCTCGTTAATTAAACTTATTAAAGGCAAAGAAACATTGGAAGATGATGTGAATGCTCAAAAAGAGGGGATAGGGTATATTTCTGGAAATAAGTAGGCTATTAGGAACCAGCTATACACCACCTTTGTACGAAGCTCAGAAGTGGCTGGTACCTCTAGTCAATCCCCAAAATAATTTGTTGCAACTAAAATTTAAAAAAGAAAAAAAATAGAAAACCAAAAATAATCTACAGCAACCACAGAAAATAAAATTCAATGACATGCACTCTAAGAACTCTTATGTGAAATCCCATGCTTTGAAACAAACTGATGCTAACTGCTTTTATTGTGATAAGCATGGATATTTTATGCATAACTGTTTTGTCATGAAGAAGGATGATAGAATGCATGATAGAAATTCTCAGGCTAGGAAATTCCCTACTGCTCGGAGAAAGAGTATTGCATGTTTTTATTGTGGGAAATCTGGCCATATGATGAATAATTGTTCTATCTTGCAAAAAGATGAACAAAATAGAATGCATGCCAAGAGGAGTCATGTTAATAATCTTAGTGTCCAGAAAAGAACAATTCATTACTTTTACTGTGATAAAGTAGGACACACTGTCGCACAATGTTGGTTTGCTAGAGGACAAAGAAAACTTCACTCCCACGCTAAGCATGTCAAACTTCCTGTAAACCAGCATATTTTTGACAGAAATAAACTTACCTCAAAAGGTAGATATTCTGAGTGCTTCAATTATGGAAAGTATGGCCATACAGTCAAGGACTATTGGCAGAAAATAAATGTTCATGATAAAAATGATAACAAACCTCGTCATTCATAGAATCTCAGAAAACATACTTATCAGAAACCTATACAGAATCCAGGTTGTTGTCATTATGATGGTTTTAATGGGCATTCGATGTTTAATTGTTACCTGCTGAAACATGATGATTTAAATGCTCTGGAGTCTTGGAGAACACCCACCAGAGCTGTTACTAATCATTGAGGACCCAAGAATTCTTGGGTACCTATGCACACAAAATGAGAATTATTTTGCAGGTGTGCCTTGGGGCCAAGGAATAAAAGGGGGTTCAATAAGCCAAGGCACTTGTGAATGGTAAAACCCCATTTCTGCATGTTACTGAGTCAGGTAATTGATTCTAATAATTCATCTCTAATAGTTGTATATCATGGTTTAAATCTGTCACCTAGAACTTCATGCATTCTTTATACTTTTGAATAACTTCCCCTTGATTAGTGTATATCATGGTTCAAAACTGACAGATAAGATTCAAGTGCTCATGGCATTTAATTGTTTTCAACTAGTTGCATGTTGAGGGGGAGTCGAAATAAATTTAAATCCATGGGTTCTTATGTCTGCATATATCATTTGCATTGTTTTCAATGTGTCCCTCAAAGCAAATGTTGATATGCTCATGCATACATCTTCACATATGCATATGCAATTTGCATTGTCATGAAAAAATTTGTTTACACACTCATGTACAGTTTGAATAACCTGCATTGCATATGAGACTGCACTGTGTGTGTTATGCACCATCAGGCATGTAGAGAAGTTTAGATGTTCATGAGCTTAAGTTAGCAACTCCCTGCATAACCTTCTCGTTGAAATTGTTCCTTCAGTGCAATTAGAAAGGGGGAGTCAACGCATACATTGGACTAATAATTCAATGTCTGCATATAGTTAGGAAGAGGTGGTACTCACATGAGTTTGCTCACATGCATACAAAGTCTTCAGATTTAATTGCATATTTTGCTTCATCTAATTCTGTAAACTGAGGAAAATGATCAACCGACCAAGTGCAGTTGGTCGACCGAAAGAGGTAAAATCTAAAGTTTGCTCATGAATACATTTTCATTGTCATGCTGAGTATGAAAAATTCTTTGAATCCCCCATGTGATTTTCATGTTATAATTGATGTCATAGTACATTTAGCTAGGGAGGATTCCTGCATTTCATAGTTCAGTCATGTGCATTTAATCGCTCTCATACATAAAATGGTTTTCAACTTGCAGTGCATTGCATATCATGTGTTGACTAAATGGTATATAAAATGGTGTTGATGGAAGGGTAGAGTATCTCTATCTGAAAATCTTCACTATGCGTAAGGACATACCTCCGCAAGGTATCATTAGTCAGGATTGCATATAGAATAAAGGTGCATTCATTTAAGGGGAGTTGGCTTTCATATAAGCATGCACGCATTCTTAATGTCGTATGAATCATTTGCATATTAATTGGGTCAAATTTTTCAAAAAGATTGATTGATTGCATGCACACATGTAGGGGGAGTATTGCATAACTTTTGATCACAAGCTTCACTGAGAATATATCAAAGTCGACTTCTTATTCAGCTCAAGTTGACTTATATGTGTAAAATTTATGCTTTGAAGTGCCTTGATTAAATATCCTTATCAATTTGTCTAACAACTCATTCACTGTCTAGATCGGTCGACTGAATTATTCATTTCAGTCAACCAAAGTCTCCATTTGTTTTCTCTGTTATCTACTCCTGAGCTAGTCTTATTGATGATTGTCCTTCTGATTTTTTGTCACCTTCATGGCTGCTGCTTCCTGAATGTCCTTGCCATACTGTCCTGAACTTCATTATCATCTCAATTGGTATCCCTGAGCTACTGATGAGTATCATATTTCATGTTATAATTTGCATCACATTCATCATTTTTGAGCATTTAATAAGCATAGTTGTGCATGAATAAGACCAAAATCTCATTCTCACCATTTTTCTAAGTTTTCATGATTTTATCATCAATTTTGAGTCAAAATGGCAATGTGAGAAATAGTTAGAAAAATTCACAATTATTGCAATCTATTTTCTCATGAGGAATATTGAATATTTTTATATTTTGTGAATTTTTAGGAATTAGCGACCAAGGTTCGGTCGCTATTTGGAATCAAAGGAATTAGCGACCAACATTCGGTCGCTATTTGGAATCAGCGACGAGGTCGCTATTTAGTGGAAAAAAGAATTAGCGACTTCCTGCAAAGTCGCCATTTCCTAATTTATGAAAAAAGAGAAAAATGTCAAAATAAGGAAACAGGGATATTGCGGCTGAAGAATGGACGCTAGAAAAATTTTACGCCCATATTGAAGTCCCGCGATCAATGACACCCAAGAGGGGGGTGAATTGGGTGTTTACCAATTTTAAAGAAAACTATTAGCTTTTTACAAAATATGTGATAAACGATAATTAAAAAGTTGAAAGTTGTTAAACAATTCTCTCAAACTCACCGATCCCACACGACCAAACAACGAAAACAAACAAACCATACAAAAACACACAATGTACAACAGTTTTTAAGGTGGTTCGGATGCAATGACGGCAAACCTACGTCCACCCCTCACCAAACCCGGTGAGACTTCACTCGGGGATAAATCCCCAAACGGAGATGATGCTCCAACCACACATGCAGGACAACACCTGCACATACACACGGGGATGCGCCCCAATACACACACACACACACGGAGACAATGTCTCCAACACGATCCGACAACTGGATCACAACAAACGCTGCGACAAAAGCAGCACTCCACACACAATTACTATGATCTGAATAAAACCACACAACACACGTAGATCTAAGAAGACCTACGCACACAAGAATCAAAAACAACACACACACACGACCACGGATCCAACATGATACACACACACAGAGATTCTTCAGTTTATGATGAACACAAATACAATACCCAAAACATAAATATGATGAGGCTTAGTTTAGAAAATTCCTGTTTTGGGTTCCCCTTGAATGCATGTTACGGATCTTGAACATATCTTCAATCTTCACTTGAACACCTCCTCTTGATCTTCACTTGAATCCCCTTGGATGGCTTACTTGCTTGCTTGCTTCTCCTCTTGATTGGAAGTTCCTTGGCTTCAAATGGTGCTTGATGGTCTCCCCTTGATCTCTCTTTGTTGGTTGCTTGCTCCTTCAATTCATTGGAAGTTGATGGCTTCAAATGGACCTTGAATCTTCAGCTCCTTGAATCACCTTCCTTGAATCCTCTTTGAGTTGATGAAGGGGATGATGGATGCAGCTTGAACCTTGGTTATTTCTCCACCTTCTTGGAGGTAGATAGCTTCAGATCTAACCTTGAAACACCTTTGATGGATGAAGAAATCTGGCTCGAAGCACTGTTCACGCAGGTGCTACAGTACCCGTGGATCTCCTCCTTCAGCCACACTTGTTCTCCCTTGATCCCCCTGGGAGCATTAGGGTTTCTAACCCCTCTTGTGTATGTTTTATAATCCATGGAATGGTCCTTGGACACTCCCAGACCAGATCCACAATTTGTGGCAGGTTTGGTGCCATTTGCATTAAAGAAATCTAAGAGAAATGGCTTTTCTCGAAATGATAAAGAGTCAACAATTGTTGGCAGCTCGGGGTTGGCGGTCGACCTGCAGAGTCCAGCGGTCGATCGCCAGGGGCCGTCCTATAGCCATTTGGCTACTGGGAAAATAGGTCGGCCACTAGCTCCTGGCGGTCGACCGCCAGGTTCACAGATTCCCAGATTTCAGTTCTGTTATTTTAGGTCGACCGCCAAGGGTCCACAGGTCGACCGCCAATCTCCAATGCTGCAAAAGTCAAGTGTTAGCTTACTTAAAGCTATCCATTTGTTTGATGATTGAAATGGGCTTGTGTTATAGTTAATTACAAGTTGGTTTATACTCGAGTTAACACATGGAAGGATTCATTAACACAAATTTGACATGGGGTGAAATTAATGGTTTAAAACATGAAGCTTCAACAAGGTGAGTATCTTACCAAAGTCTCTTGACAGTAAATGATATATGTCACCTGTTTTGAATTGCAGAGGAGCAGGGTGCTTATTCACACGTTTGGTTTACCAGGTGGCTACCATGAGTTTGATCCTGCAAGTAAAATAGTCAGGGTTAATACCATGCTTGTTCATATTAAAGAGGTTATGAAACCTCTTGCCTCTTGCAAACCCAGCATAAACAACAAGATGAATGAACACAATCATCAAGAACATGTGTAATCAACCACAGGTTTAGTTATCATCATTAAAGTACACATTAAGTTTAGTTATCATCAAAACCATAACTTGACAAACACAACAGTCATCAAAACCATAACTCAACAATCTCCCCCTTTTTGATGATGACAAACTTAATGATGATATACAATGGAATGGCACAGATGTTCTTCTTAGTTCTTTTCCCCCTGTCACACATAATCATCAATCTCTCTCCCCCTTTGACATTAGCAAAAAGTGGGATAATGCAGCACTTTCTCCCCCTGTGACATGATCAACAATATCAACAAGCTGGAAGAATCCAAATGAGGAAGAACAAGCTTATCTCCCTTTGAAGTATCAAAATCCCATCTTATCAAAACAGAAGAAGCAAGGGCAAATCATGGAGGAGCAAATCACACGGTTACAATCGGATGAGATCAATTGGTGATAAGTTTCACAATTCAACATGATACCCTCCAAAGCAAATTCAGTCAAACATGATTGGCCTCAAGGATGGGAGACAGTGGGGATGTTCACAAGATGAGGTGTTCAGCAGGATAGCATTCAATAGCTAGATCCCATATCAGATTTTCACAACATGCAAGAGCAGGATAGCACATCAAAAGATTTTTGTTTATTTTCAATTTTTAATTTTTGTATTTTCTGGAAATGCATAAGAACTCAACGCAAGCATGTGATGACACTATGAATGCAAGCATGATACCAATGGAGAGCAAAAACCCCATACGGCAAGTATAAACAAATTGAAGTCCAAATTTGTGGGATTTTCAGTTATTGACAAATTTGAATTTCTTATGAAATGCATGAGACTATATACATACAACTGATGACACATGATGAACGATGCAACCATTCAGATACGTATATATAGACATGCAAGCATATCTCCCCTTTACTAATTGAAGAAGGGAATGGGTATAAGAAGGATGCAAGAGAGTCATGATAATCGGAATGCACATGTGTAGCACATGGGAGATTGTGCAATCATATAGGAGATACATGCAATTGCTAAAGCAGTCAATTAATTTTCTGAATCCATAATGAATCAAATTTCCAGATGTTGAAGTGAGTAACATGAAAAACGATAGTTGCAATATGGATATTCAGATTTTCAGATCAATACAAGGAGATATTTTACAAACTGCACTTCAATTTTGAGAACAGCGTATTGGAGGCTACGCTCTACCACAAAGAGTTTTCACCATCATTTTTTAACTCAACCAATATCACATGACAGTCAGAATTTTTCAAGAGTGATCAAGTTCAAATAATCTCTTTTTACGCGAGTAGACGCATGGAGCTCATGTCAGAATCCCCAGTTACTCAGAATACTGAACAATTTCACCTCATTTTGAATAGAGATACTAGTCAACACTTTTCATATATGAACCACATCACGTCTCAGGTGGCATGTGCCCAGTTTACTCAGTGAGACCGTGCATTGCTCTATCTTTCATTTTTATTTCAAATTTTTCAACAAGAATGGGTAGGCAGCTTTTTCCTCAACTGTCTCGTCAACATACATGCATCAAGTTTAACATCTCGAGAGTGTTGAAAAGAAATTTATATATCCTTATCTTTAACACTCATTTTCACATTTTGTGCATGAAGTGTGCGAATTTTATTCAGCATGTATACCGAAAATATCATGAACACATAACAAGGTAGCTCCCCTTAAATAGATACACTTATGAAATAAGAAGCCCCTTAGAGTGTACGACATTAGGCACTCCAATAATGACTCAAATGCAGCATTATTTATCAAGAAGACATAGGGTCATAGAAGTTTCAAGGATGGGGGTGAATAACATATAATAGCAAGCAAGCACACATTGGGAGTTTATGCAAATGCACT
Organism: Amorphophallus konjac; assembly: GCA_022559845.1. Classification (NCBI taxonomy): domain Eukaryota; kingdom Viridiplantae; phylum Streptophyta; class Magnoliopsida; order Alismatales; family Araceae; genus Amorphophallus; species Amorphophallus konjac. Next base: position 52,237,044 of record CM040117.1, read on the forward strand.
ATGACATGCATGCGAGCAATGTGATGTCAATTTGATACCAATTGAATGGACAATATGATACCAATTGAATGGATGCTAACTGAATGAACTAAGTGCGACTAATGCATGAGTTTCAATGCAATATAACGTATGAGCATATAAGAATGCGATTCAGTGTGCAAAGTGATTCAGACTTATGATATTCATTTGCATGATCTAAAAGCACCTTATGCATTGAATGATGATGCATGCAACCTATAACTATATGCGAATGGAAAACATGATGCAAAAGCACGATGAGAGCTTTGATTCCAATCCAATGTGACAACTTCCACATGAGACTATTCACATTCAATTAGTGGATCAACCAAACATTTTTTTTTTGACATGATCTTTATGAATGAGGCTGCATACATGATCAAAATTAAACAATGCAACCCAATTTTCAGAGTTGTTCAAAATCAGATTTTCAGAAATCTTTCACAAGTTTTGAAATTAGAAATCATTCACAAGCCAAATGTTTGAATCATGAGCAAAAACATATTTTCAACTTACATAGCTCAGCTCAAGGAATCATTCACAAATCAACCAATCACAATTTTCAAGATCTGGTACGAGGCAGAGATTTTAGTCCGAAGACCCAGCTCAACGCATAGGAAATGCTTTCAAGTGGACATGATCCACTCTTCCACAAATGCCATTTGATATACCAGATATGCAATTCAATTTAGGTGTGATCATGCAGTGAAAAATATTCAATATCCAATTCATACACACCTTTCAAGATTTTCACTTTGATTCAACCAATTCATCACAACATGCTAGTAAATGACAATTCAGGTTTTTAGAATCAATACCTTGTCACTTGAGAGTGTCACCAAGTGATAAAGACGGTCATTGCATGAACTGACAAGGTTGAGTTACCTTAGTTCAGACGACAAGATTGGAGGCCTTCATGCACTAAGATCACTAACCCCATGAAGGTTAGTACTTCATATTTTGATTTTCATACCTTTGCCTTGATAATTCATTTTCTTCCAAGCCTTCCACTTTAGCACGTACAAGGACTTTCACTAGCTTGTGCTTGAGTCGATCTTGGAGATTGTTCAAGTTCTGGTATCCCATCTTCTGGTGGTAATTGAGAATGTTCTCATCATTTTTTATCCTTGCAAGGTATATCTTTAGTTGATTCAAGCCTGACTATGGATGGCCAGCATCACTTGGGCTTGGAGAGTGTAATCTGCATCCAAAGATAAAAATAGATTTGATTTGTCAATTATGATTCAGATTTATTAACAATGGCAGGACAAATTATTTTAACAACCAACATCCCCTAGACAGCTCTAGATGCAATGTATGACTGATGTGTGAACCTGAACATTAAGCCCATATGACGAATGTGATTGCTCCCCCTTAATGTGTGCATGAATGCAAGATGTTCGGTGACAATCCGATCCCGTATGCAGCCTTTTAAGTAAATGACTCATAGTACAAGGCGGAGAACTTAGATTCGAAGATCACCTCACGCGTAGTGATAGTTTTCAGACAGGCTTAACCTGCCCTTCCACATGTCACCATTTGATATACTATGTAATCATGGATGATGTAGGTAGGAGGATTGCTATGCATTATGACATGAATTCACAATGTTTAACTTATGCATGACAGAGTATGAAGGTGTATGCAAACTCAATATATGTAATGGAATCATGATTTGAAGAATTTTCAAGCTCCCCTACAACAAGATGCTATATGACACTTGAGATGCATACAAATATGCAAGCAACCATGAATGGAATGCAAGTGAGGACATATACAGGATTACATGACTATAAGACTCAAAATGAATCAAAACCTTACACAGTCACTGGAGAGAATAGAAGGGATATCACCTGATTTTTCAAGTTTAGTTTTTGATTTTTCTTTCAACCTGACTCTTGATAGTTGGCCTGTGTGCCTTACCTTCTCGATGGAAATAGATTTCATGCTTTACATTTTCAAGGCACACCTGCAAAACAAAATTCTCAATTGGCAATCTTAGGTACCCAAATCCTTTTGGGTCCTTGTGGGTTAGGAGCAATATTGGCATGCAACTTCCAATTTTTAACAGTATTCAAGTCATTATTTCTCATGTGAAGATAATCATGCTTAACATTCCTAGATTTGCCAAAATGATGGTAGAGGGCACGTGACATCATATTCTTTCTTTTCATTAGTTCTGCCAGTTCATGTGAGTGATCATGATGTGTTGAGTGAGAGTTCTTTCTCTTCGACAATAACCAACAATGTGAAGTTGTGTGACCCCTTTTACCACAATGATTGCAATGCATGGAGGGTTTTGTGGTGAATGATTTCTTTGCATTTTTCAAACCAACTTGATTTCTACATGCTCTCAAGTCATCATTTTTCATAATGAAGCAATCATGCATGGCATGCCCATGTCTTCCACAGTAAAAGCATGAGAGTTTCTTCATTAGTGGATGTGTGTGTGAGGCAGAGGTATGCTTAACATGCATAGTGATGCTAGCAACATTTTTGGATTTTTGATGCATGTTGATTTTCTGATTTTTGTTTTCTTTTTGAATCCTTTGGACATTCACACTATTTTTCTGATTTGATTGGGTTCTTGATACAGTGGGTTGCTGGGAGTGAGATGTGGAGGTGCTGGGTGCATAATTGTCATGAACAAATGAAGTATATATTTTACTTTCAAATTTCTTTTTGTTCACGGGATTAAACCCCAGCCCCTCTCTTTGAAAGTTTACTTTCATTCCTAGCAATTTATCCAGATTATTTTGACCGTCCACAAATCTAGATAATGAAACATTCAAGTCAGAGATTTCTTTTTCAAGTGATGAAATGTGCAATTCATAGGAAGCCATCTTATTTTCACAAGAATTAACTTGATCATGTAAAGTAGCATTGATGGTTTTATGACTTTGAATTTCTTGCAACAATTCATCCACTCTTTCAGATTCATGGAGATTCACAGATTTTCCTTTTTCAAACGCACACAATTTTTCAAAAGTGGCCATGTTAAATTCCTTCAATTTCTCATTTTCTTTTCTCATACATGAACTGGTTTCTTCATGATTTTTAATATCAATCAGAAGACATTCATTTTCAGTTTTGAATTTTAAGCATTCATCACAGGAAGAGGTTTCATGAATGGAATTTTCAAGCTGCTTCAATCTACCTTCAATCAAAGAATTTTGAATTAACAATGCATCGTTTTCCTTTTTAACACTTTCAAGTTCAGAACATTTGTTACAAGAGCCACTCTCATGAAAAGCATGTTCAGATTTCTTTTTTAATTTTATGTTTTCAGACTTAACCTTCTTGTACTTATCAACTAACTCTTCATAGGCATTCAACAACTCTTCATAGCTAAATTCAGCTTCATTTTCAGAATCAGAATTTACCTTTGAGCTTGATCCACTTGGTGAGCTTGATCCACTTGGCTAATCACTCCTATGTTCGCTCGTGCCTGCCAAAAGACATTGGTCTCCATGCTCTTCCTTGAAGCTGGCTAAGCCATCCAATATTTCCTTTGTGGAGCTGCAATAAGAAACAAATGGGAAATGATTAGAATTGACTCTAGTTGAGAATAACTTTAAGACTAAACAATTTTGATCATGTTCAAGCTTTTGATTTTCAGTCTAGACATTTTTATCTTTAGGCAATTCATGAGGACCATATGAGATAAGCTTCCATAGCTTAGGGTCGTATGAATTGACTAGACTACACATTCTACCTAACCAAAAATCAAAATTGCAACCATCAAACATCGGTAGAGATTTCAAAGTATACATAATGGTAGTCATTGATCTGGATCACTCTAGATCGTTAGATCTAAAAAAGAACTAGAGCCTTTGCTCTGATACCAATTGAAGTCCCGCAATCAATGACACCCAAGAGGGGGGTGAATTGGGTGTTTACCAATTTTAAAGAAAACTATTAGCTTTTTACAAAATATGTGATAAACGATAATTAGGAAGTTGAAAGTTGTTAAACAATTCTCTCAAACTCACCGATCCCACACGACCAAACAACGAAAACAAACAAACCATACAAAAACACACAATGTACAACAGTTTTTAAGGTGGTTCGGATGCAATGACGGCAATCCTACGTCCACCCCTCACCAAACCCGGTGAGACTTCACTCGGGGATAAATCCCCAAATGGAGACGACGCTCCAACCACACATGCAGGACGACACCTGCACACACACACACGGGGATGCGCCCCAATACACACACACACGGAGATAATGTCTCCAACACGATCCGACAACCGGATCACAACAAACGCTGCGACAAAAGCAGCACTCCACACACAAATACTATGATCTGAATAAAACCACACAACACACGTAGATCTAAGAAGACCTACGCACACAAGAATCAAAAACAACACACACACACGACCACGGATCCAACACGATCCACACACACACAGATTCTTCAGTTTATGATGAACACAAATACAATACCCAAAACATAAATATGATGAGGCTTAGTTTAGAAAACTCCTGTTTTGGGTTCCCCTTGAATGCATGTTACGGATCTTGAACATATCTTCAATCTTCACTTGAACACCTCCTCTTGATCTCCACTTGAATCCTCTTGGATGGCTTACTTGCTTGCTTCTCCTCTTGATTGGAAGTTCCTTGGCTTCAAATGGTGCTTGATGGTCTCCCCTTGATCTCTCTTTGATGGTTGCTTGCTCCTTCAATTCATTGGAAGTTGATGGCTTCAAATGGACCTTGAATCTTCAGCTCCTTGAATCACCTTCCTTGAATCCTCTTTGAGTTGATGAAAGGGATGATGGATGCAGCTTGAACCTTGATTATTTCTCCACCTTCTTGGAGGTAGATAGCTTCATATCTAACCTTGAAACACCTTTGATGGATGAAGGAATCTACCTCGAAGCACTGTTCACGCAGGTGCTACAGTACCCGTGGATCTCCTCCTTCAACCACACTTGTTCTCCCTTGATCCCCCTTGGAGCATTAGGGTTTCTAACCCCTCTTGTGTATGTTTTATAATCCTTGGAATGGTCCTTGGACACTCCGAGACCAGATCCACAATTTGTGGCAGGTTTGGTGTCTTTTGGATTAAAGAAATCCAAGAGAAATGGCTTTTCTCGAAATGATAAAAAGTCAACAATTGTTGGCAGCTCGGGGCTGGCGGTCGACCTGCAGAGTCCAGCGGTCGACCGCCAGGGGCCGTCCTGTAGCCATTTGGCTGCTAGGAAAATAGGTCGACCGCTAGCTCCTGGCGGTCGACCGCCAGGTTCACAGATTCCCAGATTTCAGTTCTGTTATTTTAGGTCGACGGCCAAGGGTCCACAGGTCGACCGCCAATCTCCAATCCTGCAAAAGTCAAGTGTTAGCTCACTTGAAGCTATCCATTTGTTTGATGATTGAAATGGTCTTGTGTTATAGTTAATTATAAGTTGGTTTATACTCGAATTAACACATGGAAGGATTTATTAACACAAATTTGACATGGGGTGAAATTGATGGTTTAAAACATGAAGCTTCAACAAGGTGAGTATCTTACCAAAGTCTCTTGACAGTAAATGATATATGTCACCTGTTTTGAATTACAGAGGAGCAGGGTGCTTATTCACACGTTTGGTTTACCAGGTGGCTACCATGAGTTTGATCCTGCAAGCAAAATAGTCAGGGTTAATACCATGCTTGTTCATATTAAAGAGGTTGTGAAACCTCTTGCCTCTTGTAAACCCAACATAAACAACAAGATGAATGAACACAATTATCAAGAACATGTGTAATCAACCACAGGTTTAGTTATCATCATTAAAGCACACATTAAGTTTAGTTATCATCAAAACCATAACTTAACAAACACAATAGTCATCAAAATCATAACTCAACACATATGATCAGGTGTTGTTTCATGAAGAGCGATAATGACCTAGTCGCTATTTCTAGAAGAACTAGAAACGGCAAGAGAGACTCTCGATCGAAGTTTTCTTCCAATTTTTGAACTTATCTTCGGTTAATTGAGGAAATAAGGACTCTAATCTGGGCAGCAAACCTATTCAGATCAATCCTTGCTGTTGGCAATTCGGATTTCGCTAAAGATAAAAGATCACGATCATGGAAGGTCTCTGTTCATTATAAAAGGGCACTGTGAGCGACCGTGGACGGGGATTCGCCTTAGCCTTAGCCTTCAATTTCATGCTTTTCCTTTCATCTTTTCAAGTTAAGTTCTTCTTAAAAGTTCTTCGTTTTTAAGTCTTCTACAAGTTCTTCTTCTTCATCTTCCTCTGATTCTTCTCCTTTTTCAACTTATTCTCAGTTTTCAAAGGCCCAGTTTTGCACTTTTTACTGTTCATCTTCTATTTTTCACAGTTCTTCACTCCTAATTTTCTTCCCCCTTCAAATCGTCCTTCCCTCTTCCTATCTTCACAAAAGTTAATCATTTTTTTGTTGTTCTTCAACTTCTTCTTCTACCTCTTCTTCTAAATCTCGCTCGTTTTAAAGTTATAATCAGTTTTCTAAAGTTCAGGTTTTGGGTTTTTCACTGTTCATCCGCACCGATAGATCCTGATTTTTTAAGTTTTTCACTATCTTATTCTCATTTTTGTCTCTGAGTTCTTCACCAATCATTTTCGTCTCTCTTTGATCTCCAAATTTCTCTTCTTCCACTTCTCCTAAATCTTCTCCATTTTTAAGTTATTCCTCCTCCAATCTCTCTCTATTTTTGACTTAGTTTTTCACTGTGCTTCTTCTACTCTCTCCACCGAACCCTCTCTTTCTCTCTTTTCAAAATACACTACACACACATACAGGTTTTCACAGTGAGTCTCCCTTCTATCTTCCCCTTTCCCTATTTTCTTCTCATATCCCAAGGCGGATTTCCTTCCATTGGTCCTCTCACGGCATCTGATTCCAAGGCGGGGTGATCTTCATCAAAGGCTTGATAAGGAGACGGCGGCTATTCTTCATCATATTGGCTCTTATTCTTCCTCATTCTCTTTTATTTGCAAGTTGTAATTTCAATTTTTACATACATTGTACTTGTCACCTTTCATAGTAATAAAGTTCATATTTTTGGCAATTGTGACTTTTCTTCCTCTCATTCCAATTTCTATTCTTAACCCTCTTATATTCTTTAGTTAGTTTATTTTCATGTAATTTTCTTTCTTTTTAATTTAAATCTCACTCAAAACTTCTGATTTTTCAAATATAAGAATTCCCCTTCATATTTTGAAAACATTTCTTCTCCGTGGGATCGACCTATATTCACCACTTTACTTGAATTTTAATATTTTTAAGTGAGCGAGTTCAGTTAAATTTTAAATTGTGGCACGGCTTTTTCACTGATAGGTTTGTGGCTATCAATTTTTGGCGCCGTTGCCGGGGAGGAAATTAATTTTTAATGGTTGGAAATTCTTGTGTTTGATTTGTATATAGTTTTATCATTTTTCTATTTTTATTTTATCGAAAAAATCAAAAAATCAAAAAATCAGGAAATTCTTAGAAATTTAGACCTACAAATTCTCAGGAAATAATCTGTCACAGAAAGCATCACTGAAGCCTGAAACTATAGCAGAAAGTAGAAATTCAAAAATTCCAAGAAATTTAAGCGTCGCTAAAAGGTCAGTAACATAGGAAAAGGTCCTCTTTTTGAAAAATTTTGAAAAATTTTGAAAAATTCTAAAAAATTCTTTAAAAATCTAAAAAATCCGAAATCTAGAAAAAAACCAAAAACTTGATCTTAGGTCTTATTTTACAATAGTTTTGCATATTGTTTAGTATTTTTAGTTGTTAGTTATCTTTTACCCATATCTCTTTCTTTTGAAAAAAATCTAAAAAATAATTTCTCTGAAAAAGAAAAAAAAGTCAGAAAACAGAAAAAACTCTTATCATGCTAGCATAGCTTCATCATAGTAGCATTATTGTCATGCATTTTACATTTTAGTTGATTTATTACTTCCTTGCATCATTATTTGAAAAAAAAGAAAAAAACTCTTTATTTTCTCTTCTCTTTCCCCTTCTCAAGGGTAAGTTAGGATTCCCCACACCCTTTTTGGAATTGGAAAGACCCTCCATTGAGCATTCCGTCTCTTTGGATTGGAAATTCCTTTTCCAAGACCCCCATAAGTCCCCGCACCCGTGGATTCCCTCACGGACGCCGAGCAGGTTGTACCAAGAAGCACCTTGAAGGTAGATTGCCCTTAGAAGGTTTCACATTAAAAAAAAAGAGTTTGGGGATTTATTGCTATTTTGTAAAGTTGGTGTCTAAGGCTAGAGGTTTTGTGACAAACACCCAAGTGAAATTATGGTTAATTAATTAGGACCCTACGAAAGTAGGGGGAGCCTCCCACAACTCCACCTCTTACCTGGCCAGTTAACCAATTTAGTAGTGAGTATCAATTCTTCTTTTCAAAAAAAATAAATAAATAAAACATCTTCACTTTGCATTCATATAGTGTTTGATTCATTGCATTATTTTCCAAACTCATTTGCATAAAAAAACATCATTTTTGCATTCATAACTCATATAGCTGTTATTGCATTTGCATCATTTTGAAAAAAAAGTGAATTTCAAAAAAATGGGTGAAAAAATTCCAATCTTTGAGTGGGCTCACAAATTCAATGAGGTGGACTTGTTGGCCCATGTTCGTGATCCATTCTTTCGGCTATGAATTCAAACTCCTTCATTCCCCCTTATTATCATGATCATAATGACATGTGGGCCAGACCGGCCCATTATGTTGACAGTGGGCTAACTCAACCTTCCTTATTCACCCAAAATGGCCCAACCCATTGCGAAAGCCAATACTCTTGGTCGGCTCACAATGAAAGCCCATCACTCATAGGGGCCCAACTTCCTTCCTTTAATCAAGATCATATCCAATCCACTCAATTCCTTCATGGGCCCTATAATTCATTTCGCCCCCAAGAACAAGCCAAAATTACTCAAAGACCCTCCATACCTTCTTATGATTCTTATGGAGGAGGACAACATAATAGTTCTTGGGATTCGTATCAAGACCCGACCCAAAATCCTCCGGATCAATTCTGTCAAAATTGGGCTCCATCTTTAAATAGCTTTCATGATCAAGCCCACTATGGAGGACAACCCACATCCTCTTCCCTACCTCACTATCAATCTAATCATTATTCAACTTCTTATCCTTTGAACTCTGATTCTCAGCCTACAAATCTATCTCCTCCTTGCCCAACTCTCAAAAAGGAGGAGAGCTTTGATCAATTTTATCAATTTATCATGACTCAAAATCTATCCATGCAAGCTCGAATAGATCAACTTGCTGAGAACATCAAGGGCATGGAATTGGATCAATTGCCTAGCTACTCCAATTCCAATTTTGATTACCAACTTCCTCAATTTGACAATACTGAAAGCTTTTATGATCGACCCATGGTTTCCTATGAACACAATACTCAAATCATTCTCGATTTAGATCATGTGGGAAATATGGAGGAGTCTTATAAGGATGTTTTTGAGGGAGTTAGTTATAGTCATGATGATGAACGAAAAGATGAGTTTGAGAAGCATGAGCTTAATTAACATTATGAGAAGAGTTCTAAAGAAGTTGATGATCTCAAGTTAGGGGGAGAAGAAGAGGAAGGTGATGTGCTACTTAATAATCTAATTTCATTACTCTCCCTTCCCGAATTTGAGGAGACTTTGTTTCAAGAGAAGGACGAAGCGGATGTGCGAGTGGAAGATGAATTGAGAGAAGCCATTCATGATCTCCCTTGGGTAAAGGAGGAGGCGGGTACCCCACCTGACTTTATCTTGATTAGGAATCTCTAAATCAAGGAGAGGATATTGATTTGATACATATTCCTGACATCGGCAACTCTCACTTGATGTTGGACACTTTCATGTTGTCCGATTTGTCTGATTCTATTGAACCTTCCAAGCTTCATGGTGTTGAGGAGTATGCTTCTTTCACTATTGATTCTCCCAAGCTCCTTGACACTGATACTTTGCTTGAAACTCCTCTCCCTTTGATCCCTTCTCACCTCACTAATGTTTATGAAATCTCTAAAAGTGAGGAAGAACATGACATTTTGCTTGATAATAAGGTCTTCATTAATGTTTTCAACACTTACAAAGACCACAAGTGGAAAGAAAAAATTTTGACCATTAATCAGGGGAATCCTTTTGGACTAACTGATCCATCTTACCTCAGGCTTCCCCATTAAAAGTAAGGTTGTTAACTCATGCATTTCATGTTCAACCTAATTTTGTGAACAACCAACTAAATCTCAGCCCACGCATATACATGCATTATCTTGTCTTCAAATGGTACAAATGGTGGGAATTGAAAGAAGATGAGATCATGTGGTGGCTCATTCACAATTCAACGCGTTGGTTATAGAACTTGCACTTTCTATTCATGTGTCTGGCTAAAGACGAAAAACTTAGCGCTTCTAGGAGGCAACCCAACGTTTTTGTTATTTGATGTTTTGTTTGAGTGTGTTTTCAGTAGAAAGGTGAAGGCCAAGGAGAGGAAGTCGTTGACATCTATAACATTGATGGAGGTTTTATCCTGCATATCAGGTTGTCTCTTTCCTACTCAGAAGTATTTATTATTACATTGTTCTTCTACTTTCAATTCTATATGCCATTGAGGACAATGTCATTCAAGTTGGGGGGGGGAGAGAAAATTTTCATGATGCATATAATACAACCTGACATGAATTCTTGCATGATCATAATGTCCTACATATCATTCCATCTACATGAAAAATGAAAAGATGATATCCCCGACCGAGTTTTATTAATTCATGCTTTTATTGAAAGTGATTCTAGAATAGAAAAAACCGGAGAGAAGGATGATGGAAAACTTACTTCAATCTAGCTATGGAAAATTGATATAAGAATCTCTTTAAAGTTCATGTGCACTTTAGAAAGAATGAAAATCACGTTGCATATTAATGAAACAAACAGGGCAAGCCTTCTGCTATTTTTGGTACTTGTCTGGTACTCTGCACTTCTTAAGAAAGAGATCTTTTTACAAAGCTTTCTGTCAAATTATCTATCAAATAACTGTAAAGGCACTACGAAGAAAAAAAAAGAACACCATGAAAAATGTCCCGAATCTTAGTAACCGGGCCTACTTCCCCTAAGACGTGTTGAGGTTCACGTAAAATGGAAAAGGGAACCTTGTTCTGGGTAACTGGGCTTGCTTCTCCTAAGGCAAGAGTCGAGGTTCATGTTTAACAGTGAAGGGTAGTGCAGCATCATGTGTGTAGAGAAATAATAAATAAAAAGATCCCAAAGGGGACAAATAAATAAGGCAGACAAAAGCTAGTATGCTTAATGCTATGATTAAGAGGTGCAGGGTTGAAAGGCACTTGCTTGAAATAGCAAAATGAGGGACGCAATTGTCTAAGCTGTGGATTTAGTATTACACATGCACAAGTGCTATTGAACTTTGAGATGCATTCTTAAGTCATGTACTCTAATTTCCAATCTAAGGTTAGTATGAGCATTAATATTTCTGGATTTCTAATCTTTGGTTGATTTTATGAAGGAACAGCTAGATATGAAGCTATGATTTTTATAAACTCTTGTTGGTCCTTAATTTTTATTTAATTACATTGCTAAGAGACTAGCAATGAGTAAATTGGGGGATGTGATGAGTATCATATTTTATATTATAATATGCATCACATTCATCATTTCTGAGCATTTAATAAGCATAGTTGTGCATTAATAAGGCCAAAATCTCATTCTCACCATTTTTCTAAGTTTGCATGATTTTATCATCAATTTTGAGTCAAAATGACAATGTGAGAAATAGTTAGAAAAATGCACAAATATTGCAATCTATTTTCTGACAAGGAATATTGAATATTTTTATATTTTGTGAATTTTCAGGAATTAGCGACCAAGGATCAATCGCTATTTGGAATCAAAGGAATTAGCGACCAACATTCGGTCGCTATTTGGAATCAACGACCAAGGTTCAGTCGTAATTTAGAGGAATTAGCGACCAACGTTCGGTCGCTATTTGGAATCAGCGACCAAACCTCGGTCGCTATTTAGTGGAAAAAAGATTTAGTGACTTCATGCAAAGTTGCCATTTCCTGATTTATGAAAAAAGAGAAAAATGTCAAAATAAGGAAACGGAGATATTGCGGCTGAAGAATGGACGCTAGAAAGATTTTGCGCCAGGTGCTATTTCATGAAGAGCGACAATGACCCAGTCGCTATTTCTACAAGAACTAGAAACTGCAAGAGAGTCTCACGATCGAAGTTTTCTTCCAATTTTCGAGCTTATCTTTGGTTAATTGAGGAAATGAGGACTCTAATCTGGGCAGCAAACCTGTTCAGATCAATCCTTGCTGCTGGCAATTCAGATTTGGCTAAAGATCAAAGATCACAATCATGGAAGGTCTCTGTTCATTATAAAAGGGCATTGTGAGCGACCGTGGACGGGGATTCGCCTTGGCCTTAGCCTTCAATTTCATGCTTTTCCTTTCGTCTTTTCAAGTTAAGTTCTTCTTAAAAGTTCTTCGTTTTTAAGTCTTCTACAATTTCTTCTTCTTCATCTTCCTCTGATTCTTCTCCTTTTTCAACTTATTCTCAGTTTTCAAAGGCACAGTTTTGCACTTTTTACTGTCATCTTCTATTTTTCACAATTCTTCACTCCTAGTTTTCTTCCCCCTTCAAATCGTCCTTCCCTCTTCCTGTCTTCACGAAAGTTGCTCATTTTTTGTTGTTCTTCAACTTCTTCTTCTACCTCTTCTTCTAATTCTCGCTTGTTTTAAAGTTATAATCAGTTTTCTAAAGTTCAGGTTTTGGGTTTTTCATTGTTCATCTGTGCCGATAGATCCTGGTTTTTCATATTTTTCACTATCTTCTTCTCATTTTCTGTCTCTGAGTTCTTCACCAATCTTCTTTGTCTCTCTTTGATCTCCAACTTTTTCTTCTTCCACTTCTCCTAAATCTTCTCCATTTTAAAGTTATTCCTCCTCCAATCTCTCTCTATTTTCAACTTAGTTTTTCACTGTGCTTCTTCTACTCTCTCCACCGAACCCTCTCTTTCTCTCTTTTCAAAATACACTACACACACACAGGTTTTCATAGTGAGTCTCCCTTCTATCTTCCCCTTTCCCTATTTTCTTCTTATATCCCAAGGCAGATTTTCTTCCATTGGTCCTCTCACGACGTCGGATTCCAAGACGCGGCGATCTTCATCAAAGGCTTGGCAAGGAGACGGCGGCTATTCTTCATCCTATTAGCTCTTATTCTTCCTCTTTCTCTTTTATTTGCAAGTTATAATTTCAATTTTTACATACATTGTACTTGTCACCTTTCATAGTAACAAAGTTCATATTTTTGGTAATTGTGGCTTTTCTTCCTCTCTTTCCAATTTCTATTCTTAACCCTCTCATATTCTTTGGTTAGTTTATTTTCATGCAATTTTCCTTTTCTTTAGTTTAAATCTCACTCAAAACTTCAGATTTTTGAAATATAAGAATTCCCCTTCATATTTTGAAAACATTTCTTCTCTGTGGGATCGACCCGTATTCACCACTTTGCTTGAATTTCAATATTTTTAAGTGAGTGAGTTCGGTTAAATTTTAAATTATGGCACGGCTTTTTCAACGACTGATTTGTGGCTATCAGCTACCTTCATTGATGTCTGCCTACTTGAATGTTTTTACTTGAAGTTACCTACTACCTGCTATCTGTCTGTTGAACTATTGGTCATTTGTGCCTGCTGAATCTTGAACACTCTTGCCATACCATGAGCTGAACTTTCTGATGTCACCTGAATGCTCATCATTGAAAGTCACCTTCATGCTTGCTGCTGATAGAATACTCTGCCACACCTTGTCTGTCACTTGCCATATCTATTAATGTCTGCCTATCTGTTTGCCTACTTTTGAAATCACCCTGATGAGTTTTGAACTCTGGTTTGCATATAAAAATTCATTGACCTGAAAATTTAGAAGATTTCAATTTGTGTACATTGATCATAAATCTGAAAACAAGTTTAATAAGGAATCTTCTATTATACAGGATTATGAATGTCTAAAACATTCAGGTGGTTTAAGTTTAATGTATTCCTTGAGTTTGGAAATGAACATCTTGAAAATATCTGAGTCAATTTTAATAAACCTTAACCACTTGCTTCATGTTGCAGCATGTAAAACCCTCTGAAATCTAAAAATTTTAAAATCATGACTTTCTTTGGTTGAGATACATGAAGTAAGTATTATTTTTAAACATCTGAATGATCTGCAAAGTTCCTAAGGGTCAAAAGTTGTCAGAGCAATGACTTTGATCACCGAGAAACTATGTCCAAAGGACTGTGTCATGAAGTGGCATAGTTATCTCTACTGAAAAATCATTGAAAAACCAGGCAGAGCAATGGCTTGTACACTGAGAAATATATCTCACTCATCAATGAAATGAGTTGAGGTATGTCATGAGGTGTCAATGCTATCTCTGTTCATTATGAGGCATGACAGTTAGTCATACCAAGTGCTTAGGAATATTGGCATCTAAACAATGTGTATTCTCTAGTTACAAGATGTGTACTAAACTCAATTGCTCCTGGATAATTTGATATGATAATTGTTGTTGAACAAAAGAAAAAATCTGAAAAGAGGATGCAAAAGAAAAATTGATGAAACCTGGGACAAAATCAAATGCTATCATGTTTGTTTAACCTCAATACTAACTTTTGTAATTCCTAAACAAGTCAATGAAATTTGAATGAGTAAGATGAAGGGAGGTTAAACAAGATTCCAATATGAAAGGTTGGTTCATTTTTATTAGAATTTGAATTCAGATATGAGTATAGAATTTTTTTTTTGGACAAACTTTGAACACATCAGATTTAAACCATATTATCCAATAAAGATCATGTCATAAGCCTTTATAATAGAAGAGTCTGAAAATTCATTATTTTAAGATTTATAAAATTGGTATCTGATTGAAAACCTTCTGGAATGATTCTTCATCTTTGAAATCTCTGCTAAAAATCATGCACTCATGTTCATACCATTGTCTCTTCAATTGCTATCAGATTCTATGCTATTTTTCACATTTTCATGAAACTTTGTTCATACCTGTGCCTTTGATGTTGATCCCTTCATGTCATAACTCCCTTTTTGCTTCAAATCATCTTGATGTGTTCATTCATCAAGGGGGAGAATAGTTTTCTCACATGTTCAGGGGGAGAATAATTGGGGGAGAATGGTTTTGCACACTTCATGGCTATGCATTTAGTTAGATGATAAAGGGGGATAACTCATTCCTTAAATATATCAAACTATTTCATCTTTTCGATGATGTCAAAGGGGGAGAATAGTTTGATATGAGTCAGTATGTCAGCATCTCAGTATGTCTCAGTATGTCAACATGTTATAAATTGGTCATAATGACTCATAGTGTTGCCATCATCAAAAAGGGGGAGATTGTTGTGACCCTGTGATTTTGATGATGTCAAACACTATGACTCATCTTGAGTCTGCATGAGAATGGAATGATAATGTCATATGTGTGATGATGTCATATGTGTTTGTGCATTGGTGCATTGCTTCCAATGTTATGAAACCTAATGCCATTGCTTCTATAATGATCTTATTACATATAGAAGTATGTGTGTTGAATTCTACAAGAACAGGCTCTAAGGATAAATCAAAAAGTCAGCAGAAGCCATTGAAGAAAAAGTCATGAAGAAATAGTCATTGAAGTCATGAATAAGAAGTCAGTGAAGTCAACTTAAGTTGTGACAGAATCAGTTTCAAAAAGGGTCGACACAGAAAGTCGACTCCAGCTGATACTAGGAAGAGAAGCAGCTTTGACAGAATAAGGTTCAAAAAGTGTCGACACTGGAAGTCGACTCTCGCAGGAAGAAAGACCAGGTCAACCGCTAGAAGAAGATGGCAGGTCGATGCAATGGGCACGGTCAAAGGCTATCAGGTCGATGGTCTTCAGTATTTCAAGATCGATAGGTCGATGCATCAAGTCTTCTTCATGGTATCAGATCGATGCATAAAGTTCCCAAGTGTTGATCTGGTGACATAGGTCGATGTAGCAGTTCAACCATTGCGTTGATGAGTCAGTGCAGAAGCAAATATTCTTCCTAGACAGAGACAGGTCGATGCATCTTGCATCTACACTAAAATAAGGTCGATGCTTCATAAAAGTACCTCGATGCACCAAGCATCAGCATTCATCCACAACATCAACGCGATTGGGTTAACCATGCAACTCAAGTCGATGCATCAATGTTTAGAAAAGGAACAGGTCGATGCAGCTACTTCAAATCTGTCAGTGAGGTCGATGCAACAGAGTTAACCGTGAATCTCAGGTCGATGCATATCAGCATTTCCTGATCAGGCTGGTCGGTGCACTTGAAAGGCACGTCGAGGCAGTAGAACAAAATCATAGCCAAGTACTATGATCCGCAGTAATAACAAGATCATAAAGTCCATAGTAGTTCAACAAAGCAGTAGTAGCAAAAGAAGGACGAAGCAGTAGAACAGCACACCAAAGCACTGCCTTAAGCCAGAAGGTCAGAGCATCAGAATAGTGCCTAAATGCACTAAGTCAAAGGTCGACGCAGCTGTATTAATTGTTGCCAGTGAGGTCGATGCTTCAGACAATTCAACTCCGAATCCCTTAACTTAAATCCAGATCTGATAAGGGAGCTCGAACCTACTGTTAGTAAATCACTGGCACATGATCTCAGGAAGGGAAAGTGAGTGGCACGTGAACCCAGGTGAGCAATGATGGGCATGTGATCTGAGGTTCGATGTCAGAAATATTCTTCTCTCTCCTGCCACATGGTCAAATGGGAAAGAAAAAGAATAAAATTATTTTATCCCGAAAGCTTTTCCGGAGCCTCTGTTTTGGTATAAATAGAAACCATCTTCCTCCGAGATAGCACAAGCTGTAGTAGTGAAAAGGAAGTGAGGCTGTCGAAGAAGAGAGAGAGACCACCAGTGTATGCGATAGAGAAGAAAAGAGAGAGCAGTTCAGAGAGAAAGATAGAGAGGAGAAATAAAAAGAAAGTGTGATCGGAGAGAGAGGATCAGAGAATAAATAGAGAAAGGAGCGAGGAGAGCCAGAGAGAGTTGAAGAGAGATTAGTGTGCAATGAAGATTCAAATTAAATATCTATCTGTTAAGTGACTCGTGGATCAAATTCAGAGTCCTTTTCTCTACGGAGCTACATCTTGTCTTGTCTTATTTTGTGTTTGTTTCTCATTTTTCTTTGCTACGTTCTATCAAGCTATGAGGCAGCGGCGAGGATTGGTTCCTCAGATAGCAAGTTGTGTTGCTCAGCGGCGAGGATTTGTTCCTCGGTCAAGCAAGCTATGAGGCTCAGCGGTTTGTAGGGATTCATCCCCAAAGCTGTGGATCAGAGGATTTAAGCTGTGGAATCAGCAGTAAGCCTCACTCAGATTTGAGTGGGGGATGGACGTAGGTCTGTGGGTAACAGACTGAACCATCTAAAAATCTTGTCCATCGTGGTTTGTGATTGTGCATTTCTTTCCATACCCTCTACCTCCTTCGCAGGTTGTCTGAGCTTTCAACATTTGAACCTCATCAGTGTGTTATCCACCCGTAACCTTCACAGCTGCAAAGTACTTGTCCATGTGCTTAGTAGAACTACTGGTTGTGTGCAAGCTTAAGTGTTCAGTTCATTGCTGTGAAATTTGTTATGAACTAAACTGGTATCTAAGTGTCCTACGTTGTTTCTTGTTGATGAAGTTGTTTGGTATGTGAGTCCCGCACCCCTCCTTGCTGTTTAGTTACTCATCCAATTCTAGTATAATTAACTTTAGTGAGAGAGAGTTTGTTAATTGAAATTAAAATTTTTAAGAAGGGGATCTATTCACCCCCCTCTAGATCCTGGTCTTGCACCCTAACATAGCGGGCTTTGTGTATTTTTTGAGGAGAAGCAGCTCGGTGGAAGGAACCCTCCCCCATTAGAAATCTGAGACAGGGGGAAGCCAGGACTGTCATGTCCATCGCGCCTCGTAGGGTGGCTGGTGAGTAGTGGGAGACCACTTGTGGCTCCCTTTTATCATCTGAGGTTGCATTGGTGGGAGCCATGTCTTGTGCCTGGAGGTGTACTTATAGACTAAGATTTAAGTTTTCTCAGGTTTTCCACCTTGTGTAGGTCAAGGAGTGCTATGAGTATTTTTCACTCCTTGGCCTGTTCCCTTTTGAGCCTGACTGTAGCGGATGATGCCGCGGTGGGGGTTCGAGACTTTCCAATCTTGGGAATCGAAGGGACACCTATCCCTTGGCTACTAGGGCTGTTGATTATCGACGAGATGGCCGCTGCTCTGACTGAGGCTTTGTGATGATGCTCGTGGTTGGTCGCTAGCGGCCTACTACTACTGTGGTGGTTGATTTCTTCATAAGGTGTTGGCATCGTTCATTGAACGCCTGCAGGGGTGCATTGGACGGGTTTGGCATTGACTGTCCTATGGGACAGGTTGGTCACACCTCTAAGGCATTTTAGCTCTAGCTGTGTCATGGACATGCCTCGACGAGGCGTACTAGTCCATTGTCAATGAAGACCTACCACAGCTAGGTTTGTTGACCTAATGCTGCTAGAGGCGAGACACGGTGAGACATGTTGGCATGGTGTTGTTGGGGATCAGCCTTGGCAAGGCCTGTTGACCTGGTGTTGCTGGCGGTCGACCTCGGCGATGTTGTGCAGGTGGAATGGCGGTCTAGAGGGGGGGGGTGAATAGATCCGCCCCCAAATTCAAAAACTATTGCAGACTTATGTAAACAATTTAAACTATGCGGCTTAAGCGGAAATTAAAGCGTATACTCTATGCATAACAAAGACGAACCTAGGCATGCATCTAGCGGAGACCACAAACAATCACACAAAGGAGACAGGGATTTTTAGGTGGTTCGGCCAGACATCCAGTCTGCTTACATCCACCCCTCACCAAACCCGGTGAGGCTTCCTTCCGCTGACTCACAGCTTGAAAACTCCGCTGATTCACAGCTTGATCAACCTCAGATTCGAGCAACCCAGCTCGATCTGAACATACCGTTGACAAATAGCTTGATCAACAGAATTAGAAAAGTAAAATGAAAGATTGAATAGAGATATAAATACAGATCGAGTGTAGAATTCTTCTGATGATTGGGTATCTCGATCTGTAGATGGAGTTCACCGAGCTTCTTCTCTGATTTTAGATCTTGGCTGATTTTATGCTGCTGTCGGTGCTTCTCCTACTGCTGCTCTTCTCCTACTGGTGCTTCTTCTCCGATGTTGCCCTTGTTTTCTTCTTCTCCTTCTTCTTCTTGATCTAGGTCACACATGCCCCTTTTCTATTTTCTTCCCACGAGCTGCAGACACTTCTCTCTAGATGCAGCGCACTTCCTTTTTACAGTAGCTTCTTCCTGCTTCTTTATCTGGGTCGCACAAGCTCTTCCAAGTATGCTTCTTCCCACGACCGACAGATTTTTCTCTCTAGATGCAGCTTTCTCTAGATGCAGCGCTCTCTAGATGCAGCGCACTCTTTTTCCCGTAGCCTCCCTGATTTTAATTTGCTGCTTCCTCCCTTCCTTCTACCTTCCCGCCATCTCTTTCTAGTTTTTAGGAACTCCCATGAGTTCTGCTAGTTCAGTTGGAGAATCCAATGGGAAATCTCCTATTTTTCAGCTAGGAAGTAGAAGACCAAGTCAAATCCATGAAAAGAACCAAAACCTGACAAAGACCCATGTTTCCTGGCTTATCTGGACCCTCTAGGTGCATGCCATAATGGATCCAAGCCTTGGGTATCGGATCTCACAAGAAACGGGTCCATTTTAGGGCTTACAGTTCGCATCTCCGCCCGTGGTCGGCTTCCAGGGCCTCCGTGGTCAGCTTCTGAACAGAACCAGAATTCCCTGGTTTCTGTCTGCCTTCAAGTGTCGGCTTCGGAGCCCTCAGGTGTCGACTTCTGAACAGAACCAGAATTCCCTGGTTTCTGTCTGCCTTCAAGTGTCGGCTTCGGAGCCCTCAGGTGTCAGCTTCTGAGCTAGTCCAGAACCTATTTTGGAGATCTTGAAGGGCTAAGCTTCTGAATTTAGTTTGATTAATCCTTGACCTTTAGCTGGCCTATTTTAATCATCAATATATCTGCATTGATCATTTAGATATTAAACATTTGGCATGTGCATATGGTAAAGACAATGAGATACAACTTGTCATCATCAAAACAAGGGATGTACAACATTCTCCCCCTTTTTGATGATGGCAACTGTAGATCATTGTGAACTATGCATGAAGAGTATTCATGATAGATAAGTCATTATTATGAATGAGTCATATGATGAATGGACAGACAAGATAGACTTGACACTCTCTCCCTCTTCATATCTCTCTCTACATCTCCCTCTTAACAATCTCTCCCCCTATATGCAATACATTGACATTCTCACAATGACACTCTCTCCCCCTTTGACATCATCAAAACAAGATTTGGGAGTTTAGAGGATGAGAGATAAAACTAATATCAGGGATTAAGGAAAGATGTGAACTAAGTTGTTAGGGATGAGAGGAAGTAATGGCATTAGCAAAGCTGTTCAAGATGGTTCACATGAGAGATTTCACCTGAGAGTTGAAATTGAGAAACACTCATGAATTTTCTTAGAGGCTAAGGTAACTGGCTTTATTGTTGCCAATGGTTCAAGACATATAAGCCTCAAATCTGAAGTTAAAAAAACCAAGAGCAATTTCATTCTAGCACATATAACAGTGTTAAAGCAACATCTTCAAACCAGTTCCCGTCCAAGCTCTTTTGATCGTCAAGATGATTTCATTAGTCACCTCTCAGAAGGGTTTTCACTAGTATTATGGTTAAACTTGCATAAGTTTTGATATTTGCCTTGGGTCAACCATTTTTACAGTTTGCTCATCTCCCTTTTTTTACTGTAATGAGCAATCAAGTTCAGCATGGCTTTTCAGTGCGAGGAAACATGTTTATTAGACACCAGAGTCCCCGATTACTTCGCACAACTGACCATTTTGCCTCCTTTTGGACAGAGTTAGCATTTCATATCATGACACTGTCCTCAGCACTTCATTGGTGCAGGGACTTGGTTTCTCAATGAAATGTGCCATTGCTCTGCATTTCCCTTTTTTTTATTCAGAATATCTTGTAGAAATTTAATGGCGTATTCCCATTTGGCTTTTTCAAGATACACGTTTAAAAATAATACTAAGTTAAAATCGTTCAACTAGAGTGGCCTCACTACTATCAAAAATTCAATCTCAAGAGAAGGTGAGGACATAGTTCCCTTAGGCTGATTCAAAGCAATTATATGAACACAGGCCGAAATTTTCATAGGCGTTTAATTCCAAATTTCAGAGGTTTATAGACCCCAAACCATTGACTTATTTCCATGGGTCAATTTCAATAGCTCTCTAAGAAATTAGAAGGGTATTTGCCCATTACTCCCCCTGAAATCATGAACATGTGTTGAATTCAAATGGGTTGTAATTATTGCAATAAGGATGTAAGAATGATGATATAAATTGACGACAGTGAATTGAGGAATTTTGTAAGGGTTCTTGATAAGATGAGGGCAAATGCATGAACAACGTTTAGAGCAGTGGGGACAGAAAGACATAAATGTATTGAGCTCCCCCTCAGTCAAATCGGGTGACTCAATATGCATGCATGACATGTAATGCACTTATTGACCTTTCCAAAGCTCTTGCCTACATGAATTTTGGACCTTTGGTACTTGGCGGAGGAAAGTCCTCTACGCATAGTGTGGCTTTCAGACAAGCTTAACATGCCCTTCCACCAATCACCATTTAATATACCACAAGAATCCATGCTATGAATGCATGACAACTGCATAAGCAACCTCAGATATGAGAATGTATGCATGACTCATGCAGAACACCTATACCGCATGTGCAACTCCCCCTCACTATGTCATACAATAAGAAATTAAAAATCAAGATTGTTGCAGCAAGATCATGAAATCTGCAAATGGATAAATGCAGCCGCCTTCAAAATTTTCATGACGCAAATTTTAATTCATAAGAATTACCTGATTCCAACATGTTGTGCAGCTAATTAAGAGAGCAAAAATCTTACTGTTCAACCATAAGTAGAATTTCATTTGTTCCCCCTTAGTCATGCCATTCAGCCATTTTTATGAAGCCCCTTTTTGTGAGTGGCTGCAAGGCTTAGCTGCAAGCACATTAAGCTGCAAATTTGGGAACCCAAGTAGTTTTGGGCCCCTTTTGAGTGTTTAACTTTTTAAGACATGACGGTATGTCTTTTGGTATCCATAGTTGCCTTACTTGCTTTGGATGTCCATTTGGTCTGCATGAAGAATTTTTCACCACATCAGTAAAGACATTAGAGAGGTTCGCAATTTTTTGCTTCCTTACAAGATTCATATTTCCATCCTTCCAATAAGTAGAGGGTGATTGAGACTTACCATTAACTCTGGATTTACCTGCCCATTGACATTTATGATGATAGTATGATCCATGATGCCCATGTGTTGACCCATGGAAGGGCAAGCATCGACTTTGAGGGGCTTTATATGTTCTGCTGTAGCCAAAAGTCAACTTTGGAGGGAGTCTAAGTCGACTTCTAACTTCCCAGAAATTCAACTAGTTTCTGTTTCTGGCTGTGGTCGACACTTGAGGGGGTCGTGGTCGACTTCGATTCTGCCAGAATCCTGCATTTTGTCTAGCAGTGCATGTGGTCGACTCTGGGGGGTTTCTGAGCCGACTTTCCTGATTCCAGAATTTTTTATTTCTTGCTTTGAATGACTTGATTGAGTTTGTTTCCTTATTAGATGATTGGCCTTGTTTCAAGAAGAACTTTTGAAAGTTTTGGTCTTTTATTCTTGAGTTTTCCAACTCATTTTTGTTAGAGCCTTTTTCTCTTGCATTTGTGTCACTTGATTCTTCAATTTCATACATATTTATGAGAGGTTTCTTTCCTTTTGGATCTGTACCGGCCACAAAGGTAATGGTTTTCATTTGGAATTCCTTTTTGGCATTAGGATTATATCCCAAACCTTCCTTTTGATAATTGACTTTTGTTCCGAGCATGGCATTCAAATTTTCTTCTCCTCTTACCATTTTCTCTAGACTCTCTTGTTTATCTTCCAATGCCTTTTGAATTCTTTTGATTTCTTCCAAAAGCTTGTTATTTTCTTGCTTAATCGTGTTAGCCTTTTCATGAGTCAATTTTGTCTCTTGCTCACAGCTTTGCACTTTTAATTTTAGTTCATCAATCAACTTTATTAAGCCATCATTCTCTTCTTTTAGTCCCTTTGATTCACCCACTTGCATCTTCATTTTCAGATCATCAATTTCATCTCTCAGATTTTCATTCTCATCTTCCAATTGTCTTAATTCAGATTTGTAGATCTCTAAGTCATTAACTTGTCTCTTCAGATTTGAAACTTCAATTTGCAAGCATGCATTTTTATCACTTGAAGTTGTATCATGAATCATGGCATTCATTTTCTTTTTCAAGGCTTTGTTTTCCTTTCTAAAAATATCACATGTATCAACCAATTCGCCATATGCTTCTTGCCAATCATCTATAGTGAAATGCTCAAATGACGAAGAGTTTTCATTTACCTCATACTGACCTATTGCCATAAGACCTAAGTCTTCATTGGTTTCATTAGATGAACTCTTCCCTTCACTTTCCCCTTCATCACTCCATGTGCCTATCATGGCTTTCTTCTTGTCTTTCCTCTTGGAGTGTGTTTTCTTCTCATTGTGTGGACATTCAATCTCGATGTGTCCGGGCTTGCTGCAATTGTAACAAATAAGATTGTTAGATTTTTTCTCAAGTGATTCAGATTTGAACTTGGATGGCATTCTTACCTTACCCTTTGGATTCTTGAAGTTCTTACCTTCCATCTTCAAGAACTTTTTGAATTTTTTGGTTAACTTGGCAAACTCACCCAAATCCTCCTCGGTGCTGGATGACTCACTATCATCTGAGGATGCCTCGCTAGGCTCTTTAGCCTTTAGTGCTAACGGCTTCCTCTTTGATGTTTCTTCCTCATTTCTCTTCAGGTTAAGCTCATAAGTCATCAATGAGCCTATCAACTCATCAACAGTCATAGTAGATAAGTTTTTAGAATCCTCAATCACTGTTGCTTTGGTATGCCAAGTAGAAGTTAAAGATCTAAGGACTTTCCTCACAAGTTCATTATTAGTGTAGTTTTTTCCTAGACCTTTTAAGATATTAGTTAACTGAGTTAGTCTAGCATACATTTCAGAAATGGATTCATGTGGTTCCATTTTAAACATTTCATAATCGGAGATAAGCATATTGGCTTTAATTTCTCTTACCTCAGAAGTGCCTTCATATATTACCTCTAATCGGTCCCACATTTCCTTGGCAGTGGCACATGAGGAAACCCTTGAAAATTCTGTTGGGTGAAGCGAGCATTGCATAATATTCATTGCTCCCCAGTTCTGATTTGACTTCTTTATCTGCTCTCGTGTCCAAGTGTCTTCATCTTCAGAAAGTTGATGTGGCCCTCGGCTTACAACTCTCCATGTTTCATGGTCCTGCGCTCTAAGAAAGACCTGCATTCGGTTTTTCCAATACAGGTAGTTAGTACCATCAAAATATGGTGGCCTAGTCACCGAATGACCCTCTGCCAATAATCCTTTGGCATCCATTCCACTAATCTATCTAGGTTGTTGGACCTCTTGAATGGATAACCCGCTCTGATACCACGTGTTGTGCAGGTGGAATGGCGGTCTAGAGGGGGGGTGAATAGATCCGCCCCCAAATTCAAAAACTATTGCAGACTTATGTAAACAATTTAAACTATGCGGCTTAAGCGGAAATTAAAGCGTATACTCTATGCATAACAAAGACGAACCTAGGCATGCATCTAGCGGAGACCACAAACAATCACACAAAGGAGACATGATTTTTAGGTGGTTCGGCCAGACATCCAGTCTGCTTACATCCACCCCTCACCAAACCCGGTGAGGCTTCCTTCCGCTGACTCACAGCTTGAAAACTCTGCTGATTCACAGCTTGATCAACCTCAGATTCGAGCAACCCAGCTCGATCTGAACATACCGCTGACAAACAGCTTGATCAACAGAATAGAAAAGTAAAATGAAAGATTGAATAGAGATATAAATACAGATTGAGTGTAGAATTCTCCTGATGATTGGGTATCTCGATCTGTAGATGGAGTTCACCGAGCTTCTTCTCTGATTTTAGATCTTGGCTGATTTTATGCTGCTGTCAGTGCTTCTCCTAATGCTGCTCTTCTCCTACTGGTGCTTCTTCTCCGATGTTGCCCTTGTTTTCTTCTTCTCCTTCTTCTTCTTGATCTAGGTCGCACATGCCCCTTTTCTCTTTTCTTCCCACGAGCTGCAGACACTTCTCTCTAGATGCAACGCACTTCCTTTTTCCAGTAGCTTCTTCCTGCTTCTTTATCTGGGTCGCACAAGCTCTTCCAAGTATGCTTCTTCCCACGACCGGCAGATTTTTCTCTCTAGATGCAGCTTTCTCTAGATGCAGCGCTCTCTAGATGCAGCGCACTCTTTTTCCAGTAGCCTCCCTGATTTTAATTTGTTGCTTCCTCCCTTCCTTCTACCTCCCGCCATCTCTTTCTAGTTTTTAGGAACTCCCACGAGTTCTGCTAGTTCAGTTGGAGAATCCAATGGGAAATCTCCTATTTTTCAGCTAGGAAGTAGAAGACCAAGTCAAATCCATGAAAAGAACCAAAACCTGACAAAGACCCATGTTTCCTGGCTTATCTGGACCCTCTAGGTGCGTGCCATAATGGATCCAAGCCTTGGGTATCGGATCTCACAAGAAACGGGTCCATTTTAGGGCTTACAGTTCGCATCTCCGCCCGTGGTCGACTTCCAGGGCCTCCGTGGTCGGCTTCTGAACAGAACCAGAATTCCCTGGTTTCTGTCTGCCTTCAAGTGTCAGCTTCGGCGCCCTCAGGTGTCGACTTCTGAATAGAACCAGAATTCCCTGGTTTCTGTCTGCCTTCAAGTGTCGGCTTCGGAGCCCTCAGGTGTCGGCTTCTGAGCCAGTCCAGAACCTGTTTTGGAGATCTTGAAGGGCTGAGCTTCTGAATTGAGTTTGGTTCATCCTTGACCTTTGGCTGGCCTATTTTAATCATCAATATACCTGCATTGATCATTTAGATATTAAACATTTGGCATGTGCATATGGTAAAGATAATGAGATACAACTTGTCATCATCAAAACAAGGGATGCACAACATGCGAGGCGTGTTGACCTGGCATTGTTGAGGGTCCACCCCGCCATGGTGTCTTTGTTCAACATTATTGGAGGCTTGCCTCAGGGGAGCACGTCGATCTGGGCTTGCTGGAGACCTATCTTGGCAGGGTGTCTTTGTCTAAGGTTGCAGAAGACCTACCTTAGCAAGGCATCTTGGTCTGAGGTTGCTGGAGACCTACCTCGGCGAAGTGTCTTGGTCTGAGGTTGTTGGAGACCTACGTTAGCAAGGCATCTTGGTCCTAGGTTACTGGAGACCTACCTCGGCGAGGTGTCTTGGTCTAAAGTTGCTGGAGACCTACCTCGGTGAGGCGTTTTGGCCTGAAGTTGCTGGAGACCTACCTCGGCGAGGCGTCTTGGTCTTAAGTTGTTGGATTCACCCTCAGAGAGGCATGTTGACTTGTAATCATATTCTGCCTACCCTTACGGTGTACGGCCAAATGTTGATGTTGCCGACTAACCGTTGGGGTGTGAAAGCCGAAGTCGGGGTTGTCTGACCCTTAAAGAGTACAACGACCACAAATGATGTTAGACATATAGCCATCGTAGTGTGGAGGATGGTACATGTTAGCGTGCTGGTTGACCACCAAGGTATATCGAATAGGAACCCTGATCGGTTGATCGCTATGGTCCATTGATAGGGAGCCACGATCGGATGATTATTGAGGCACTCTGGAGGTATCGTCGCTAACTAACCATTGAGGTGTGATGATCCGAGAGTGCAATAGACCGACCCTCCAGGGTGTGTCGGTCTAGGATGGCTGCAGACCAGCCTTCGAGGCATATCCGTCTGTAAGTCATCTTGACAGGTTCATGTGGTTATTGTTGTTGATCTGCCTATGAGGCGTAGTGGCCTACTATTTGAGACTAAGAATTGGATACTGAAAGTCTGCCTGAGTAAGGCGTACTGGCCTATTGCTGGCGACTGGAAGTTGGAAGCTGGAAACCTAGATACTTAGACTGGAGACCTGCCTAGCTAAGGCGTGTTGGTCTATTGTTAGAAGCTAGAAGTTAGAGGCTGGAAATTGGAGGCTGAAAATTGGATATTGGGGCTGGAGACTCGGACTTAGATATTGGATACGGGGATTGGAGACTGGGTACTGGGACTGGAAATTGGGAACCGGAGGCCAGAAGCTGGGTGTTGAAGCTGAAGACTAGGATTTGAATACTAGATACTGGGACTAGAGATTGGGTACTGGGACTGGAAATTGGGAGCTGGGGGCTGGAAATTGGATACTGGATGTGGAGATTGGGATCTGGATACTGGATATTAGGACTGGGAACTGGGCATCGAAATTAGAGACTGGGAACTTGGAGGTTAGAAACTGGATACTGGGACTGGAGACTGGGATCTGGATACTAGATATCGGGACTGGAGACTGGGTATTAGGATTGAGAAATGGAAACTGGAGGTTGGGAAGTGGGTACCGGGACTAGAGACTAGGATTTGAATACTAGAAACTGGGACCGGTGGCTTACCTGCATGAGGCATAATGGCCTATTACTGAAGACTGGCACTGAGGATCAGGAACTGGATGTTGGGATAGGAAACTGGATACTGGGACTGGGAACTGGATATCGGGACTAGATATCGGGACTGGAGACTGGGATCTGGATACTGTGTACTGGGACTGAAGGTTACAACTGGGAACTGGATACTAGAGCAGGAGACTTGAAACTAAGACTGGGACTTAGATATTGAAATGGGAGATCGAAAATTAGAGGCTGGAAATGGGATGCTGGGACTGGAAGATAAGATGAAATGGGAGCCAGGACTGGAGGCCTGCCTCTATGAGGTGTGCTGGCCCGTTGTTGGGAACTGGAGATGGAGGTTAGAGACTGGACAACTGGATACTGGCAGTTGGGTATGGGAACTAGATGCAAGAATTTGGACGTTAGAATCGGAAGCTGGAACTGGATGTTGGAAGCGGAGTACTGGTGCTAGATACTGGAAATTGGGGTACTTGAACTAGATGTTGGAGGCTAGGTACTGGAGACTGGATACTGGAAGCTGGATTTTAGAGTTGGGTATTAGACATTGGATACTAGAGGCTGGATACTAGAAGCCGAGTACTGGAAATTGGATACTGGAAGCTGGATATTGGAGGCTGGGTGTTGGAGACTTGCCTGAATGAGGCATGTTGACCTGAATGGCTAGAGACTAGAAGCTGGAGGAAAACCCGCAAGGTGGTGTTGACATAGAGGACTGGAAATTGGAAGCTGGAGGCCGACTCGCGAGAGTGCATTGGCCGGTGTGACTAGGAACTAGGGCTGTCAAAGGGCCGGGCCGGCCCGACAGGTCCGCGGGCCTGGCCCGATTTTGGGCCGGGCCGCAAGGTCTTTTTCGGCCCGCGGGCTTTTAGTCGGGCCTAAAAGCCCGGCTCGACTAGACCTGAGGGCCGAGCTCGGGCTTTGAGTTCGGCCCGCGGGCCAGCCCGGCCCGTTCTCTTCCTTTATTTAATATCAAAATTTTAAAAACTATTAACTTCAAATTATATTATTTTACTTAATTAGAAAGTTTAAAACTCTCTTTTCACACAAATTATGTAATTAATATCAAAATTTTAATTAATTTAATGAGATTATAAGATTTATATTATTAAATCTATTTTTTATTATTTTTTATTTTATTTAAGTTGTCGGGCCGGGCCGGGCCTTAGTCGGACTTTGTATTTTTTACATATTGTCGGGCTCGACCCGGTCGGGCCTTAATCTTGATAAGTCGGGCCCGGGCCGAGCCGACCTAAGCCCGGCCTGGGCCCGGCCCATTCATAGCCCTACTAGGAATCGAAAATTGGAGGCTGGAGGCTGACCCGTGAGGGTGTTTTGGCCTACGTTGGTTGAGGCTGGAGGCCGACCCGTGAGGGTGTGTTGGCCTGTGTTGTTGGAGACTGGAAGCTAGAGGCTAACCCGTGAGGGTGTATTAGCTTGTGCTGCTGGAGACTGGAGGCTAGAGGTCAACCCGCAAGGTGGTGTTGACCTAGAGGACTAGAAATTGAAAGCTATAGGCCGACTTGCGAGAGTGCATTGGGCGGTGTGACTAGGAACCAGAAACTGGAGGCTGACCTGTGAGGGTGTTTTGGCCTACGTTGTTGGAGGCTAGAGGCCGACCCATGAGGGTGTGGTGGCCTGTGTTGTTGGAGTTGCTGGTGGATCCTGAGGTATTGTGGACGCCAAAAATTGTCGATGAGGATCATAGGGCATGCACGTCTCGACACTCGAGAGCAAGCCGAAGATGGAAATGCCGAACAAATCTCATGCCTCGCCCGATCAGGATGAGAACCCGCTTGGTGGTCCGCTACCCATTAAGGAAGCCCCCAAGGCGGAAGATACAACCACAACTCCACAGCCGTCCGTGCCGAGAGCTGAATCAAAGAAGAGTCGAGAACTCCGGTACAGCCTCAGTATGCACCGAAAGTTACGCAAAGTCTGGGATCAAGCCCCAAAGGCTGCAAATGGAATATTATAGAGGCCATGCATTGCAACTAGAACACTCCAGGAGCGCCAACACTCGAATAAATGGCTGCGACTTCGAAAAGAATCCATTTGAGGCTTAAAACGGCGTGAAAGGGCCTTAAACCGACGCGCTCTAAACCGGCGCGCCCCTTTAACATCTTAATCCGGCGCGCCCCTTCAACATCTTAATCCAGCGCGCCCCATTTTTTTCATTTGCCCTTGCTTGGCATTAGACCGGCGTGCCCCTCCTTGCTTGGCATTGAACCGGCGCGGCCCTTGTGTGCTGATAATCTGACGCGCACAACTCTGCGCCGTTTTAACCAAAGGGCCATCCCATCTATATTCCGATGCTCTGTTTTCGGATGAATCTCACACGAAGTCGAGAGAGGAGAAGAACAGTGGCATTCAATGCCCGTCCCATAGCCATTTAAAGATCGCAGAGCTGTGCACACCCCAACTCGACAGCGCAACGGTGGTAGCAGCACAGGCCAGCACCGATGGTGGCAGCAGTAGTAGATCTCCAGACAAACCTATGAACATCCCATCCTCGGATGAATGGCAGCGTACGGCGTGAACCAGCAGCATCCAACGAAACGAGTCAACTCCCAGCGTTGCTGCGAGCAAGGCAGAGGTGGCGGGAATTCTCCCCCACTGGCCATTTCTACAAGGAATGCAACCTGTCCTATATATAGGTGGGTGAAAGAAGAAGAGAGGGTGGCTGCTCGAACCCCCTCGGCTGTATGCAGTGAAGAGAAGAAGAAAAAGAAAGAGGAGAAGGCCACCTGAAGAGAAGGAATCTCCACCCACCCACGCCAGAGAGGTGAAGAAAGAAAGAGAGAGGAGAGTGAGAGTGAGAGGTGAGCTCGGAGGGGGAGGAGCTTGTGCTCCGTTCCCCCTCCCCCATCGATGTATTCCCTACTTTCCCTCTACTGTATTCTCCCCTTTTCTCGGTTTAGGGTAGATTCCCAGCTGTATTTCCCTTTGCAAATGAATAAAAAGAGAAGTTCTTTTCGCAACATACGGTGTTCTTCTACTTCCCTCTCTTTCCCTCTGCCTTATCCTCATCCAGGCCCTTCGAAGCTTGCTTCTCCATAGCATGGCCTTCGAAGGAGTCCGTCAGGGGATGAACATTCATGGCCTCTCATGGCACACATTCGTCCCGCTTATGAAATCATCACCTGTGAGCTGTGGGAGTTCTTGAAGGCTAGTCCTCGAGCTTCATACACTCACTTATGGATTGTTGGACCACCGTGAGGTCTACATTTTGAGGTTCACCCCGGAGCAATCTGTTTGGTGTTCCCCATGTTTCTCTGGCAAGCCTCAGTCTGGGGGAGGTGCTGCCCATTTTTCGCCAGGAACAAAATAACAAGCTATTCTCTGAGGGCCAGAACATCATATGTTGGCAGCCTCTGAACCAAACCGAACAATCTTGCACAGTGAACACTTCTAATAAAACATTCATATTTTCATGCCAATCCACCTTAATAAACAACTAAAACACTTAAATTTCCTCTCCACAAACTTAACCTATCAATTCGATGAACAAATCAATCAACAGATTCACTTGCAGGTGAAAGAAAGAAGAAACAGAGCACGAAAGAATGAAAGAAAACCTCATAGAAGCTTAACCCGGCGCGCCCTAATCCGGCGTGGGCTAACCCGGTGCGGTACCCCCCCGCGTCGGTTTAGCTTCACACCCAAAAACTCCCTCCATTTCCTGACGCTCTCCCCAGCGCGCCCCTCTTCCTTCATGGCCATTAACCGGTGCACCCCTTGGCATCCCTCTACCCGGCGTGCCTCCTTGAGCCCCCTTAATCCGGCGCCCCCCCCCTTTGGTGTCTCTTTTCCGGCGTGCCCCCTGAGCTACCTTAATCCGGCGCGCCCCTTCTTTGTAACACCATAACCGGCGCGCACCCCTCCTTTGTAATACCTTCACCGGCGCGCCCCTCTTCTCTCGTGCTCACCTCCCTTCGCCGGCGTGCTTAAAAGAAAGAATAATTAAACAAAACAAAGAGTTTTGAGCTAATGAATAAAACTAATAAAAAGTTTCCCCCTTCCATAATCGAATTTTTGTTCCGGGGGCGCTGCCCCCTTGACCCCCACGACCTGACCGAGCAGGTCGAACCTCGCCACCTGACCGCGTAGGTCGATCCGCGTGCGAGGGTGCACGTTGGCGAGTTCGAGCTTCACACTTAACAATCCGCTTCCCTCGGACTGCGTATGAAGAGAAAAATAATGATGCCCCACTAGATCGGACTTGGATCTCGGGAGCCTTCGCCTGAACGTGGCCATGATCCGATCTTATTCCGGGCCGATAGTTTGTTAGCTCGACCCGTCTTTATCGGGATCCGATCCCGCAATCCCTTTAAACTTGCCGCACCTACGGCAGACATCCGTACGGTTTTATCGCCGTCCTCGACGCTACTAATATGGACTTCCGCCCGAATAATGAATGGTCCATTAGTGGCCGACATATATGCCGGGATCCGATCCCGCGCCCACATGAAACTTGACGTACCTACGGTAGATATTCGTATGGCTTTATCATCGTCTTTGACACTTCAAATGATGACTCTCGTCCGAACGACGAATGATCTGTTAGTGACCGACATATATATATCGGGATCTAATCCCGCGCTTGCATTAAACTTGCCGTACTCATGGCAGACATTTGCACAAATTTTCTCCCGTCACCGTCTTATTTTCTACACAGACCTTTGTCCGAACGTAAAATGGTCCATGAATGACCAGCAAAATCTAAATGGAACGAGACGGCTCTCGTCTTCCACCAACCACACGTGTGGGAATATCAATAAGACCTTCGTGAGTCACGTCTAGACCTTGGGTTCGCCCCAACCATGGTCATTACCTGACCCACATCTAGGCCTATAGCCAGCTATCTCGGTATACATCTTTGTTTTGGAATCTAGTCCCGGGACACTTTCCCGCTGCCCTTTGACACCGAAAATATTAATGATGCCCATGCAAGCCTCGTTTGGACCGCGGGAGGCGCCCCCGGAATGGTCCTGACTCGATCTCGCACCGGGCCAATAAACTCGCTGATTTCCGACCACTCTAACCGAGATTCAACCGAATGTCTCCTATCCCTTCAAACAATAAACTTGCTGTACCCCGGCATACATATGCTCCAGTTTTCCCCGTGATGATCATGATTCTCTGAAGCCGGACGCTCGTCCGAATATCAAGATGGTCCCTTGAGTGACCGACATATTTCGAATGCTTGTTTCCCTAGACATAGGGCTTTCCGACTGATTCGAGACCGCTATCAGCTTGTTTCTCTCGATATAGTTTTCTGGCCATGAGGCCCCTTTTCCCGGCGATTAATCAAGGGTGTTCCCCTCTCCGAGGGGATGTAAATAACGCCGTGACCTTTATGACGCGGTGGGTCTCAGTCCCGACACGAACCACACAATCGTCTGATTAGTCAGATCGAGCGCACAATAAATTGTCACTTTGTGACTGGCACGCCCACACACTTAATAAACGCCAATAAACAGATAAACAACGAACTAAAATAAAAAGTGCGTCCACAGGTATGTTAGCCAAAGACCAGTTGCTGGCCAACTGGTCATCGAGATGTTGTTAGCGACTGACCGCTACGATGTTGTACCCGGAGGACTGGAACTGGAGCTGAAGCTGGAGCTGGCCAGCCGACTACAAGGGTATTGTAGCCAGAGACTAAGACTGGAGCTGGAGCTCCCACCGCTGGGGTGTTGTGGTCGGAGATTGAACTGGGGCTGGGACTGGAACTGGCTGGCCGACCGCTAAGGTGTTGTAGCCGGAGACTGAAACTGGAGCTGGCCGACTGACCGCTAAGGTGTTGTAGCCAGAGATTGAACTGGGGCTGGGATTGGATGTAACGCCCTCAAATATAGCTCAATTGTAATCTATATCACCAAGGCGCCTTTTGAAGTATCGGATCAGTTCTTGAAAAGAACTCTGAAGTTAAGCATGCTTAATGGGGAGTAGTATTGGGATGGGTGACCTCCCGAGAAGTCCCCCATTCTGGAGCTGATCACTGTTAGAAAGGGACAAAACCATGAGGCCGATAGGCCAAAGCGGACAATACCTCGACGGTATAGAGTACGGGGCGTGACAGAATGGTATCAGAGCCATACCCTAGTCGGAAGTGTGGGAACTAAGTGCCATGCAGGGCAAAGTGCTACGCTATGGGAGCCACTTTTTGAGCCTGTTGGGGCCACCTCTAGAGTCCTACCTGCCTGGGGGTTTGATTGTGTGATATATGTGCCCAGCGATGAGGACGTCGCCTTTATAAAAGGGGTAGATTGTAACACCCTCAAATATAGCTCAGTTGTACTCTGTATCACCGAGGCACCTTTTGAAGTATCGACTTAGTTTTTGAAAAGAACTCTGAAGTTAAGCGTGCTTAATGGGGAGTAGTACTGGGATGGGTGACCTCCCAAGAAGTCCCCCATTCTGGAGCCGATCACTGTTAGAAAGTGATAAAATCGTGAGGCCGATAGGCCAAAGCGGATAATACCTCGATGGTATAGAGTACGGGGCGTGACACTGGAACTGACCGGCCGATCGCTAAGGTGTTGTAGCCGGAGACTGGAACTGGAGCTGGCCGACTGACCGCTAAGGTGTTGTAGCCGGAGACTGGATTGGGGCTAGGAGTGGAGCTGGCCAGTTGACTGCTGATGCATAGTAGTCGGAAGACTAGGACTGGTCGGCTGACCACTAAGGTGTGTAGCCAAATACTGGAGTTGGCGACTGGAACTGGAGCTAGCCGACTGACTGCTGATGCGTAGTAGCTGAAAGACTAGGACTGGTCGGCTGACCATTGACATATGCAGTCAAAAATTGGGACTAGAATTGGCGATGACCAACCCTCGGGGGTGTAGTGGCCACCATTGTTGTGGAGTGATGTTGAGCTTGCCGTCGGTAGGACGTCGCAATCGATGGCTTTCATCAGTGAGGAGTAGAGAGGGAGTGAGTTTTTTTTTATTCTCTTTACCAACTCTACCGCCCTTGCGGGTTTTCGCTAGAGCTAGCCCCCTTTTAATTTTTTCGATGCGCCCTTGCGGGTTTTTATACCGAGGGGTTACCCGATTTTGCCTAAAGTGCCCTTGCGGGTTTTCACCTTAGTTGGGTTGATGGCAATTTTTGCTCTCAGTAGTCCCGTGGAGGGAGTTGACTGAGGCCGTCGGGGTATCTCTATTTTTAACCCAATTTTTTTGGAAACCTTGTGGTTGTCGTCCGTAGTGTGCTGCTATCAAGGGATTTGATATGAAGTTTATGGTGTGTATGGTTTGTCGTCATTGCAGCCATGGTAGTGGATTTGGCTGGTTACTGAGTAATCTGATGTTTGACTGGTGATCTGGGAACCGGTGAGCCTTGGCGACATATTGCTGGAGTCATAACTGGGTTTATGCTGGCTTAACAATGATGGGCTGATGACTGGGAGTTCTGGGTTGATGGATCTTTATGATAGATGGATCCAAGGTCGATGTGGTTTAGAGGCCCACCAAGTTGGTGTGTAGGCTGAGGTTTGTTGGAATGAATGACTGGAATGGTGCATGAGTTGATGGTGTATATGGGCTGACCATGGTGGTGTAAAGCTGGAGGAAGTGTGAGCCAACTGGGGTGGTGTATGGATAAATGGGGAGTGTAAGATCAAAGAGATAGAGAGGTATACTAGCCAGGGACTGGTATAGGCCACCAAGGGAGGGGAGTGGCATGGGGAGCTGGCTTAGGCCAAACGTAATGGTATATGGCTGACAGGGAGGTGTAGGATTTATAAACCAGAGCAGGGCATTATTCAGGGACTGCTATGGGCCAACTGGCAGGGGATATGATTGCTGGAAAGTGAGTAGCTGGTTGCCCTAGCTGGGGGAGAAGAGAAATTTTGTTTTTTTTCTCTTTACCAGCTCTGCCGCCCTTTCGGGTTTTCGCCAGAGCTGGCCCCCTTTTGCTTTTTCCGATACGCCCTTGCGGGTTTTCGCATCGAGGGGTTATCCAATTTTGCCTGAAGTGCTCTTGCGAGTTTTCACCTCAACTGGGTTACTGGCCTTTTTGCCCCCAGCCGCTTCCTTGAGAAAGAGAACGACTGAGTCCCTCGGGGTATCTCTATTTTTAACCCCATTTTTGTTGTTGTTGTTTTTTTTTTTGTTTACCTGAGAGCCTTTTGGCTGTTCGGTGACTGGCGCTGGGTGCCCTTAGCTTGCTGCTGTAGAAGGACATTGCCGGTGAGATCATTGTCATTGATCCATTGCGTTGTTGGTGGAGTTTCTTGCTGGGGCTTGCCTAGTTGCCAAGCAATATAGGGCTTCACGTAGACCTTCAGGCTAGCTGATCTATGTAGCTTACAGCTGGAGCTTGTACCGAAGCTTCAACAGATCGACTTTGGTGATGCAAAGGCTGAGGTTCTGGGTTGTGCTGGCGATAGGCCAAGAATTAATGTAGGCCGGCTGAAGAGGTGTATTGGCCAAAGGTTAGGAATTTAACTGGCCAGGAAGGTGTACTAGTTAGGGACTGGGTGATGTGTAGGCCAACCATTGTGGCGTTTTGGCCAGAGATCATGTGTTTGATTGACTATGGAGGTGATTTGGTCAAGGGTAAGTGCAGGCCAACCGTAGAGGTGTATGGCCGGCATGATGGCCGAACGGCCATACAGGCATATTGGTCGAGGGGATAGAGATTGGCTGGGCTAGTGTAAGGATGAGAGGAAATAGGTGGGTCGACCGTGATGGTGTATTGACGTGGATGCTGGGAGATGACCGACCGTGATGGTGTATTGGTCAGAGACTGGGTGTAGGCCGACCGTCATGGTGTGACAGCCAAAAGAAGGTATGCTAACTCACTATTGAGGCGGACCGGTCAGGGATTTAGGGTGAGGTGGTTGGCTTCTCCTAGTGAGGAAGAGAGACTTTTCTTTTTGCTCTTTACCAGCTCCACTGCCCTTTCGGATTTTCGCCAGAGCTGGCCCCCTTTTGCTTTTTTCGGTGCACCCATACGGGTTTTCACACCGAGGGGTAACCCAATTTTGCCTGAGATGCCCTCGCGGGTTTTCACCTTAGCTGGGTTTGCAGCCTGTTTGCCCCCAGCCTCCTCCTTATGAAAAGAGTGGCTGAGTCTGCCGGGGCATCTCTATTTTTAGCCCCTTTCCTTTTTTTTTTTGGTACCTGCGAGCCTTGTGGCTGTCGTCCTTAGCTTGTCGCTGTCAGGGGACATTGCGTATAGGTTGTGCCATTGACGACTTGTTGCTGTTGTAGAAGTGACTATGGATCGACCCTCAACCGAGTAGCTCGGGACTTAGGGTGGATCCAGAGACTGGCTGGTCTTTGCTGTAGATGGCTAGGACTTTGACTGGTGTAATGCCCCGGGTTTTTTGGATCCTTCTTCTTGGGTCCCGGATCTGCGTTTCCGGTGTATCTAGCTCCGTTGTGTTCGAAATGATGTTTCGGACATCTTTCGTGTTCGAATCAGCGTAATCCGGAGCTATTTCAGAGGCCCGGAGTGCGTCCACAGCTTTTCCGCGTGTGTTTTTCGATTCTCGGTGTGTATTTCGATAATTCCTTCAGAACCTCGTTACCGGTGAACCGGGCCATTCACCTAGGCGAGTGTGGTACCGTTGCGATCGGTGCGTTCCGAGGATCGTGGAAACGTGATTTTTCTATTTTTCGGTATTTTCTGGAATTTTTGGATTTTCCTATATAAATCCCCTTTCCTCTCTCTCCCCTCTCATTTCTCTCTTCTCTCCCTCTCTCTTCTCACGCTCTCTCCTCTCTCCTCTCTCTCTCCGGCGGCCGACGGGGTGGAGTGCGGGCGAGGCAGGGATGGCGTGGGCGAGGCACGGGCGAGGATGGATGAGGATCGAGGCAGTGGAGGCGTGGTGAAGCTCGGCCGTGGGTTCGTGGAACGGCGAGACTTCAATGACGTTTTCTTCGCGGATAGGCGGGCTCGAGGCGTGAAATCTTCGGTGGAGGTAGGGAGATGGACCCCCAGCTCGTGCGCTTTTCTTTCCGCGAGTTTCGTCGGCCGTGGTGAGCCAAGCGGGCTAATCGGGGCGATTTGGGGAAAAATCCATGTTTTGGGAGAGTGAGCCGGATCTCTCGTTTTACGGCATTTTTGGCCGATCCAGGGGTTTAGATGCATGCCTAGGGGCTTGGGGATGGATTCCCCTTTGTTTCCCCATCACCCGGGGGTGTCGGGGCGTGGATCAGATTTTTGGGCTATTTTCTGCCATTTCACGCTCGGACGGGTGTGACGGTCCTTCCAAAGTCCATCACAACCTGTGACGCCCCAGGGTGGGCGCGTCACAGGGCTCGTTTAGCGTTTGGGTGGCCTATGTGTGTGACGGCCCCACGATAGACCGCCACGGCCCTGTGACGCGCCTGGGTTAGACCGTCAGGCTCTGTGTGGTGCCGAGATGAGTTTCCGTGTTCTCCGCGATCGTTTCGCGTTGTGTCGGTCCCTAGTCGACCCGGTCGTGACCTAGTGGTCGACTTGTGATCTTGTGAGTGCTAGACACCCGTGGGATTCTGTGTCTGTGTTTTGAGGGTGTCGGGAGGACCGTGCTACCTCATTTAGCGTGCCCGTGGGTTTGAGAGTCCGGGTGACTTCTCGCGGGTCAGGCTTTCGTGTTACGCAAGACCGAGTCACCGTGTGTCGGTGTGTGTGCGGTGGGGTCTCCCCTGCGTGCCGTGAGTTTTCCTACAAGATGATTCCCGAGTGGGCCATGTGTTTAGCCTTGGACTGTGAGTGCAGTTATCGGCGTGGCAGCTTATGCGTTGCCTTGGGAATCATGCTTCTGTGCTTTCCGTGTAGGCCACGCGTATGGCCTTAGACTACGAGTCAAGTTGCCCAGCCTGGGGCTGGAGGTTCCCGCCTTTCCCTGAGAGTGGGATTTGGTTTGGCGGCCTGTGAGCTGCCTTGGGAACCATGTTTCTGTGTTTCTGCGTGGCCGAGTGTGCGGCCTGTGGACTGTGAGTCCCGTTTCTTCTCTGACTATGGTCACCGTGCGACGGTGCCGGTATGTGGGATGGTCCCCGTACTTCGTCGGGTTCGGACGTTGTTTTCCGTTGACTTGAGAGTCTACTCCTTGACCCCGCTAGTTGTAGCCTACCTGCACGCGAGTAGACCCACCAAGAAGTGGTGGAGAGGCTACCCTGAGGATGGTTTTTAGACTGGTTTCCGTCGGGCCCCTCGTCGGTAGCCAGAGTCCGGCTCCAGGGGAAAACCAGTTAGAGGCCAGACCTAGGACGCATGGTCTGTGTGTGCACACGTGGTTGGGGGCGGTTGGACCCACGCTGACGGGCGTGACCCTAGCTAGTCACTTGCTTTTTTGTTACTTGTCGGTGTCCGTGCCTCTGGTAGGCGCTACCACGTCAGGCAGTTCACCTGCGGTGCGGTGTAAGTCGTCAGGGGACGCAACCGACTGTGCTGCTTGTGGAAGGTACTCCTATTCTGGACAGAGAGTGACGGACTGTCAGTTTCCGTGACTTTGACCTTCGGGTTTTCGGTCGTGTCGTGATGGGGACATCACCTCCCATACCCACACTCACGGATCGTCTCCTCGCCCCAGAAGCATCCGACATGGTCTAGTCACTTATCTTGAGTCATATGTTGTATTTCCTCATTTTTATTTGAGTCATATCGTCGTAACTTTCCTTTTATTTGAGTCATGTACCTAGGTTAATGAGTCATCTACCTAAGTTAAGTGTCATAGGGTTGATTAGTTTGGTTATTGGGCCAAATTCTATGGGCTAGGCCCAGGGGCGCCCCCTACCCCTTGGTTATTTGTCATTGTAGCAAGAGTCAGGGACTTTTTGTAAAATGTCGGTTGCCTATATATTGGACCACATTCCCCCCCATTTGAAGTTAATGAATGAATGAATATTTGAATTTTCTAGTGTCCAACTTAAATATTCTTCTTTTTTTTGGTGAGAAGCCCCTATCCCCCCCTCTCTCTCTACCTCTCTCTCTAGGAAGTCATTTTCTCTCTCTGTCTCTTTCTCTCTCTAAAACCTGCGCCCCTTTCTCTCTCCTCCCCTCCCAACCTCCTTTCTCTCTCTTCCCCCCCTCCAATAACTCTTCCCCAACTCCCCTCCATCCCACCTTAACTCCACCCCAGCCCCAAGGAAGATTCCACCACTCCCCACTCCACCCTTCAACCACCAACCGCTTACTCCCCTTCCCCAAGCACCCTCTCATCTCCCAAGGGAGAATTCTCACTCCCCAAGCCCCCCCTTTACCTTCCCCACACACCCCTTCCCATCCCCAAGACCAGAAATTAATCCCACCCTTAAACCCATTTTCAAATACCCTTTCCCTCTCTCCCTTCCAACCAAATTCGCAGCTCCTCTCTCACCCACTGCAAACACCACCTTCCAGACCCCATTCTCCCCCTCCTACAACTTGGAACACCCCCTCCCAGACCCCCTCACAGCCAGGGGTTGCCCCCACACCCATCCACCCCATTTCCCATCCCTTCTACCTCATTCCCCCACCACCTTTCACCACCTGCAATTCTCAGGTCGCATGCAGCAGAGTACCAGCAGCTTGCAGAGCCAGCCCTGACTTCATCCCAACGTCCCTGGAGGCCCAATAGGTACCATTGGAAGCGTCTCTCCGTCCTCTTCGCAACGGCGGTGCTCCCATCCCTTTCTGAGCTCATGGTCGCCCGGGGGAGCCGTTCTTCTCCGACTGCGCAAGACAGATCCGATCAGCAACCTGAGGCCACTTCCAGAAGTTCCCACGGCCACATCCCTCTGCTTCTTGAGGTGCCACTTGTCTGAGAGCTTCTACAACAAGTCGCCTTCCATCTCCAAGAAGTGGCATCCCGTTCGGCATCCGGAGCTAAGATTTCTCAATTTTCTCCCCCGAGTGCGCTGTTTTGTCCACTCTGGGACTCAACAGATACCCAAGCACTGTTCGGACTGTCCCTATCTACTCCGACAACATCTGGTGCCCCCGTGGGTCTCCGCTCGAAGAGGACTCGACAACGAAGCCGACGGCTCTAGCCACGCCTGAATCAGAGCTTTGGAGCGCCCGTAGTGATTTCAACTTCTTGCTGTTGAGGTCATGTTGCTGTCAGAACCAGAGATCTGCCTCCATGTTCGTGCCTCTGCCCCGACCAGCACCGAATTTCCAAAATTCCAAAAATATTTGGACGACTTCCTGGGTCACCTACGAAGACTCTCCAGCTGGTCTCATCGCTAACAAAATTCGGGAGTGGCTGCAATGTCAACAACTTCAACTGTCTGTCCTAAGTCACAGAGAGTGGGCAGAACCGACATCATCCAACCGTTCGACTTCAATTTTAAATTTTCCCCTCCCCGCCTGGCCGGCTTACCGCCCCTCCCTATGGGAGGTAGTGTTTGGCTGTAATCTTTGGCTTTCCTTCCCCAAGATCCCCCCCTTGCATGGGGTGTAGTGTTGTAACATCATAAACTGGTCAAGCTACTCCGGAGCGGCCTGTGGGGAACCCACGCTTCCCCGCTCGCCCACGTCTCCGGGCGGGACCGATTTCTTCAAATCGGTCGAGTAAGTGCTCCAGCCTTAGAGCTCTTTAGTACTTGTTCTTTCAATATTAGCTTATAAACTCCGCTGGTCCGTGAGAGTGAGCGCTCGATCCTCAAGCCCCATTGCTTCGAGTGACCATCGTGGGAGAGAGTGTGCAACCCGTGCCCTCGGCATGACGTCGGCTCCATTGAATTGGGCTGTCTTACTCTTGGGGAATAACCTTGTCCTTACTGGCCCTCTACCAGCAAGGGCCCAGCCCTCACATCCTCCACTTGGCATCGCCAAGTTACCCCGGGACTTGGGCGAGCGTCGGGTGAGTGGTTGCCAATATCGGTCCGTTTTAGTTGTGAATTGTGCTTGCTTGCTTAAGTCCAAGGTTGTGTCACATCAATTAGTATCAGAGCAAGTTTTAGACTTGTCTCTACTAAGTCTTGTCCTAGGGCCATTGCATTTATCCCCCCGTTCATCATGGCCATTTCCTACTTAGCCTACTTGCCACCCATGGACTTCATTCTAGACAAAGATATTACCTTTTACGGATCTCGTTCTAGTGATTACCTTAGGTGGGAGGCTACCATAGAAAGGTACTTTGAAAAGACTTGGGTATATGGACCCGCGAGAGTCCGCAAGGCCAAGGGACGACTTCGGGGTCAAGCCAAGAGTAAGTGGGAGCACATAGAGGGCTTTAGGAGGGTTGAAAGACAAGAACATATTCACTCATGGGAAGAGATGAAGGTAGAACTTAGGAATATCTACATCCCCAAATATTCTCACCCCTCCTACTCAAACACCCCTAGCCCGAGGAGCACTACCACTCCTCCATCCCCACCCGGCCAACTTGAGACCACCCTTAGGCCTCCACCCCCACCACTCTCAACAAATTCCCTCTCAACCATCATCACTACACTTCGCCACCAAATCCTCTCCTTAAGACCCAAATGATCCAAGCATCCACCTCCCCACCTAACCCCATGAGGGTCCCCACACCCCAACCAAAACCCCCTTCACAACCCTCACTATCCAAGCCCCCTTGGTCCCCACCACTACCCCTCCATCTTCCCCTATAAGGGACACTCCCCCCAAGACCGACCAACCCAAGCCACCCCAACCAACCCATCTCCCACTCCCTCCCCAAAACTCCCATGTCCTAGGCCTCCACTACTTCCCCTCCCTATCCCAAACCAAGTTTCCCTTTACCCTCCACCCCGGATGCACCATACACCAACCATCACCACCCCACCCCCAAAAGACCCTCTCACCTCCTTGGAGGAGGAACCCATACTCGACCCCATAGTGGTGAACACTCCGACTCTATCCCCACCACGGAGACCACCCATATCCAAGTGGAAGAAGAAACCTCACATGGTGGCCTTCACCTTACACCACCCTCTCTAGTTGGGGCCGAGCTTATCTTAGGAGAACCCCTTATTAGTTGGCTAAAGGAGAGCCCAATCAGAGAGATCACGGCCCACGATTTCCCTCCCATGGAGCAAAACCTTCCCATAGTGCCCTTCTTCTCCTATCACACCACTATCCAATCATCTTACCAAGTGAAACCTTAGGGGATCTTCTTAAAGGCTTAGCTTGGCAAATGGAGCTTACGAGCATGTTGACCACAATGGACAACCAACAACGGAGTCTTGACCTCCTACACCTATGTGTCGGGTCCATCACCTCGGTATACACCATTGGTTGCTACACTAGTGACCTCCTTCTATTCTCCCCACACCCGATGAGCCCAACCTTCTCCTCAATTTGGAGCTTCTTATATCGGGTAGAAAGCCAAACCCTCCCCTCATGGCCGACCCACCCACCAAGAACTTCGGCCTAATTGTTTCATTAGAGGAGGATGACCCACCACCATTTGAGGATCTTGAGGACATAAGACCCCTCCCCCTTGGTAAACCTTTTCATGATCCCTTTGATCCCTTCCAATGGGAACCGTGGAACCCATGTGACACAACCACCTTACCCACCGACCCTTTCCTACCCTCACCAACCATGTTGGGCCAAGCTCACCTCATCCATAACCCATGTAACACCAAAGGAGCCATGACCTTAGGCAACACCCACCTAGAGATTGAGGAAATGCCCCACCCCATATCCACCTTCCTAGATCCCTTCGACCCTTTCACATGGAAGTTCAGAGGTCGTCCCACATCTATGCACATGGAAGTCACCTTTGGGATAAGCATGCATGTGTATAGGCTTACCACACCACTTGGCATGAACACTATGTTGGGTCCATTCATTCACATCACCCACATGTCAAGTAGGAAACAAGAGTGGTCCATATTCGGGTGTAATGGTCCTCCTTCATTCATCATGGGTCGTAGGCATGATAGGAGTATTCATGGATGCCCGGGTCCCCCAGCATTTGTCACCCCCATACATGACCGGATCACCTATGGATGCCCCGGTTCTCCCCGTTCCATCAAAGTCTTCTTAGCGTCAAAGCATGATTGGTCTACTTTTGATTGTCCAGGTCCACCCATCACCCCTAGAATGTCCGCCTTCACAAAATTGCATGAAAACCTTCGCAAGCACATCAGCAAGAAAATGAGATTTATAAAAGGCAGGTTGACTCCCCTCGGTGTCACCAAGAATTCCACGTGGGTGACTTTGTGATGGTGAGGTCGGAGAGGCTCTCCCCGGGAGCCATCTCCAAATTGAGACCTCGTGGGACTAGTCCCTTCCAAGTTCTGAGGTGCATTGGCACTAATGCCTATGAGTTAGATCTTCCCGAGGAGTACGGAGTGAGCCCCACATTCAACGTGACCGACCTAGTGCCATATAAGGGTCTCATGGTGGTACCTAGTGAGATATTGAGCCCACTCCCCTCATTGAGAGAGCACCCACCCGTGAGAAGAGTCCACTAGCCAGGAGTGCCCAGCGTGAGCGAATTGAGTGAATATTGGATGAACAGGTCACTGCCACTAGGAGCAAGGTCTATGAGCGCTATCTCGTCGGGTGGATGGATCGGTCTCCTTCGAAGACTTGTGGGCGGTACCACTTCTGCACCCTCTGAGGAGGGAATGACTCTTACTCGACGGAGTCGAGTTCTCCACACCCCGGGAGTATGATGGGGACATCACCTCCCATGCCCACACTCACGATCGTCTCCTCGCCCCGGAAGCATCCGACATGGTCTAGTCATTTATCTTGAGTCATATGTTGTATTTCCTCATTTTTATTTGAGTCATATCATTGTAATTTTCCTTTTATTTGAGTCATGTACCTAGGTTAATGAGTCATCTACCTAAGTTAAGTGTCATAGGGTTGATTAGTTTGGTTATTGGGCCCAATTCTAGGGGCTAGGCCCAGGGGCGCCCCCTACCCCTTGGTTATTTGTCATTGTAGCAAGAGTCAGGGACTTTTTGTAAAATGTGAGCTTGCCTATATACGACCCCATTTCCCCCCATTTGAAGTTAATGAATGAATGAATATTTGAATTTTCTAGTGTCCAACTTAAATCTTCTTCTTTT
Source organism: Amorphophallus konjac (assembly GCA_022559845.1). Classification (NCBI taxonomy): domain Eukaryota; kingdom Viridiplantae; phylum Streptophyta; class Magnoliopsida; order Alismatales; family Araceae; genus Amorphophallus; species Amorphophallus konjac. The sequence goes on from CM040117.1 coordinate 52,281,751, forward strand.
GGTGAGAAGTCAATTGAGTGGGTGAGAAGCCCCAATCCCCCCCTCTCTCTACCTCTCTCTCTAGGAAGTCATTTTTTCTCTCCTCCACTTTCTCTCTCTAAAACATGTGCCCCTTTCTCTCTCCTCCCCTCCCAACCACCTTTCTCTCTCTTTCCCCCCTCCAATAACTCATCCCCAACTCCCCACCACCCCACCTTAACTCCACCCCAGCCCCAAGGAGATTCCACCACTCCGCACTCCACCCACCAACCCCCAACCACCCACTCCCCTTCCCCGAGCACCCTCTCATCTCCCAAGGGAGAATTCCCACTCCCCAAGCCCCCCCGTTACCTTCCCCACACACCCCTTCCCATCCGCAAGACCAGAAATTAATCCCACCCTTAAACCCATTTTCAAATACCCTTTCCCTCTCTCCCTTCCAACCAAATTCGCAGCTCCTCTCTCACCCACTGCAAACACCACCTTCCAGACCCCATTCTACCCCTCCCACACCATGGAACACCCCCTCCCAGACCCCCTTACAGCCAGGGGTTGCCCCCACACCCATCCACCCCATTTCCCATCCCTTCTACCCCATTCCCCCACCACATTTCACCACCTGCAATTCTCAGGTCGCATGCAGCAGAGTACCAGCAGCTTGCAGAGCTGACCCTGACTTCATCCCAGCGTCTCTGGAGGCCCAAGAGGTATCGTTGGAAGTGTCTCTCCGTCTCTTCGTAACGGCAGTGGTCCCATCCCTTTCTGAGCTTGTGGTCGCTCGGGGGAGCCGTTCTTCTCCGACTACGCAAGACAGATCCGATCAGCAACCTAAGGCCACTTCCAGAAGTTCCCATGGCCACATCCCTTTGCTTCTTGAGGCGCCACTTGTCTGAGAGCTTCTAAAATGAGTCGCCTTCCATCTCCAAGAAGCGGCATCCCGTTAGGCATCCGGAGCTAAGATTTCTCAATTTTCTCCCCCGAGTGCGCTATTCTGTCCACTCTAGGACTGAACAGACACCCAAGCACTGTTCGGACTGTCCCTATCTACTCCGACATTATCTGGTGCCCCCGTGGGTCTCCGCTCGAAGAGGACTCGGCAATGAAGCCGACGACTCTGGCCACGCCTGAATCAGAGCTCTGGAGCGCCCCTAGTGATTTCATCTTCCTGCTGTTGAGGTCCTGTTGCAGTCAGAACCAGAGATCTGCGTCCCTGTTCGTGCCTCTGCCCCGACCAGCACCGACTTCCCAAAATTCCAAAAATATTTGGACGACTTCCTGGGTCACCTAAGAAGACTCTCCAGCTTGTCTCATCGCCAACAAAATTCAGGAGTGGCTGCAGCATCAACAACTTCAACTGTCTGTCCTAAGTCACAGAGAGCGGACAGAACCGGCATCATCCAACCGTTCGACTTCAATTTAAATTTTTCCCCTCCCCGCCTGGCCAGCTTACTGCCCCTCCCTCTGGGAGGTAGTGTTTGGCTGTAATCTTTGGCTTCCCTTCCCCAATATCCCCCCCTTGCATGGGGTGTAGCGTTTGAAGATCATAAACAAGTCAAGCTACTCCGGCGCGGTGTGTGGGGAACCCACACTTCCCCGCTCGCCCACTTCTCCGAGCGGGACCGGTTTCTTCAAACCGGTCGAGTAAGTGCTCCAGTATTAGCTCTCTTTAGTACTTGTTCTTTCAATATTAGTTTATAAACTCCGTTGGTCCGTGAGAGTGAGCGCTCGATCCTCAAGCCCCATTGCTTCGAGTGACCATCATGGGAGAGAGTGTGCAACCCGTGCCCTCGGCACGACGTCGGCTCCATTGAATTGGGCTGCCTTACTCTTGGGGAATAACCTTGGCCTTGCTGGCCCTCTACCAGCAAGGGCCCAGCCCTCACATCCTCCACTTGGCATCGTCAAGTTACCCCGGGACTAGGGTGAGCGTCGGGTGAGTGGTCGCCAATATCGGTCTGTTTTGATTGTGAATTATGCTTGCTTGCTTAAGTCCAAGGTTGTGTCACATCATCGGGGTTACACCTTGGACAGCGTGTCCAGGTTGGCCGTGTCCTGGGAGACATGCCTCTACGGCTGGGTTGCTGTAGGTTTTTACTTCGGTAAGTGGTACTAGTGTAGTTCGGTAGCCCCCGACCGTGAGATCAGGGTGTGTTTCTTGTACAGTAGGAGTAGCTCTAGTGCCGAGTTTTGACCGGCCACCGGTTCGCTGTTTCTACTGTCGTTGTAGCTTTCTCTTACGCTACCGCCGTCGTTTCCTGTTGGGGTTCCGCGGGATCCCTGCTGAGTCTCTGTTTTGGAGACTCATTCCCGTCTTTTCAGGTGTGGCGGTTCTTCTTCCTCGAGATTTGAGGGCGCGGTGCGGAGGTTCTCAGTTGCCAGCTCATCGGGCCGAGTGTTCACTCAGCATGTGGTACGTTTTTACTACTTTAGACTGTACTTTCTGTTAGACTGGACTTTGTTGTAGCTATAGTTGTTTATTTATTTTTGTTAATTGTTGTCCTATTTTATTTTTTATTTCTTTATGCCTCCACACTCTTTTTAGCCCTTCCGAGCCCTTCCGGCTCGTGGGCGGCGGTTCGAGTCTCGGGTTATCGGGTCTCTCCTGGTAATCGGATTCTCGGGTCGCTACAGCTGGTATCAGAGTAGAGGGTGTGAACGTGCATAGGAATTCAAAATATTGCAGTGATCAGAGTCTGTGAGGTCCAATACAGTCGGTAGCTGGCTTAGGGTTTTGTGCTTATTTTCCGCCTAGTTTCTCGCTTGAGAGCTTGAGTGCACTGTGTGGCGCTGTGAAGGTGGTTGATGTTCGCGGCTTTCGTGCCAGCATGGGGTCTAATGATCGAGGTCGAGAGCCTTCTCCCTCATCGGTGGTGGCCCTGGTTGTGCTGCGTTGGGCAGAGGTTGCTGGCAGGCGTGAGCACGTGGTGCTGCGTTCGGGGTTTCTACAGCGTGGTCAGGTGGCTGGTGCAGATTGCTTGTGGTTAAGTGGCCATGAGTGTGCTCTGAGGGAGCTGCTGTCGGTTTTGGCCACTCCAGCTTGAGGTTTGTCCAGCCCCTGAGGTGTTAAGGTCGTGGTTTAAGGTGGCAGAGCAGGTGTTCTGATCGAGAAGTGTGCTCGGGTGAGCGGAGGATCTTCTCGGTGAGCTGTTGTTTCGTCGAGCCTGATGTCCTTATCATGCTCTGTGGCGTCAGAAATGACGTGTCGGTCCCGGTTGTTTCATAGATTTTGAGGCAGGAATGGGCTGAGGTGTCCCAGTAAGTTTTGCTCCTGCGCCTCTGTGTGCGAATGGGTTGTATTCGCCTGGAGTTGGTTTGAGATATGAAGGTTCCGCGGTGAGTTTCGGGACTCGAGGATGAGCGTTGACGGTTGTCGTTATGGCTCGTGTTGCGGCTCTTGGCCCTGTGCGTTGCAGTTTGAGGAATTGCAGCGGTGGTGCATAGAAAGATGTTGTGATCGTGGTCTGACGTGACACTCGTCGAGTGTGTCGGAGTCGCTGATCTGATGGAAGTGATGGTTTTCCTTGGTGTTGGATGGTGCTGTTTCCAGCGTGCATGAGATTCAAGATCAGGTCGGGCATGGAGTTCTTCCGTTGGTCGGAGGTGCGATTGGTTTATCCTTTGGTTGGAGAGATTACATTTGGCCAAGGTTCGTCGTCTTGAATTGTGTGTTTGGATTGGTTGGCCATCGTGTGCCATGAAGTCCGTGCGAGACGTGATCCTTGTTTTGGCAAGGTGGTTGCCTGTGAGAAGTTGTGCCCATTCCCTTGTCGTGTGAGGGTGTGCTGGCATTGTTCCGGAAGGATGAGTGCCGGTTGAGCAGTGTTTGCTTTCTCGACTGTGCGCGCGTGGTTCAGAGTGCGCATCAGAAGCGTGGTGGGCTTGTGACCCACTGGTTCAAGATCGTAGCGTTGGTTGCTACGGGCGGATTCCTGAGTTTGCATTGAGCATTGGAGGATTGGTTCCTCTGTGTGAAACGTGTTGTTGCCGTGCCGTTGCTTGAGGTATTATGGTTCTTGGCACTGGCAGGATGGATGGAGTGTTGGGGAATGTGCTGGCTAGTGCGCCATATGAGTACCCTATTCCTGTGATGGAAGCAGTGTCAGGCGTTGGTGTTGGACCTGGATGAGGTTGTTGAAGACGTCGCCTGACGGAGGTCGAGGACGTGTTGGTCAGAGTCGGTGGCTTGGTGCCTGACTTGTGTTCCCAGCCGTGTCCTAGGATGAGATCATTTTTGGAGAAGTGATCTCTGGCAGGCTGTGGGTTCCTGTTGGTAGCTGCGAGTGATTGGTGAGGCTAGTCTCGTAGCCGACCACGGTGAGATGTGTGTTGCTTTAAGAAGCGTGCCATGCATTGTTCAGGTGGTGTCCTGTGGCTCTGTGGCAGGGGTGGAATCAGGATTCGCAAGTGTCCACTTGGATTAATTGAGTCAATGAATTGATGGGACAAGACGGAAGAGTGATGTCTGTGCATCGAGGTCCTTGATGGGTCGTTGGTGTCGCAATGGTTATCCCTGGTTTGGTGACCAGCACGGGATGGTTCCATGTAAGTCTGAGTCAAGTGAGGTGATGACTGAAGACACATGGATCTTATCAATTGGTTTCATCGTGCTCCCCGAGAGAGTCGAGTTGGCGCGAGGATTGAGATCGGATGCGGAGTCCGAGAGGTGTGCGGCTCGAGATGTGGTATCGGTCTGTGTGTGAGTCAACAGATGGCCTGTCGAGGTTTGGAATGTTCCCTTCGAATCTGGTGGAGGATCATGAAAGAAGGAAGAACCTGAGCAAGCGGAGGTTTCCCGTTGACGGGTATATGGTGACCGGTGTATGTCTTCCATAGACAGAAGATGCTGGTTGTCGGGACCCGAGCGTGGCGAGAGCCGTGTGCCAGCGAGGCCTTGGGTGGCTGATTTTGAAATTTGCCTTTCCGGACGGGATCTGGGCTTTGTTGAAGTTTGTCTTATGACAGAGTTGGCACAGTGTTGTGTTTGGCTTTCAGCTTGCCATGTGTGGGGTGTTCCTTGGCACTGAGCCGATGTTCTAGTTGCGGTCTGTCGAGATGACTGCTTGAGCTGGTGGAGGCTCTATTTTGGTTGTTCCCTGGAGAAGGGTGTGCGACCTGTCAGCTGGTTGTGAAGCTGATGTGTGTTTTATCTGCTGACCATTGGATGGATCGGTAGCTGTTTCTCATGTCGAGGGTGTGTCTCCTCGGTGGGTGAGATGGTGGCTGCGGTGCCTTGTTTCATTGTGCTGCGACGGAGGTGACACTGGATTGTGTCCTTTATGAGTACCTGCTCTGTTGGTCGGTGTGCTCGGCGCGTAGAGTGAGGTGTTGTTCGTGTTTATAGTCTGGCTGTGTCCCTCAGGTCTGGAGCTTTTACGTGAATCGAGGTTTTCTGTGTTGGGGCTCTGACAGCGTTGTCAGTTGATTCAGTGTTCTTCCCCTATGACTTTGTGCTTGGTCCTGAATTTCGAGGATGAAATTCCTTTAAGGGGGGAGGGCTGTAATGCCCCGGGTTTTTCGGATCCTTCTTATCGGGTCTCGGATCTACGTTTCCGGTGTATCTGGATCTGTTGTGTCCGAAATGATGTTTCGGACATCTTTCGTGATCGGATCGGCGCGATCCGGAGCTGTTTCGGAGGCCCGGAGCGCGTTCGCGGCTTTTTCGCGTGTGTTTTCCGATTCCCGGTGTGTATTTCGGTAATTCCTTCGGAACCTCGTTGCGGGTGAACCGGGCCGTTCACCTAGGCGAGTGTGGTACCATTGCGATCGGTGCGTTCCGAGGATCGCGGAAACGTGATTTTTCTATTTTTTGGTATTTTTTGGAATTTCTGGATTTTCCTATATAAATCCCCTTTCCTCTCCCTCCCCTCTCATTTCTCTCTTCTCTCCCTCTCTCTTCTCACGCTCTCTCCTCTCTCCCTCTCTCTCCGATGTCTGACGGGGTGGAGTGCAGGTGAGGCGGGGACGGCGCGAGCGAGGCACGGGCGAGGATGGATGAGGATCGAGGCGGTGGAGGCGTGGTGAAGCTTGGCCATGGGTTCGTAGAAGGGCGAGGCTTCAACAATGTTTTCTTCGCGGATCGGCGGGCTCGGGGCATGAAATCTTCGGTGGAGGTAGGGAGATGGACCCCCAGCTCGTGCTCTTTCCTTTCCGCGAGTTTCGTCGGCCGTGGTGAGCCAAGCGGGCTAATCGGGGTGATTTGGGGAAAAATCCATGTTTTGGGGGAGTGAGGCAGATCTCTCGTTTTACGGCGTTTTTGGCCGATCCAGGGGTTTAGATGCATGCCTAGGGGCTTGGGGATGGATTCCCCTTTGTTTCCCCATCACCCGGGGGTGATCGGGGCGTGGATCGGATTTTTGGGCTGTTTCCCGCCGTTTCGCGCTCGGACGGGTGTGACGGTCCTTCCAGAGATCGTCACAGCCTGTGACGCCCCAGGGTGGGCGCGTCACAGGGCTCGTTTAGCCTTTGGGTGGTCTATGTGTGTGACGGTCCCACGATAGACCGCCACGGCGCTGTGACGCGCCTGGGTTAGACCGTCAGGCTTTGTGTGGTGCCGAGATGATTTTTCGTGTTCTCTGCGATCATTTCGCGTTGTGTCGGTCCCTAGTCGACCCGGTCGTGATCCAGTGGTCAACTTGTGGTCTTGTGAGTGCCAGACACCCATGGGATTCTGTGTCCATGTTTTGAGGGTGTCGGGAGGACCGTGCTACCGGGTTTAGCGTGCCCGTGGGTTTGAGAGTCTGGGTGACTTCTCGCGTGTCGGGCTTTCGTGTTACGCTACACCGAGTCACCGTGTGTCGGTCTGTGCGCGGTGGGGTCTCCCCCGCATGCCGTGAGTTTTCCTAGAAGATAATTCCTGAGTGGGCCATGTGTTTGGCCTTGGATTGTGTGTCTAGTTATCGGCATGGCAGCTTGTGCGTTGCCCTGGGAATCATGCTTCTGTGCTTTCCGTGTAGGCCATGCGTATGGCCTTGGTGGCGGACACCAGAGCGAGCGAGAGGCACGAACCGGCGAGCCGTCGATACCGTACGCGGAGCACCACTCGAGCTACATCGGCTTCCATCTGGCTCGGAGACAGTCTGGAGTCTCCGCCCTGAGTCCTTATATTTATAGTATTTATGGGGATTTTATTTGTGTGTAATGTGTGTTTATGTATTTTTATTCGGATTGTAATTTTAATTGTAAGGAGGGTTTTTTGTGCAAAATGGGACCCATGGGTCCTACGGGCCCCCCATCCCTCCTCCCATTGATCCACCTCAGCCCTAGGGCCCATGTGGGGTCAGTCAACCTTCCATTGTGGGCTTCTAGAAGGTGGGACCAAAGGAGGGGACAAAGGGGGGAGCATCTCCTAGATCTCTCCTTAATTCAAGGGGGTGTCCCCCCCCTTTTGCATTAGTTTAATAGGTTTTGAATTTTATTTTATTTGATTCCAAACCACATGGGATAAATAAATTGTGGACTCCCTATTGTACCCCTCCCCAACCCTAGATCTAGGGATAGTTAGTGTCTTTTACCAAAATTCCATTTTGTGCCAAGGAGCATTGTGCGCCCCCCTCTCTCTCTCCTCTCTCCCCCTTCAGCAGTTGGGAAGGCTGTGATTCTGAGGTGTGAAGTCTCCTCTATCAGTTCCGGAGATCATCGTCGCCGCCACCGTCGCCACCGTGCCGCCATCGCACCACCGTCGTGTTCGCCGGAGTTCTGTCCATCTAGGATAGATCCCCCTTCCACGAATTTTTGATCCCAGCCACGAACTCTTCCTGAGCTGAAACTTTCAGGGTGAGTTCCAGAGGTTTCCCCTAGATCCCAGAAAAATTTGTTGGGCTTCCAATTTCCAATTTCTATTTTTCCATTTTCGTTAATCTTTTCCTTCCAGATCTGCCAGTTTTCAGTCTAGATCCATAGCCACCTTGATTTTCCCATCTCCGGACCTCCGTTTGATTTTTTATGGAACCCCCAAATTAATTGGAGCTTCTACCCACCACCCCCTCTATCCAAGAATTTTCTTGGAATTTAAAAAGGTCTCTACCTATTTTCTAAAAATCATTTTCAGATCCCCTTCAGTTCTATCTACCTCTGTCCAGATCCGACCACTCACCATTATAAAATAGCTTTCCCCATCCAAACCTCCACCAAATCGGTCATAAGAATTATTGCCGTTTTCCTCTCTCTCCCCTCTACAATTTTTATGAAGAGCTTGAGGTATGAATATGAGGTCTATCCTGCGGTCAATGCCAACTCTCAGGAAACTCAGTTTCTACCGAGTCAGCTCTGAAACTGAGAACAGGCCGGTTCTGAAATCGCCCATCAGAAGCACAGCTCCGGTGAATTTTTTTGAGTCTCATAGAGTCGAAGGACTTCGAGAGAGCTTTCCAACGATACCTCTTGTGCATCGATCCAATATCGGGAGTGATCGCAGTAGCAGATCTCGCTGGGTCGCGCGCCTGAAAATAGAACCTGCAGATCCGTGGGCAGCAACTCCAAAGCTTGGAGATCGGAGCCGAACGGCCTCCGACCGGCGTTCCCGCCCGACCGCCATCCAGGGAGGCGCACCACCAGGGGTCTCCATCACAGTGGGACCCACCCCATCAGATCAGGAGGACAGAGCGGTCCGTGGGCTCCACGAAGCCGTAGATCGCGCCATCCGGACAGCACGAAAATGTGGATTTCGGCACCGACGGACGACATCAAGATGCTGCCCGTCAACCCAATTCACGTGACTCCCGGGCCCCACATGTGACCTTTTACCTCTCTGCATGGAGTGGGTCGAAACCTTTGTACCGCTGTAAAATTTGTTTAACCGGGAGTATGGATTTGGCCGGGGTTGTCTTCCCCACGCCGGGTGCGTGGAGGTACGATCGTAACTTCTTGGCATTACTTTGCTTAGCTAGTATATGGTCGTATGCCGCTGTGAGAGCGTAGGATTCTAGCCCGTGAGTTCATGTCACCGCTGTGAGCGAGAGAGTGACCCGTCCCGTGGCTCGATCCGAGCACGGAAGTGAGTCAGACTACCCTTAACTTTGTCGGTTCCTCAACCGTGCATGATCCGCTTTTCCCTCGATTGGGATGACGAGTGAGTTTGCGTTTCTGTTAGCGACGTATAGCCCATTGGAGCTCTTAGTGTCGGGCCTAGTGTCTCTCATGCTCGTATGTTGCTGGTCGTGTATGCATTTAGAGTCCGAGGTCCATATCACTTAGAGTCGGTCCCCGTGTCCGTCCCGCATCAGTTTGGTATCAGAGCCAGTCAAGTCTAGGGTAGTCATTGCATAAGTCTTGCACAGTCTAAGTCGAGTCTAAGATCATCATTATTTTCAAAATAAAAAAAGTGTTTTAAAATTACATTTCATCCTGATAATTCGGTATTTTAAAAGGTGTTGTCTGAACGTTAGGCTACGCCTATCGGGAAGGCCGCACACTTGCGCGAGTGATCTTCGGATCGATTGACTCCGCCACGTACCGGATATTGGTTTAGGTCTAGGTGCATTAGTCGGTGTTTGCATTAGTCGTGTCTAGTGTCTTGTCCAAGTGTCAGCATGTCCGTCTTGTAGTTCCCCATTTCCAATGGAATCTCGATCGCCCAGGCAATATGATCGGTGGCACACCCATGGGCTTGGCAACCACCCTCTCCACTTCCGTAGGCCCGAAGCCTCGGATTTTTATGGCTCTAATGACCCGGGTGACTACCTCAAGTGGGAGGCTGCCATGGACACATACTTTGATTGTTATACCATGTCTGAAGCCGGTCAATTCTATTTCGCCAAGGAGAGGCTTCTACACGAGGCCGCCGAAAAGTGGGACCACATTGAGCGCTTGAGAGAGGTTAGGGGGTAATGGCCCATCGAGTCATGGTGGGACATAAAGAGAGAGCTTAGAAGGGTCTACCTACCCAGACCAGTCGCCTCCAACCGACCCCACCCAATCTCTTCCAACCAAGTGGGTCTTAGTCGGAGGTAAGAAGCCCCGCTTGTAGTCGAGCCTAGGTCCACGGCCAGGCCGAGACCCAAGGGGCAAGTCCATCATAATATCCCTAATCCAAACCCCACTGTTGCCGAACTCTTCAAAGCCATTTCGGATGGGTTGGATAGGATGTGCACTCAGATTGACGGACTCTTGCCCGAGTACAAGGAGGTAACAGCTGGTAGTCCTAAGCCGGCACCATCTACGGTGCCCTCCCAAAGTCCTCTCCTCATCATAGAGGGCCCCTCTTCCCCACCCGTGAGTGCTCCTTTGCCACCCTCTACTCTCGAACGTTATTTGGAACCATCTTGTTTGGAGCCACTAAAGCCTGAGCAACCCGTGTTTCTGACGGGTACGCTTTTTATAGCCGAGCCACTTCTTAGTTGGCTCAAGGATGACTTGGTCCCACCTCCATATCCATCAATGGACCCCACCTTACCTCTTGTGCCCATCAACTCCTACCACATGACATTCCGGTCTAGTCACCATGTTGATACCTTGGGTGACCTTATTATGGGTTTACACCGGCAATGGACATTGACGCACTTATTGGCCCGAGGCTTTGACCAACCCACTAGTCGTAGCTTCACTCATCCGGCCTTAGGGTCCATTACCTCCGTGTGCACCATGGGTTGTGTCACCACGGAGGTTCTCTTATTCCTCCCTATGTCGACCGAGCCCGACTTCATTCCCTCTTGCCCAAGGGAGGAATCTTATTTTTTTTACATGACCACCGTCCCATTCACCATGACGGATGAAGGCGACCACCCACACCTTCAAGAATTTCACAATTGGGATCGTGACTTGTGGGAACCCATCTCATGGGGTCATACCTTCTTTGACCCTTTTGACCCCTTCACTAGTGAACCTCCCGAGCTATCATATTCACTCTACTTCTTCCGCGGAGTTCACTATCACACCTTTTCCACTCGGGCCAAGCAACCACCACATAGAAATAGGTTCGAACCATCATTTGGGGGCAATGAAGACTTCGGTTTCCCCGTCCCACCTAAACCACCCGAACCTCCCGGACTTCCCACATCCAAGCACAATTTCTATGAGTGGTGCATCGTAGGATGTCTAGGAGTTCCCCATGACGTCAACCTCCGGTTACATCAAGTGCATGCATGGCACACTGATGTGACACAACTAAGGGGCATGCAGCAAACAAATGGATCCTTAGGACCTATTCCGCAAACACAATCACATAGCAACAAAGTCCAAGATTGGGGCCGATTCGCCGTCGCACACACACGAGCCCGGGGTGACTAAGTGATGCTAAGAGGAGGTGATGGATCAAGACCCTTGCTGGTAGGGTGCCAGCAGGGCTAGGGTTGCCCTCCCGAAGGTACGAGGCCCACACTTAAGGGGCTGGCCGGTGCCAATTGGGGCACTAGGTCCCTCTCTATCACAGCCCACGGTAACCGCTCGTAAGTGGAACACGCGGGGTCGGGCGCTCTCTCTCTTGCTCAACGGAGCAATTTCCACGGATATTAAATGAACAAGCACCAAGAATGGAGCAAAGGTCAGAGCTTACCCTGGTTGGTTTGAAGAAACCAACCCCGTTCGGAGATGAGGGCGAGCGGGGAAGTGTGGGTTCCCCGCACACTGCGTCGATGAAGCTTGATCCATGTTTAAATTATACAACCACTACGCCTCACACAAGAGGGTGGACTTGGGGTGGGGATATCAGTATTACAATGCAAACACTACCTCCACGTAGGGAGGGGCGTTAAGCCAGCCAGGCGAGGAGGGGAGATTCGCTCGAATCGCGCCGATGGATCACCCGACCGAATCTGTCCGTGTCTTGAGCAGCAGGATAGGGGATCGGTGTAGCCGCCGCTGTGCGTTCCTCCGGACTCAGAACTTGACAAGACTGGTGCTGGAATGACGCTGACAGACCCAGTTACGCCTGTGAATTTTTGTGGGCAGTTCCCGCATCGCCTCTGGTCGGAGTGGACCCCGGAACAGGTGCTCAGAGTTCAGGTTCAGGCTGGCCCAGATTGTTGCAGCTGCTTGTAGAAGGTACCACGATCACTCCCGAAGTCTGAATGAGGTGAGACCAAGTCGAGGACGTCCGTGGATGAGTCTTCTTCGAGCAACAACCAAGAACAGCACCAGAGGCTGTCGGGGTGGTGAGGAGGAGTCCGTTGAGTGAGGCAGTGTCGGGGCAGGACCCAAATGGACTGTCTGCGCACCCGGGGGAGAAAAATTGGAAAGGACACTTCCTGATGCCGAACGGGATGCCGCTTGTTGGTGGTGGTGGATGACTCGTGGTGGCAGCTTTCGGCCAAGTGGCGCCTCCAGAAGTTGAAGGATGTGGCCGTGGGAGCTTCTGCACTGCAGCTCAGGTCCAGGTTCTGGTCCTTGTTGTGCAGTTGGACGAGAATGGGCACCACAAACTGTAACGAAGTCGGAATGAGACGATTCCACCTCACTTGCGAAGAAGACTCGCAGACCTTTCCGGTGATGTATGGTGCACCTCCAGATGACGTCGGGTGGTTCCGGAGCAGGCTCAGCAAGTCAGGCCTCAATCTGTTACCTGCGGGTTGAACAGAGCAAAGGGGCTGTTTGGTGGAGAAGGGTTGATGTGGGGGTGGAAGGGGTAGCAAAGAGGGGTGGAAGGTTGCTGGTTGTGGATGTGGGAGGGAGGTTTGGGGGTGTTATAGGGGAGAGGGGAGGTTGGCAGGGGGCGGACCTGGTGTGGGAATGGGCTGGGAGGTGATGGATGGTGGGGGCGCAAATGGCCTAGGGGAATGGGGGGGGGTCTCTTGGGTGTGGGTGATGGATCAATGGAACGATTAATGGGGAGGCCTAGGGGATGGGAATGGTTGCTTTGGGGAGGGGAAAGGGTGTCTAGGAGAAGGGATTCTCCCTTGGGAATATGGAAGGTTGTATTGGGAAGGGGAAGAGTTGTTTGGAGAATGGTGGAAGTAAATGGGAGTTAAGGGGTCTTGGGGAGATGAAAGGTTGGGGGATGAGGTGGAGGATGATGTGGCAAGGAGAAGAGAGAGAGGGAGGGGCGAAATTTGAAGAGAGAGGGGGAGGGGAGAGAGAGGGGGCCGCCCCCTTTAGAGAGAGAGAGAGGTAGTGAGAGGGAGAGAGCTAGAGAGAGAGAGAGAGAGAGAGCAAGAGACACAATTCTTGTGGATTTTAAACTCAATACTTCATTCAACAATTCATTAGTTCCAAATGGTGGGAGTGGGGTCCTATTTATAGGATTCCCACAATTTAACATAAGTCCCTGACTTTTAGACTACTAACAAGAAACCAAGGGAAGGGGGGGTGCCCATGGGCCTAGCCCATAGAATTGGGCCCATTAACCTATCAAACTGACATAATGACTCAAGACTTAGGTAATGACTCACTTAACATAGATACTTGACTCAAATAAAATAAAAATTACATAATAAGAAAATGAAAAATACATCATATGACTCAGAGTAAAGTGGCGAACAAGATGTAGCACTGCTGGCGATCAACAGGAGCCCCCAAAAAAGTGGAGTGGTCGGAGATGTCCCCATCATACCCCCGGGGTGCTGAGAACTCGACTCCGTCGAGTAAATGGTCCTCTAAAGCAGCACGGGGTGAACCTCGACCTCCAAACTCAACCCTGCGTCCTCAACCAGGGGACGGTCCTTCATCCTCTCACGGTGGCTTGGGCACACCCTCTTGCTGGCGATGGTACCCTGCTTGCCTAGTATTGCCTTCGTGTGCGCACGTCGGACTCTCAGGCTGATATGTGGAGGCTCTCCGAGGGTATCACTCACAAAGGTGGGGTAGGCTCAAGGTGCTCACTGGGTTCCACCGCGGTGCCCATATAGGGTGCCAGATCCACCGCGCCAAAAGTTGGGTGTATCCCAAAACCCATTAGCAAGTCCAACCCGTAAGCCGGGTTGCCAAAGTCACTCTGAACTTGGCAAGGTCCAAGTCCTCGTGCCCTCAAGTTGGTGGTGTCTCTAGGGTAGAGCCACTCCAATGCCACCATCGTTAGGTTGCCTACTTGGAATTCCAAGTGGCGCTCCCGAGCCTTTTCCCGCTCTTTGTGAACCTCACCGCTCGTTGCGATTTTCTTGCTGTATGCTCATGCCATGCATTATGATGCGGTGAGTCGTTGTGAAAGTGGGTAGTGTGAAAAGGTGGACCGGGGCAACCATAAATTGACCTATCATGCTTTGATGCCATGTGGACCTTGATGGACTTAGGTGGACCGGGGTAGCCACAAGTGGCCCTATCATGCATGGACTTCATAACAATGGATGGAGGGACGGGGCATCCATAGGGGAATCTATTGCGCATGGGTATAGCAAATGCCAGGGGTCCCGGACATCCATGAATGTTCATAACATGCTTAAGACCAATGATGAATATGGGAGGACCTTTGGACCAATCATGCATCCGACTTGACATGTGGGTGTCATGTATGAAAGGACCCGACTTTCTATTCATGCCAGGTGGTGTGATGTGACAAGACACAGGAATTCCTTTCCCATAGGTGACTTCCTTGTGTGGGGTGGTGGGGTGGCCTTCAAGCTTCCACTCAAAAGGGTCGTAGGGGTCAAAGAAGGTATGTGTCATGGAGTGGGGCACTTCATTGTTTCCTAGGTGTATTTCACCCATGGTCATGGTACCCTTGGTGTGGGCCGGGTCTTGAGAGAGGTGGGCTTGGTCTAACATGGTTGGTTGGGGTAGGAAAAGGTTGGTGGTGAGTAAGGTGGGTGGGTATAGGAAGGGATCGAAGGGGTCATGGTAAGGGTCACCTAAGGAGAGGAACTATAGGTCCTCATGGTCCTCACAATATGGTGATGGATTCTCCTCCTCTAGTAAAATGATTGGGCCAAAGTTTTTGGTGGGTGGGTTTAGGATGTCCTCTATGGTGGGAGGTGGATCCGGATTGGCATCCATCTCCACTTGGGTATGTGTGTGGGCCACAACTTCCAAGGATAATGGGGTAGGAAAGTCTATGGTGGGTGGAGTGATAATGGTCGGTGCATGGTACTCTCGAGGTGGTGAACATGGGTGGACTTGGGTTGGGCTTGGTCGGGGAAGTTCTTGGGTTGGAGTTGGGGTCGGGGGTGGAAGATCGGTTGGTTAAAGAGGTTTGGATTGTGGTGTGTAGATCTTTCTAAGATCGGCCCTCATTTCATCCCAAGATTCAATGGGTGCTTCCCCTTTGGCTTCTCTCAAACCTACAATGTTCTCCCATTCTTTCCTAGCTTGGCGCTAGAGCAAACTCTTGGCATAGTTGACTTGCATAGGCCCTGATAGAGTGAACCTCCCAAAGTGTCGATCTATGGAGTCCTCCCACTCTAGATATATACTAGGGTGGGTTCCATCAAACACAAAGGCTTCTAATGGGCCTAAGAGTGGCGAATATGCCAAGTATGAGGTAGTCATGATGGAGGACAAGGGTGATGCATGCAATGGCCCTAGGACAAGACTTAGTAGAGACAAGTCTAGAACTTGCTCTGATACCAAATTGGTGTGACATGACCCCTTGGACCTGAATTTGCAAGCAACCGGGCCGAACGGTGATATCTCACAGGCGGGTTCACCCGCGATGCGCGCACCTGGGCCCGTAGGCGGACCGGCGATGATGGTGAGGGTCCGAAGTTGGACCTTGGGGTTCCAAGGATATGGCTGGCTGGGGATGGACCCCAATGGGATAGGGATGCCCAACTTCAAGGGTGGCCGGCACGCCAAGGGCGTGGGATGTAGTGGCTCTCTCACAACTCACCCGCGGTGGCACTCGATTAGACGGAATGTTGGAACGAGCACTCTCTCACTGCCGACGGCGCAACTAGAGATAATACTAAGCTAAGCAATAGTGAAACCAGCAGAGGAAGCGACCCGAAGCTCACCTGATCGGTGTGAAGACACCGATCCCGGCCGGAGACGAGTGCGAGCGGGGAAGCGTGGGCTACCCGGACGAAGCGCCGACGACGCTTTATCCGAAGACCTGCTAGTACAAAACTACTCCTCGCGCAGGAGGGTGATCGTGGGGGTGAGGAAAATAGAGGTTACATTCAAACACTACCTCCATGCAGGGAGGGGCGCTAATCCGGCTAGGCGGGGAAGGGAAAATAGCTAAGGAGGTAGCCAATTGACCCCACCGTCTGTTCTGCCCGCCTGTCTGCCCGTCTGATAGGTGCTTGCAATTGACTCCGCTATGATCACTCCCGGACTCGAAAGTGAACAAGACCAATGCCAAAATGTTGGTGACTGACCCGGGAAGAAGCCTGAATTTTTTTGGTGCCAGAAGTTATCGATGCTGGCTGGGACAGACACTGGACCGGCGCTGCTCTGCTCTGCCTTGGACTGAGTTCAGGTTGTTGCAGTAGGTTGGCGACTTCAACACGATCGTTCCCGTGATCTAATGGAGACGGGATCAGGACGGTTGCGAGTGTGGTTGAACCCTCTTCGATCAGCAAACAAGATGGGCACCAGAGGATGTCGGAGCAGGGAGGTGGAACCCGAAGAGTGAGAGGGGGTCTGATCAATCTCTGACAGAACTGACCTGCGCACCTGGGGAAAATAATTTGGAACGGGGAACTCCGAACTCCAAATGAGGTCCCGCTTGCTGTGTTGGACAGAGGACTGGTGGAGCTTTTCCCTGGTCAAGTGGCGTGGCAAGGGGAGCTGGGGTGTGGTCGCAGCAGCTTCTAGAAGTCTCTTCTAGTTGCAGGCCGGGCTGGTTCTGCACAGTCGGTGAAGAACGGCTCTCCCGGGCAGCTCCGAACTCGGATCGGGGCGGGATAACCTTGCCTACGAAGATGACTGGAAGTGCTTTCTGAAAATGTAGGATACACCACCAGAAAACTCGCTATGATGAAGAGGAAGCCTCTGCAACTCCGGGGTACTCTGCTGTTGCAGATTGCTACTGGAGCTGCAACTTGATGATGGTAAATGGAGTCGGATAGGGGGGCCAATACAGCAAGGGGCGGGGGTATTGGTAGTGGGGGATGGGGGAGGGTGGCTATGGCAAGGAAGATGGGGTTGGAGGTGGCTGGGGTCGCAGCTAGCAGGTGGAGGGGGAGGGAGGTGTGGCCAAGGGTGGAGGGTGAGAGAGAGTGGGGGGTGCAAGTGACTCTTGGGAAAGGGGGGGAGTGTTTGAATTTGGTTTAATGGTGGGTGATCAATGGTGGTCTTGGGAAGGGGAAGGGGTGTGTTGGGAGATGGAGAGGTGTGTTGGGGAAGGGAAGAGGTGGCTTGGGAAAAAGGGACTCTCCCTTGGGAATGTGAAAGGTTGTATGGGGAAGAGGAAAGGTTGCTTGGGGAGTGGTGGGAGTAAGGGGAGTTAAGGTGAGGTATGGGGAAGGGGGAGGGGCCTTAATGAGAGGTGAATGGGGAGGAGAGAGATGGAATTTTGAATTTTGGGGTGGGGAGGAGAGAGAATGGGGTTCGCCCCCTTAGAGAGAGAGAGAGAGAGAGAGAGAGGGTGAGGGGAATCCACCCCTAGAGAGAGAGAGAGAGAATCTCACACAATTTTGGTGGATTTCCAACTTTCATTCAAAAATTCATTAGTTCCAAATGGTGGGAGTGGGGTCCTATTTATAGGATTCCCATAATTTAACATAAGTCCCTGACTTTTAGACTACTAACAAGAAACCAAGGGAAGGGGGGGTGCCCATGGGCCTAGCCCATAGAATTGGGCCCATTAACCTATCAAACTGACATAATGACTCAAGACTTGGGTAATGACTCACTTAACCTAGATACTTGACTCAAAGAAAAGAAAAATTACATAATAAGAAAATGAAAAATACATCATATGACTCAGAGTAAAGTGGCGAACAATATGTAGCACTGCTGGCGATCAACAGGAGCCCCCAAAAAAGTGGAGTGGTCGGAGATGTCCCCATCACACACATTCGGGTGTCCTGGTCCACCATCGCCTATGCGTAGGTCGGACTAAATGTAGGGTTATTTAGGGTCGTGTGTGCATCTGTGTGTTTTTCTTTTTGCTAAGCATGTTAGGAGTCTGCATGACGACGTCCGTCGTCACATTGAGGCCAGTAATGCACGGTATAAGGAGCTAGCCGATGCCCATAGACACCACCGTGAGTTCCAAAAGGGTGAATATGTCATGATCAGGGTAAGACCTGAACGGTTTCCCTCTGGAATCGTTAAGAAATTGCAAGCTCGCGGAGCCGATCCATTTAGAGTGTTAAAACGCGTTGGATCCAGTGCGTATGTTGTGGACCTGCCCGAGGAATATGGTATAAGCTCAACTTTTAATGTGTCGGATCTAGTTGCATATAGGGACCCAGCGGTGATCCCTAGTGAGCCTTTCGAGCGATCTCCTCCCATTGAGAGTGATCCCACACCTAAGTGTCCACCACCAGCCCCATTTCCACGGCAGCGAGAGCATATAGATCATATACTGGATGAGCAGGTGACTGTTACCAGGAGTGGATCCTACCCGCGCTACCTAGTGCGATGGAGAGGGTGACCCGCCACCGAGGATACTTGGGTCACCCGTGGAGAGCTGCAGGGGTTAGATCCGAATCTACTGGAGCACTACCAGAGCGATGCAGACCCTTACTCGATAGGGTCGAGTTTCTCCCACCCGGGGAGAATTGGTGCGGACACCAGAGCGAGCGAGAGACACGAACCGGCGAGCCATCGGTACCGTACGCGGAGCACCACTCGAGCTACATCGGCTTCAATCTGACTCGGAGACAGTCTGGAGTCTCCGCCCTGAGTCCTTATATTTATAGTATTTGTGGGGATTTTATTTGTGTGTAATGTGTGTTTATGTGTTTTTATTCGGATTATAATTTGAATTGTAAGGAGGGTTTTTTGTGCAAAATGGGACCCATGGGACCTATGGGCCCCCCCATCGGAGCGCCTCCCATTGATCCCCCTCAGCCCTAGGGCCCATGTGGGGTCAGTCAACCTTCCATTGTGGGCTTCTAGAAGGTGGGGCCAAAGGAGGGGACAAAGGGGGGAGCATCTCCTAGATCTCTCCTTAATTCAAGGGGGTGTCCCCCCCCCTTTTGCATTTGTTTAACAGGTTTTGAATTTTATTTTATTTGATTCCAAACCACATGGAAGAAATAAATTATGGACTCCCTATTGTACCCCTCCCCAACCCTAGATCTAGGGATAGTTAATGTCTTTTACCATTTCATATAAATATATTGTATTTTCATTTGATTAGAATTAATGAAGAAGAAAATTCCATTTTGTGCCAAGGAGCATTGTGCGCCCCCCTCTCTCCCTCCTCTCTCCCCCTTCAGCAGTTGGAAAGGCTGTGATTCTGAGGTGTGTAGCATCCTCTATCAGTTCCGGAGATCGTCGTCGCCACCACCGTGCCACCATCGCACCACCGTCGTGTTCGCCGGAGTTCTGTCCATCCAGGATAGATCCCCCTTCTATGAATTTTTGCTCCAAACCACGACCTCTTCTCGAGCTGAAACTTTCAAGGTGAGTTCCAGAGGTTTCCCCCACATTCCAGAAAAATTGGTTGGGCTTTCAACTTCCAATTTCTATTTTTCCATTTTCGTCCATATTTTCCTTCAAGATCTGCCTGTTTTCAGTCTAGATCCACAGCCACCCTGAGTTTCCAATCTCCGGACCTCCTTTTGATTTTTCCTGGAACTCCCAAATTTTATGGAGGTTCTACCCACCACCCCCTCTATCCAAGAATTTTTGTGGAATTTCAAAAGGTCTCCACCTATTTTCTAAAAATCATTTTCAGATCCCCTTCAGTTCTGTCTACCTTTGTCCAGATCGGATCACTCACCAGTATAATATAGCTTTCTCCATCCAAACCTCCACCAAATCGGTCATAAGAATTATTGCCATTTTCCTATCTCTCCCCTATACAATTTTTATGAAGATCTCAAGGTCTGAATCTGAGGTCTACCCTGCAGTCAATGCCAACTCTCAGGAAACTCAGTTTCTACCCAGTCAGATCTGAAACTGAGAACAGGCCGGTTCTAAAATTGCCCATCAGAAGCACAGCTCCGGTGAATTTCTCTGAGTCCCATAGGGTCTAAGGACTTCGAGAGAGCTTTCCAACGATACCTCTTGTGCGTCGATCCGACATCGGGAGTGATTGCAGTAGCAGATCTCGTCGGGTCGCGCGCCTGAAAATAGAACCTACAGATCCTTGGGTAGGAACTCCAAAGCTTGGAGATCGGAGCCAAACGGCCTCCGACCGGCGTTCCCGCCCGACCGCCATCCAGGGAGGCGCACCACCAGAGGTCTCTATCACAGCGGAACCCACCCCATCAGATCCGGAGGATAGAGCGGTCCGTGGGCCCCACGAACCCGTAGATCGCGCCGTCCGGACAGCACGAAAATGCGGATTTCGGCACCGACGGACGACATCAAGATGCTGCCCGTCAACCCAATTCGCGTGACTCCCGGGCCCCACATGTGACCTTTTACCTCCCTGCGTGGAGTGGGTCGAAATCTTTGTACCGCTGTAAAATTTGTTTTACCGAGAGTACGGATTTGGCCGAGGTTGTCTTCCCTACGCCGGGTGCGTGGATGTACGATCGTAACTTCTTAGCATTACTTTGCTTAGCTAGTATATGGTCGTATGCCGCTGTGAGAGCGTAGGATTCTAGCCCGTGAGTTCATGTCACCGCTGTGAGCGAGAGAGTGACCCGTCCTGTGGCTCGATCCGAGCACGGAAGTGAGTCGGACTACCCTTAACTCGGCCAATTCCTCAACCGTGCACGATCCACGTTTCCCTCGCTTGGGACGACGAGTGAGTTTGCATTTCTGTTAGCGACGTATAGCCAATTGGAGCTCTTCGTGTATGCATTTAGAGTCCGAGGTGAGGGAAACGCGTGTCCGTCGAGCTCTCTCATGCTCGTATGTTGCTGGTAGTGTATGCATTTAGAGTCTGAGGTCCATATTACTTAGAGTCGATCCCCGTGTCCGTCCCGCATCACTTGGACTGCGAGTCCAGTTGCCCAGCTTGGGGCTGGAGGGTTCCTGCCTTTCCCTGAGAGTGGGATTTGGTTTGGCGGCCTGTGAGCTACGTTGGGAACCATGTTTCTGTGTTTCTACGTGGCCGAGTGTGCGGCCCGTGGACTGTGAGTCCCATTTCTTCTCCGACTGTGGTCACCGTGCGACAGTGCTGATACGTGGGATGGTCCCCGTACTTCATCGGGTTCGGACGTTGTTTTCCGTTGACTTGAGAGTCTACTCCTTGACCCTCTACTAGTCGTAGCCTGCCTGCACGTGAGTGGACCCACCAGGGAGTGGTGGACAGGCTACCCTGATGACGGCTTTTAGACTAGTTTCCATCGGGCCCCTCGTCGGTAGCCAGAGTCCGGCTCCAGGGGAAAACCAGTTAGAGGCCAAACCTAGGACGCATGGTCTGTGTGTGCACACGTGGTTGGGGGCGGTTGGACCCATGCTGACGGGCGTGACCCCAGCTAGTCACTTGCTTTGTTGTTACTTGTCAGTGTCCGTGCCTCTGGTAGGCGCTACCACGTCAGGCAGTTCACCTGTAGTGCGGTGTAAGTCGTCAGGGGACGCAACTGACTGTGCTGCTTGTGGGAGGTACTCCTGTTCTGGACAGAGAGTGACGGACTGTCAGTTTCTGTGACTTTGACCTTCGGGTTTTCGATCGTGTTGACCGTTGAGTTTTCGGTTGTTTCGCCGTGGCGCGTGTGTTGGTTTTCGCACCGTGAGACTAGTGCTAGTGGCTTTACCGAGGTTGCGTCTTGTCGTGCGGTACCCGTGACCAGGTGTCAGGGTTTCACTTTGGACAGCGTGTCCAGGTTGGCCGTGTTCTGGGAGACATGCCTCTACGGCGTGGTTGCCGTGGGTTTTTACCTTGGTAAGCGGTACTAGTGTAGTTCGGTAGCCCCCGACCGTGAGCTCGGGGTATGTTTCCGGTACAGTAGGAGTAGTTGTAGTGCCGGGTTTCGACCGGCCACCGGGTTTACTGTTCCTACTATTGCGGTTGCTCTTGTAGCCTTCCTTTCCGCTACCACCGTTGTTTCCGGTTGGGGTTCCACGGGATCCCTGCTGAGTCTCTGTTGTGGAGACTCATCCCCTACTTTTTAGGTATGGCGATTCTTCTTCCTCGAGATTCGAGGGCGCGGTGCGGAGGTTCTCAATTGCCAGATCGCCGGGCCGAGTGTTCACTAGGCATGTGGTACGTTTTTACTGCTTTAGACTGTACTTTCTGTTAGACTGGACTCTGTTGTAGCTGTAGTTGTTTATTTATTTATATTAATTATTGTCCTGCTTTATTTCCTATTTCTTTGTGCCTCCACACTCCTTTTAGCCCTTCCGAGCCCTTCCGGCTCGTGGGCGGCGGTTCGAGTCTCTGGTTATCGGGTCTCTCCCGGTAATCGGATTCTCGGGTCGCTACAATTGGGGTTTGGGTGGCTCGGCCTTAATGAACATGATGGCTGAAGCTGCGCTTAAACTGAGTGTCCGCTTGGGTGTTGCTACCCCTTGGGACATCATAAATACCGAAGGGATAGACCCCCCCCACCAGGGTTTGCTGGTAGCCACCGGTGGGGACCCGGTGGAGCTTTGCTAGTGTCATCAGTCGGTGTTGGCGAGGGTTTTACCGAGTCATTGGCTGACGCAGGTGGAGTTTATCTCGAGCTACTGGGTAGGTGTCAGCGGGATTCACCCCAAATCTTTGATTGACGTAGGTAGGGTGGGCTCCTGAGTTACTGGTTGATGTCAGTTCCCCCAGTCTATCAAGAGCTGGAGTCTACCTTGACGGATGCTTCACTGGATAGTAAGATCTTGAGCTGACAATCGCTCGGCTGGATTTTGGGATTGGTGCCATTCTGGTGAGTGGAGGGATCTCTTGACTCATGACCCCCAAATGGGCTAGGCCTCTTTTTAATGACCCATATTGATCTGAGGGAGGACCGACGCTCCTCCTTGGAGTTACCCCCCTTGCTTGGGCTTGGAAGGCTGGATACTGGACCGGGGTGGTTGGCCCCGGTGGGATACTGGTGCATCGGCTCCTTTGAGTCTCATCTTGTCTTCTGGAGGCAGCAGTGGCGGCGGTGGGTCACCCATTTTTTCAGCCGCTATGGCACCCCTTTTTTTGTTTGCAGGGCCGAGGTTGACTCAGCACCAATGTGGTGGACCGAATGAACCCGGTCCGTGGTTGTCTGGAGCATGGCGGTTCTGGTGAGTGTCGCTGTAGCTAGAACTCAGGATTTCGATGCCCGAACTGGGGATGACATGGTGGCAACCTGGAGCTTGGACTCCACTTAGGCCATCGGAGTTGTTGCCAAAATTCGGGGTTCGTGACCCATGTTGTGAACTAAGGATGTCATAGGGATGGTGACCCGAAACTTGACGCCTGCACTGGGTGTTGACGAAGCTAGTACCCGAGGTAGAAAGCCTATACTGGGAGCTGATGAAGCTGGGATCTAGGACTGGAAACCCAAACTGAGTGCTTGATGAAGCTGGGATTCTGGGCTAGAAGCCCGCCTTAAGTGATGATGGTGCTGGGGGCCCAGGACTGAATGTCAATCTTGGGCGTTGTCGAAACTAGAACCTGGGGCATTCAGTCTTGGACGTTGATGGAGATGGATCCCAGGGTAGGCAACTCGTCCTGGGTGTTGATAGAGCTGGAACCCAAGGCTGGACGCCCGTTTTGGGTGTTGTTGAGGCTGGAACCTGGGGCAGAACGCCCTTCTTGGGTGTTGCTGGAGCTGGATCCCAAGGCTGGCGACCCATCCTGGGGATTGATGGAGTTAAATCCCAGGGCAGGCAACCCGTCCTGGGTGTTGATGGAGTTGGAACCCAGGGATGGACGCCCATTTTGGGTGTTGTTGAGGCTGGGACAGGGGGCAAAACGCCCTTCTTGGGTGTTGCTAGAGCTGGAACCCGAGGCTGAATGCCCGTCTCGGGTGCTGGTGATGCTGGAATGCTGGGACCCATGGCGGAGCGCCCATCTTGGGTGTTGATAGAGCTGGGACCCAAGGCTGAGTGCACGTCATGGGTGTCACTGGAGCTGGTCCCTGGGGCTAGACGCCCTCATAGGGTGTTGCTGGAACTGAGACCCAAGACTGAAAGCCCGTCTTGGGTGTTGAGGTGGCCATGTCCCAGGGCTTGGTGCCCGTGTTAGGGGTTGATGTGTCCGAATCCTTGGGCGTGATGCCCCCACAGGCCATTATTGGTGTTGCACCTGGTATCTAAGGCTAGAGGCTTGCGCTGAAGCCGGCATGGAAGAGACCTGGGGTTTAGTGCCCGTATCAGGTGTTGAGGTGCCAATGACCCAGATCTTGCTATCCATTTTGGGAATCGGCATCACTGGGGACCGAATGCTTGGTGCTTGAATGGATCGGTGGTGACGTTGTACTGGAGACCAGAGGCCAAAGGCCCGTATCGGGTGCTGGAAAAGTTGGGGACCCAGGGGTCAATGACCGCGTGAGCCTTCGCTACTGGAGGAGCAGAGGGGCCAGCTACCTGCATAGGTAGTTGCTAGACTGGGCTGCTCGTCAACCACGGCAATGACGTCGGAGGATCAGGGAGAGTCGAAGGCCGAGGCAGGGTTGTCGAACACGATTGGGGTTGCCAACCATACGTGCCTAGCGTGAAAGGCTATGACAATTGGACCGCAGGTCACTATCGCCACCGATTTATTGTTGCTATTACTGGTGCAGGTTGGTCGCTTGATGACAACCGGTCGCATGTTGCATCCTGGATGGGGGCCCTTCGCTTCCTCTCCGATAAGAAAAGGTGAGGGCATTGCGGCGTACACTTGGCAGGTGTGACTCTTCTTCGGTAAAAAGAAGAAAGGTAGGAGATGTCCCACCGGACGTGCCAATTTGTTTACGCACGTGAGGAGTTACTTCTTGCTTTTCCTTACGGCGGGGATGCACACTCGACTTTTACGGAAGGCCGAGATAGGTCGACTTGACATGCTGGAATTCTGGGAGTATTGAAAAGAAGGTGAAAAGAAAGATAGGAATGCACATGAAGGAATGACGTATGGTTAATCGTTTTGGAAGACTGGAATATGGATGGCTGGATGGAATGTGGGCATGCCAGTCGATTCCTCGACGATCACCTGCGGAACCAAGTGTTTGACTGGGGATGTACCGCCAGGGCACGGCACGTGAGCATGAAATGTCATGTTCCACGTGGAGAGGAGTAGGTTCCGCTGGTACGAGTGCACAGGCCATTACGGGGATTCGTGTATTAGACGTCTTTCCCCACCGGTTGTAAGCAATCGGTGTTTATTTTACATCGGATTGAATCCAAACACTTTTGTTTCTACTGCCGAAGAGAGAGTCAGGGACCCTGGGAGCCACGGTGTCGGGAGGGCTTAGTTCATGCAACAGTGATAGAACAATAGCAACACAGCGGGGATAACTGGGGACAGAGAGAATGGTTCTAGTGCGGACACTAGAGGGGGTATGCATTCTAGATTTATGAGAACGAGGTATTGACTCGGACAGAGGTGCAGCGGACACTGGCTCAGCAGGGAGCAGGCAGGTTCTAGCTCGGGTATAGGGTCTATCCGGGTAGAGGGGTTAGGACCGAACTTGGAGATAGATGGCAGTCTACTGGATGGCGTTGAGACTGGTAGCTGGCGAGGATGGGGATTAATTCCCGGACATGATTACATCACTATATGCCCTAAGAGGCATTTATACGGGGTGTGCAAGCCCGATTACAAAGGCGTGCAAGCCACGGGACAATTTTGTCATTTATGACGGTCCCCGGGTCATTACGTTATTGTGCGGGTATCTCTGCATCTGCACGTAGTGTCCATCAAAGGACTTGTGACTCGGCAGGATGCTACCCGAGGGGCGTCACAATGTATTCCTGATATGACACAGTGTCAAGATCGGGGAGGTTGGGGTGCCATGGGCACCGTCATGCTGGAGCGGTTGGACGGCGTGAGTGTCGCCACGTCTAAAGCGACCAAGAGCCATTGAGCTTGGACTGCCGGGTGCCGTAAGCACATTTGTGACTGGGGCAGTTGAGGCCGTAGGCATCACTTTGACAAGAGTAGTTGGGTGCCAGTGGCACGGCGGTGACTAGAGCAATGGGGTGCCCTGAGCACCGCCGTGATTGGGGCGACCATGCGCCGTTGGAACTGGGAGAGTTGGGTGCCCTGGACACCGTTGCTGGAACGATCGGGGGCCATGAACACTGGTGAGACTAGAGAGCATGTGCGCAGATAAGTGCTATAATTTGTGTCACATTCATCATCTTTGATCATCTTTTGAACCTCATTGTGCATTAATATGGCTAAAATCTCATTCTTACCATTTTTTTGGGTCTGCATAATTTTAGTATCAATTTTGAGTCAAAATGGCACTGTAAGAAATATTTATAAAAATGCACCATTATTACATTTCATTTTCTAGTGAAGAACATTGAATATTTTGAATTTTGTGGATTTTCAGGAATTAGTGACCCTCTGAACGACCGCTATTTAATGAGCGACCAGTGAAGCAGGCGCCCATTCATTTTGGAAGGAAAATCAGAGAAGAAAAGAAAAGAAGAAAAAGCGATTGTCTGAACAGTCGCACATTCATTTGGCGGAAATAAAGAAAAATAGAAAAGTGGAAAAATTCACGAAATAAGTGACCGCTCATGCAAGCGCTAAATCAAGGCAGACGACTGTGCGGCTGCTCAAACGGCCGCTTATTCATTTATACAAAAATTCAATAGAAAATCAAGAAAAATGAAAAAAGCAATGAACGACAGTCTAAACAGTCGCCTATTCCTAATTGTTGAAAAAGAAGAAAATGTCAAAATTAGGAATTAGGGATTGTGCGGATGAAGTCTGGATGTCAAAAAATAACTGCGCCCTTGTCAAAGTCACCATTTCATGATTGAGCGACTGTTGCTCAGTCGCCATTTCCATTCAAACCAGAAACGGAACGGACGCTCCCGATTGCTATGTTTTAAGCTTATCTTCACCTATTTTGAGGAAAGGGGGATTCTAATGCTGGCAAAGAGTCTAATTTTATCAAGCTACATTGCTGGAAATTCAGATTTGAATTGGATTGGGAAGTCTACGATCAAGAAGATTCTCATGTTCACTATAAAAAGGTGCCATGGCCGACGGTTTGGGGAATTCAACCTTTTGAAAGTTCTACCTTAGGAGTTCAATTTCATGCTTTTTCTTTCATCTTTTCAAGTTAAGTTCTTCTTCAAAGTTCTTTGTTTTTCAGTTTTCTGCAACTTCTTCTTCTTCCTCCTCCTCTGATACTTCCTCATTTTTTAAATATTTCCAGTTTTTCAAGCTTCTATCTTGCCATTTTACTGTTCACCCGATTTTACTACACTCTAATTTTTGCAATTCTTCTCCCTCTTCCGCTCCTCTTTTCATCTTGCTTTCTTCTGCAGAGTTCTTCATCTTTCTTAGATCTAAATTTTCTTCTTCTTACTCTTATGCAAATTCTCTGCCGTTTCAAAGCTATACTCAGTTTTCAAAAGTTCAATTTTTTAGCTTTTCATTGTTCATCCACGTGCCACTTCCTATTCTTCCTTATTTTTCACCTTCTTTCTCTCATC
Source organism: Amorphophallus konjac (assembly GCA_022559845.1). Classification (NCBI taxonomy): domain Eukaryota; kingdom Viridiplantae; phylum Streptophyta; class Magnoliopsida; order Alismatales; family Araceae; genus Amorphophallus; species Amorphophallus konjac. Next base: position 52,309,168 of record CM040117.1, read on the forward strand.
TTTTGCTTCGGAGCTCTTCACCAATCTTCTTCATCTTTTCATTCTCTACAACTTTCTCTTCTTCCATATTTTTTAAATCTCTTTAGTTTTTAAGTTACGTTCCTCCCAATCACCCTCTATTTTTTATTTTATTTTCCCTACATTTTTATTTCTCTCAATCGTAAACCTCTCTTCTTCCCCTCTCTCTCTTCACAACTCACGCCTACGCACACACACCTTATTTTTATTATTATGATTCTTCCATCTTTCTATCTCTATCTCCCATATTTCTTCACACATCCCAAGGTGGATTTTCTTCCATTGGTTCTCTCACGGTGTCGGATTCCAAGGCGGGGCGATCTTCATCAAAGGCTTGGCAAGGAGGCGGCGCTATTCTTCATCCATTGGCTATACTTTCTTCTCCCTTTTTCTTTATTTATGCAAGTTATAATTTTTCTATTTTCATAGAGTTATACTCTTCACTCTCATAGTAATAAAGTTCATTTTTACCAAAATTGTGGTTATCTTTCTCTTTCTATCTCCTCTAATTTCTCTTCTTAAATCCTCTCATATTCTTTAATTAGTTTTCTTGCAATTTATTTTTCCTTAGATTAATCTCACTCAAGATTCGATTTTTCAAAGCATAAGGATATTTTTCCAACTTGGTTAAATAAGATTATTTCTTCCTCGTGGGATCGACTCCACTTACCACTATATATTTTATTTTTTCAATCTTTAAAAGTGAGTGGGTGCGAATATTTTGAAATTGTGACACGACTTTTCAACGACGGGTTTGTGGATATCAATTTTTGACGCCGTTGCCGGGGAAGAAATTAATTTTTAATGGTTGAAAATTCTTGTGTTTGATTTGTATATAATTTTTACTAATTTTTCTATATTTATTTTGCAAGAAAATAAAAAAAATAAGAAAATCAAAAAATTCTCAGAAATTCAGACCTACGAATTCCCAGGAAGTAATCAGTCATAGAAAGCGTCACTAAAGTCTAAAACTGTAGCAGAAAGCAGATATTCAAAAATTTCATTAAATTCAAGCGTCGCTAAAGGTCAGTAACATAGGAAAAGGTCCTATTTTAAAATAAATTCTAAAAAAATCTAAAAAAATCTGAATTTTTTTAAAAAAATTAGAAATCTAGAAAACACCAAAACATGATCTTAGGTCTTATTTTGCAGTAGTTTTACATATTGTTTAGTATTTTTAGTTGTTAGTTATCTTTACCCATATTTTTCTTTTGAAAAAAAATCTGAAAAAAAATTCTCTGAAAAAAATAAGAAAACAGAAAAATAGAAAAAAGTTTATCATGCTAGCATATCTTCATCATAGTAACTTTATTGTCATGCATTCTATATTTTAGTTGATTTATTACTTCCTTGTATCATTATTTGAAAAAAAAGAAAAAAACTATTTCTTTTCTCTTCTCTTTCCCCTTCTCAAGGGCAAGTTAGGATTCCTCACACCCTTCTTAGAATTGGAAAGACCCTCTATTGAGCATTCCGTCTCATTGGATTAGAATTTCTTTTTCTAAGACCTTCATAAGTCCTTACACTCGTGGATTCCCTCACGGACGCCGGGCAGGTTGTACCACAAAGTACCTTAGAGATAGATTGCCCTTAGAAGGTTTCACATAAAAAAAAGAGAATTTTTTACTATTTTAGAAATTTGGTGTCTAAGGCTAGAGGTTAAGTGGCAAACGCCCAAGTAGGTTTGTGGTTATTAATTAGGTCCCTACGAAAGTAGGGGAAGCCTCCCATAGTCCCAATTTTTCTTTTGAAAAGAAAACAAAAACAAAAATAAAAAAAATTCATCATTGTGCATTCATATAGTGATTAATTCATAACATTTTCATTTAGTGGGTCATTCATTGCATTATTTTCTAAACTCGTTTGCATATTAAAAAAAGCAAACAATTTCTCTTTGGGCCCCTCTGCATTGCATGCAAGGTAGGAAATCCCTACACCCACATTTATTCGGACCCATTAGTGAAATTGAGAGGTTAGTGCATTCTAGATCTCATCAGCAAGCTAACCTCATGGCTGATCAAAATCAAAACCAAGTGCAACAAGTTGTTCCTAAGCAGATGAAGGACTATTTCATGCCTAACCAATATCAACCGTCCTGCTATATCCAAGCACCGCAGAACCAGGCGGTTCAATATGAAATCAAATCTAGTACTATCCAAATGTTGCCATCATTATATGGAAATCCTAATGAAGACCCTTACAAGCATCTAGATGAGTTCCTCCGGATATGTTCGACTGTCAAAATCCAAAACTTCTCAGATGATGCCCTTAAGCTTACTCTCTTCCCATTCTCCCTTAAGGACAAAGCAAAATATTGGTTGGGAGCCTTGGGTAGAACAATTGACACATGGGGAGAGATGTAAAAAGATTTCTTAAAGAAATTCTACCCCATTGGTAGGACTAATATCATGAGAAGGGCCATTACTGGATTTACACAAAACCCTGGGGATCAAATTCATGAGGCCTGGGACAGGATGAAAGATTTATTGAGAAAATGTCCCCATCATGGACTATCTAGATGGTAAATTGTACAAGTATTTTATGAGAGATTAACGGAAAACTATAGACAAATGGTGGATGCCTCATGTGGGGGGGCTTTCATGAGTAAAAGTGAGGATGAAGCATATGATTTGTTTGAGATGTTAATCAAAAACTCTATTAGCCATGCCTTACTTTCATCATGTGAGAGAATGATAGGACCTTCTAATAAGGGTGGGCTCTATGAAGTCAAAAGTCAAGGAGAATTTGAGAATAGGATGGATATTAATGCGCTTGCTCAAAAGTTGAATAAAGTGAACATGTTGGCGCAAAAGATGGAGAAGGTAGATTTGGTAGCACAAAAGCTAGATCAATTATTATCCATGAATAGACAGAAACCTTCTTTCTCTTCTGCCCAGCAATCTCAACCTTTCTCAGATTCCAACCTTCAAGAACTTTGTGCTCTATGTTCTAGCCCAAATCATGTTGTAATTGATTGTCCCACGGCGGCCCAACTTCCCCCATTTATCCAAGAGCAAGTATTTGCTACTCAGGGTGTCTCTAAGCCCGCTTATGATCCATATTCTAATACCTATAACCCGGGCTGGAGAAATCACTCAAATTTTTCTTGGAAATCACAACAAGGCCCATCTACCCAAGCCAATCCCTCAATTCCAAAGCAATCCTTTCAAGTTTCGAACTAGTCTCACCAACATTTTCAAACTCCTTTTCAACATAATCATCAACAACAACTTCCATTTCAGCAACCATCGTTCCATCATGCTCAGGCCCCATATCAACAAGCTCCATCATTTCAGGGCCAATATAATGAATTTTCTTCACACCGCTATCAACCTCAAGCTCCTTATCAACCTCCTCCTCCTCAGCCAAATTATGATGATAAATTTGACAAACTTCAGCAACGCATTCTTTCTCAACAACAATCAATTGCTAAGTTAGAAGGTCAAGTAGGTCAATTGATTGCCAACAATATGAGGAGAGATGCAGGGCAATTACCTAGTCAACCAGTAGCCAACCCCCGTAATCAACAACCTCCGGGCTTCCTTCCAAGAGCTCACATCCTCCCTCAACCTAATCAACCTCAGCTACCTCCTTCTGTAGGACCCCAAGTCGAGAATGCTAAGGCGATCTCCACCCTTAGGAGTGGGAAGATTCTCAATGATCCATATCAGGCTAGGGGGGCTGGTCGCAGTTCGGGCCAAGAAGCCCACGAAGAGAGTGATAGTGAAGATGAGGAGCCGATGATTGTTCAAGAGAGAGAGAAGTCGGAAGGGGGAGAGAAGAAAATTGATAAAGGTAAATTAAAGGTTGATGAAGGTCTGCAAGAATATGTGCCTAAGGTCCCTTTCCCGGACGCGTTGAAGCCGAAAGCTCAAAAGAAAACACCGATTCAGCAAGAGGAGTTAATGGAATTTGGAGAGGGGGATTTCTGTAGCCCATCTAAGAGTAGCCGAACTAGGTCCGTCAGGACCAAACAAGGCCCAGCTCATCCAAGTCACAGCCCCGCAGGGCCCACTTAGGATAAAAAGCCCAATAAGATTACTCGGGATCAAACCCTTCCTCGACGGCCCTTAGGCTCGGAAGGCCCGAACGTCGATCAGAACGGAGGAAGACCCATGCCCGAGTTATCCCCTCACCGGGATAGAGGCAAGCGCTCAGCGCCCACTCTGACCTATCTTCATCCGAGCTATGCCTATCGCCCGGATAGGGTTGGCACCCTTCATGCTTGGGTTTAACCGACGATTGCTTATCCACGCTACCGTTGAGAGCCCTTTATGAGCAGGAGTTTTTGAGGACATAAAAAGCCCATGATGAGGACGTAACTCCCGCCTGAAACTCCTCAGCTTACGGGACTCATGAGGCTTGCGCACTATTTAAACCTGGGACTCCTTCCCGCGGAAGGCTAGGCTCAACACACGCCTAAAATTCCCTAAGCAGGAACCACTTCACAATCTTGGTGTAGAGGGATCTCGCGCCTCTCTTTTCCTCCTCCCTTCATAGCTTCCACCATTGCTCTACTGACTTAGGCATCGGAGGGTTTATCCCAGGGAACCATCCCTGGGCCCCCTGATCAGTTTCCCTTTCTTGCAGTTCACTATTCGGTGATCATCCCCCTGTTGTGCCCCTATGGTCAATTGAGTCACCTTGTGGTCACTTGGGTCATTCGACATCATCCTGTGGTCATTTGAGTTATTTGATATTCTTATTTTTGATAATGGCTAAACACTATAAGTCATTGATGTTTTACCACTCTTATATGACTAAACTACTTGATGTTCTTTCATGATAGATATGCTAAGGAATGGAGTCGAGATGGCAAAAGTGAAAGCTCAATGATTGCGCCCTCGCACGCAGCGCCCCTTGGGGGGGTTTCCGGGGGCGAAGCCCCTGGAACAAAATTTTGATTATAGGAGTGATATAATCAAATAGAAATCTTCAAGACTGTCAAGGTTGTTGCCACGGATGAGAACGGGCTGCTAAAGGACTTAAGCAACGGAGCTAAAGAGGTTAACGGACCGACCCGGGAAAACCCGGGGTCTGCCCAGCTGGCGGTCGACCGCCAGCACAGGGGCGGTCGACCGCCCCAGCCAGCAGCTCCCAGTCTGCACGAGCCTCAGTGGCGGTGGCCACTAGCCCAGTAGCGGTCGACCAAAAATTCCAGGGACCATCCGTCTACAGCATTTCTCAATAGCGGTCGACCACCCGCTTCTGCAGGTCGACCGCCAGACCCGAGCCAACATTTGTTGACTTCATTTTCCACCTCGAGGCCAGCCCCTTTCCATGGATTTGTTTAATCAAAACTCACCTAATCTCCCATGATTTGTGGATCTAGTCTGGGGGGTGTCTATGGACCATTCAAAGTCTATAAAACACATACAAGAGGGTTATACACCTTAATGCTTCAAGGGGATTCAAGGGAGGCTACAGGGGTGTATTCAAGGGAGAGAAGTTCGAGTACTGTAGTTGTGAACATTACTACGAGAAGAAGCTTCTTCATCCTCAAGTGATTCAAGCTTCTTCAAGAGGAGATCAAGCCCAAGCCAAGAGAAGATAAAGTTGCATCCTTCATCTTCTTCATCATCTCGAGGGTGATCTAAACTGAATCAAACTCTTCATCAACTCAAGGAGATCAAAAGGAAGATCAAAGCTACATCCATAGTCTTCTTCATCAACTCAAGGAAGATCATCTCTCAAAGAAGAAGACACCATCGAAGCATCAGATTCAAGCTCCTGCAACTCAGACAAGATCTTTTTACTTTGAGCATATTCTATATCTTGTTTGAGTGATTTCATATTTGTTATTTTTCCATTTCATTCAAACATTTGAAACTGAAGATCGTCCCTACCGGTGGTTAGTAGGAAGGCAATCGGAAGTTATCCGATCTGCGGTGTTGACGTCCCTACCTGTGGTTAGTAGAAGGCAATCGGAGGTCTTTCGATTTACGGTTCAGTGCGTGGCACTAGTGGAGCCTCACCGGATTTGGTAAGGGGTGGACGTAGGACTGGGGATTCAGTTTGAACCACCTTAAAATCCTTTGCGTTGTGGTTTGCTTGTGTGATTGCTTCGTTCTAGATGCATGCTTAGGTTCAAATCGATATATTAGTTGCTCATCTTGCCAAGTGAATCATAGTGTTCTTTGATAAGCTAGTTATATTCCCCTGTGATTTATTTTATCTAGCTATATAGAGGGTTGCATTACGAAAAGAGGGCCAGATCTATTCACCCCTCCCCTCTAGATCCGTTGTCCACTACTCAACACCCCCAGCTTAGGTCCAGCGCGAGATCACGCCTCTTCATCTGGCGCAGTCTGTGGGAAACGACCAAAGAGCCAGTATGGTGCGAAGAAATTCAGGGAGGAGGTCCGTCGGAGACAAGGGAAAGGCCATGGTGGCGGCGGGAGAAGGCCCCTCTCAGGCCTCACAAAACCCTCCCTCCAACGCCAACACCCCAGCCGACGAACTACCCCCTCCTCCCGCGGCGGTAGGGCTACCACTCAATGACGGCGCTGACGCTTTCCAAGCCCTCAACGTAAAACTGGACATCCTCGTGGAACTCATGAGGACCCAGGCGGCCAGGGATGGAAGTCACGCGCCCCTTCGGAGAGCCCTCCCCGCGAGAACGCGTCTCAGCACACCGCCGGAGGCCGCTTCACCCTCCGAGGCCGGCAGATTATCCATAACAGGTCAGGAGGACCTTCACAAGCCCCTCCCCCGGAGCAAGAGGCCTCCTCCACGCCGAAAAGGGGAAGACCTACGACACGCCATCCAAACCCAGAGACCGAAGCTCCCGGAGAGCGCCCAGGAAGTCCCACCAGCCCCACAACGCGGCGACAGTCGGAGTTATCCCTCCGACTGCGAGAATTTGAGAGACGTTTCACAGAGCAGGAGTGCACCCTACGCGCCTTTCAAAATGTCTCTCCGACAGAGGACGAGGAGAAATCCCCATTCTCCGATTACATGTTGAAGGTAGAGTTATCTCCCAGAACCTCCATTCCGACCTTCAAGTCCTACAACGGCCAAGGCGACCCGGCCGACCACTTTGACAGCTTTGACGCCCTGATGACCCTTCACGGAGCGTCTGACGCCATCAAGTGCCGAGCCTTTATGACCACCTTGGTCCAAGATGCCCAAGCATGGTTCCGGGCCCTCGCCCCCGGATCCATCCAAGATTTCAAGCAATTCGGGTGAGTATTCAAGGAGAGTTTTGCGGGTAGCAGCCCCCCCGAGGTCGGTAAGGGGGCTTTTGGCTCTCAAGCAGGCACAAGGGGAGAAACTCCGGGCTTACATCAACCGATTCAAGTCGGAAGCTCTGAGAATCCTCTGCCTGGATGTAGCCTCGGCCATAACCGCGCTGACCGGGGGCACCCAGGATGAGAACCTCCGCCGCAAACTTGTCCTCCACCCTCCCTCGACCCTTGCCGAGCTAGTGACTCTGGCTTTGCGCCACGCCGAGTGCAAAGAAGTACTCAATGCTTACTGAGGTGCAACCGGCTCGGGTCGGGAGGAGGACAAGAAGCGGGCACTCGAGTCAACCTCGGGCCAAGGAAAAAGGCGGAACCGAGATGGATAGCACAAGGAGCCATCCCAGAAGTACGAGTGGTACACTCCCTTAACCGCTCCAGTGTACAAGATATATGAAGACATCAAAGGCTCGGGCCTTCTCCGCCAACCCGAGCCAATGAGGTTGAAAAACCGCAATCGCAGTAAGCATTGCCTATTCCACAGTGACCACGGGCATCATACCGGCGATTGCCACCAGCTCCAGGATGAGATCGAGCGCCTCGTCCGCCAGGGACACCTATCCCGGTTCATGGCTGGGCGTGAGGAGGACCGAGGCGCCCCAGAGGAAATCGACAATGCCCCTCGCGGGGTCCACATCAACGTCATCGCTGGAAGAGCTGCATCAGGAGGGGACAGTAGCCGAGGAAGGAAGTGTCATGCTGAGCGGGTGAGCCGAGCCGTCGAGCCTCCCAAGGCCCCGCCAATTGAGCCCCAGGTCATAATCTTCTCCGACCAAGATCTGGAAGGGCTGACCACCCCGCATGACGACGCCCTAGTCATATTCGCCACAATAAACCATTGTAACGTAGATAGAATTCTAGTTGACAATGAAAGTGCCCCTGATGTATTATCTTACGAATGTTTCCTTAAGATGGGGGAGAATCCGTCTAAACTCCGCCCGATCCGAACCCTCCTTTGTGGGTTCAATGGCCAGGCCACTTATCCCGAGGGATCCCTAAGCCTGCCGGTTACTCTCGGCACCCCACCCAAAACTGTTACGGTCATAGTGGACTTCATAGTGATCAAGGGTATGATAGCATACAACGCAATCTTCGGCCGAGGAATCCTTAGCCGAACGAAAGCGGTGCCCTCTACCTATCACTAAAAGATGAAGTTCCCCACCAAAAATGGGATGGGGGAAGTCCGAGGTAACTAGGCGATGGCCAGAAGGTGCTATAATATCTCAGTAGAAGCCACAAGGCCAGACGGGAAGAACAAGGGTCCCCGAGAAGTCGAGGAAAAACCCGCAACCTCCGAGCCTGGAGGCGAGCTGCTAATAGTTTTCCTAAACGATGACCCGACCCTAGGAGTAAATATTGGAGCCGACCTACCGTCTGAGGTTCAGCAACAATACAAAGAGTTTATTTCCGTGTATACCCGAGTCTTTGCATGGTCTGATGATCAACTCCCCGGAATACCGGAAGAGACGGTAATGCATAGACTCAACCTCGACCCGACCGTTAAGCCCGTACAACAACGCAGAAGGAAGCACGCACCAGAGAAGTAGGCGATCATCAAGGAGCAGGTCAACAAGGGGTAAAAGACTGGTCTTTTTAGACCGGTCCTGTACCCGACGTAGCTGGCTAACAACGTCCTTGTGCCAAAAGCTTCGGGAAAGTGGCGAATGTGTGTGGACTTCACCGACTTGAACAAGGCCACACCAAAGGACTGCTATCCGTTATCGAGCATCGACCAACTGGTTGATTCAACCTCGGGCAACGAAATACTCAATTTCTTGGATGGCTATTCAGGTTACCAGCAGATCAGAATGGATCCAGGAGACGTCGAGAAGATCACCTTTATTACCGACTTCGGCGTATACTGCTACACCCGGATGCCTTTCGGGTTAAAGAACGTTGGAGCCACGTACCAGAGGCTGGTCAATCATATGTTCGAAGGACAGCTCGGCCGGAACGTTGAGGCCTATATTGACGACATGCTCATCAAGACCCCCAAGGCTGAGGATCACTTCGCCGACCTAGCTGAGACCTTCAACACCCTCCTGAGGTACAATATGAAGCTCAATTCCACCAAGTGTGCCTTCGGAGTAAGATCCAGGAAGTTCCTGGGTTTTTTAGTCACCCAGCGTGGGATCGAGGCCAACCCCGACAAGGTCCAGGCCATCCTGGACATGCGCCCATCCACCTGCATCAAAGACGTCCAGCGCCTCACTGGGCGCATTACCGCGCTCAGCAGATTCCTGTCACGCGCGGCCGAACGATGCCTACCCTTCTTCAAGCTATTGAGGGGGTCCAAAATGGCATCTGCTACGTTCGTATGGGACGAGGAATGCCAAAGGGCGTTCGCCGAGCTTAAGGAGTTCTTGGCTTCGCCCCCGGTGCTTTCCAAGCCTGTCCTAGGTGAAGCCTTGTATCTCTATCTCTCAGCGACTCCATGTACAGTTAGCTCGGTCCTGGTCAGAAATGACTCGGGAGTCGAGAGATCGGTCTACTACACCAGCGAGGTGCTCAACAAGGCTGAAAGAAGGTACCCCGCAACCGAGAAACTCGTGTTAGCATTGGTTACCTCATCCAAGCGCCTCCGACCCTATTTCCAAGGACATTCCACCACCGTGCTGACCGATGAACCTTTAAAGAGGATCCTCGCTCACCCTAAAGCCTCGGGATGCCTCGTCAAGTGGGCCATCATGCTCGGGGCCTATGATATATCATACCGACCTCGGTCGGCTATCAAAGGACAGGCACTCGCTGACTTCATCGCCGAGAGCACTATCCCAACCAAAGAAAAATCTCCGTCCGTGCCCGAGCCAACCTGGGAACTATTCGTCGACGGATCCTCCAACTCGGCCGGAAGCGGCGCTGGAATCCTCCTGAAGTCCCACGAAGGAGCAGAGCTACAATACGCCTTAAAGTTCAACTTCCAGGCGTCCAACAACACCTCCGAGTACGAAGCCCTTATCTCGGGAGCCCGCATGGCCCGACAACTGGGGGCTGAGCGAGTCAGAATTCACATTGACTCCCAACTAGTCGCTAGCCAGGTCAACGGTGATTACGAAGCTCGAGAAGCACCGATGATCAAATACCTCTAGCTGGTCAAAGCCATGACACAATAGTTTGAGAGTTTTGAGGTAGTTCGAATAGCTCGGGAAGAAAACTCCCGAGCGGACGCCCTTTCTCGGATGGCCTCCTCTCTTGACCCCGAGGGTACTCGATGGGTCCTTCTCGAAGAGCTAGAGCGACCGAGCATCGATTCGGTGCTCCTGGCTATTGACCAGGCCTCCCCAAGCGACTGGTGCACCCCTACTTGTTGTGGCTCCAAGACTCTCAAGAGCCTCCCGACCCCCGGGAAGCCCGAAGATTGAAGTACCAAGCTCGGCGATTCATCGTTCTGGACAGCACTCTCTACCGAAGATCCTTCTCCGGTCCTCTCCTGAAGTGCCTCAATACTGACGAAGCCAACCGAGCGATTCAAGAAGTTCACGAAGGCCTATGCGAAGCGCATTTATGAGGAAGGTCACTCGCCAGGATCTTGCTACGGTAAGGTTATTGGTGGCCCACTCTACAGCGCGACTGCTTGACCTACGTACAGCACTGCGACCGATGCCAGTGATTTGACCACTTGGTCCATCAGCCAGCAACGGAGCTCGTTACCCTAGCCGAGCCATATCCTTTCGCTCGCTGGGGAATCGACATCCTCGGACCGTTCCCCACGGCTCAAGCCCAGAAGAATTTCATCATCGTCGCCATCGACTACTTCACCAAATGGATCGAGGCCGAAGCCACAGCAAGAATCACCGAAACAGTCGTCGGGAGTTTCGTCTGGAAATCGATCATCTGTCGCTACGGCATCCCCCGAGTGATAGTGAGCGATAATGGTCGGCAATTTGATTCTCGTTATTTTCGAGACAGATGCACTGACCTAAATATTCGCAATCACTTCACCTCGGTCGCCCACCCTCAGGCTAATGGGCTGGTCGAAAATGCCAACAAGACTATCTTAAAAGGCATCAAGACCAGGCTCGGCAAAGCCAAAGGCAGCTGGCTTGAGGAATTGCCGAACGTACTTTGGTCACATAGAATGACTCCCAGAACGGCAACCGGTGAAAGTCCCTTTCAGTTGGTGTACGACGCCGAGGCCGTTATCCCATTGGAGATTGTCAATCCCTCCCTCCGAGTCATCTATTTCTCGCACGAGGCAAACGACCAGAAATTGCTCGAAAACCTCGACCTAGCAGATGAGCTCCGAGAGATTGCCAGCATCCGAGCAATGGAATATCAACGCCACCTTACTCGATACTACAATGCCAAAGTCTGAGATAGACACTTTCAACCGGGAGATTTCATCCTCAGGAAAGCCGAAGCCTCTCGACCACTTGAGGCGGCGGGCAAGCTATCCCCTAATTGGGAAGGCCCCTACCGAGTGGTCGAAACGCTCGAGAAAGGAGCATACCGGCTATCCACGATGGAAGGAGAACCCATCCCTCGGACCTGGAACGCGACAACACTACGCAAGTTCTATTTCTGAACGCCGAGCATTGTGTAAGCAATATGGAAATAAAATAAAAGCCTCCTTTCCTTTATTCAAACAACTCGCTTGTACATCAGAAAGGTCGAAGCCAAGAAAATACATGTCAAAAAAGCAAAAAATCCATCTGGCGTCGTCGTATGAGCCCATCACTCGGCTGACTCGGTTGACCTTCCTGCGTCCAGCCACTGACTCTGCCTTGTGCAGAAATTGGCTCGGATAAAGGGTAGTCGACCCCGTTGGCTCGGGTAGCTCGGAACAAAGGTGACAGAGGGATTAGGAAGGAGAAGGCTACCTTCCAAGTTGACAGAGATGGAGGAAGGGGAAGAGGGAATGCATATGAAGGCATCCTCCCTGCCAATCTTCCAACTCTTTAGAAGGAAGAGAGTGCAGGCACCCTCCGAAGAGTGAAAGAAATGATGAGAAGAGTAGAAAAGGGAAAAGAAACTAGCAGAGCTGGATGAGGAGGCAGGGGAAAGCCTGGAAAGGAGGGAGCTTAATTGACTTCCTCCTCCCCTCCATCGAGCGAGCAGGAAGGGAAGGGCGGCAGGGATGTCTGACGCCCCCATCCGTCCACCATCTCCCCCCCCCCCGCAAGCGCCGCCGGAACTGATAAAAAGAAGACGACGTGCCTCCGCACGTCAAACCCTCTTTAAATATGTCTGCCGGCCGTCGAACCCGCTTTAAACCCAAAGCAGCAAGGACTCTCTACCCCCTCGTCATTGGCAGCTTCATCTTCCGGAGCATTTTCCATGCTTCAAATATAATGGCACAACACTATGTGCAGAGAGAATGAGGAAAGTCTGTCGGGGACAACCTTAAGCGGTGGAGAGGAAGGGACGCCCTTCTGACCTTTTATAGGCGAAGGGAGGCTATTTCCCTTAAATGATTCTCCCCTCGAAAACACGCCAAAGGGACCTCTCCCTACGAACGGTCACCTCAAACTTCTCGTTTCCGCCCCAGTGGGACACACGAAGCGGCCAAACATTCAAAGCATGAGAGAACAGAAAGACACCCTGTCAGACGCTCACCCAACCATCAGGCGAGATCCATGCAGAAAGTATCGGCACTTTCCAACTACTGTAGATACGCTGAACAAAATATGGCAATGGCGATACAAAATAGTTAAGTCTTCATCATAATGCTACTGCCTTACTTTTTTTCCTACACAACAAGGAAAGTTTTCCTTCGGAAAAGGAAAAGACACGCAAAAAGAGAAAGCAAAGCAGATACATTAGGCCTCTGGCCCACCCTGAAGTTCGGAAGTGGAAGGCTCAAACGGTCTGCCCCATGCACCCTCGGCGACGGCTGACCCTGGCACTGACCCCACCGGCGTGGGAACTGCCTCGGTTGCGTGCCCTCCCGAGGCATCCGAAGTTGGTGACCCCTCAGACGAAGATCCCCCCTGATCTTCTTCCTCCGATGCAGAAGAGCCGGAGGATGACAAGTCCGAGTCATAGCATTACCCGGACGGGAAATCGATTATCTCGGACGCCTGCTCCTCGGCATAAGAGATGGCCCGGTCGTAGCCTTGTTTGAACCCCTTGCGGATGCCTCGACAAAGCGCTGACTCGTAGTAGGGGAGGGCAGCCTCCTTAAGGTCGACCCGGTAGGCCTTTGAGCATTTGTACTACTTGAGCACCTCCGCCCCGACCGATCCCACCCTACCAGCGAGCTCGGTCTTCTCCCGCTCCGCCTCGACTAACCTCCGCTCGGCCTCAGCCGTCTGCTTCTCAGCCTCCGCCGCCTACTCCTCCGCCACAGCCCAATCTGCCTCGGCCTATCGCCGAAGGCGCTCGGCTTCCTCCGCTCGGTCCACCAGCTCGGCACGCTCGGCCTCCCACCGGCAATCTAGCTCGACGTGAGCAATGCGCTCCTCTTCAAGAAGCATGCTCTCCCTCTCAAGTGATTCGCGGGCCCTAGCTAGTTGCTCGGACAATGCTCGAGCCTCCACCTGGCTCGCCCGCGCCAGCTCCCTAACTGAGGAAAGCTCACGCCGAAGCCCATCACGCTCCTTGGTGAGCCGAGCCATCTTCCTGTCAGACCCACCAATGGTCCAGGCTAGGTTCACCCGCTCTGACTCCGATCAAGCATAAGCTTCTGCCAGAGTGGCCCCCATCTGGGCCAGGACCAAGCCGCCCTCTATAACCATCTTGAGGGCCACGAACGGGGAGTGCTGCCTATCTCCCCCCTTCACCTTCACGGCTATACCGCAACATATTTGATATAGAGGGCCCTGGATGCCGAGCCTCTCCAAGGCCGCAGAAATAGAGACCCCCTCTTCGGTCGGCGTCCCGCCGGACGACCCAGATCAAGCCGCGGCTTCGTTCGCCCCTCGTGCCACGATCGGTCAGGGCGGCGTCGCCTTTTCTTGCGACCCCCCAGCCTGGACCGGTTCAACACCTGCACCGCCACCAGGAGCGTCGCCCGCCTCAGTCAACACCTCAATTTCGGCCGTGGTCCCAGCGTCACCTGCCTCGTCTATGGCCCCCTCAGCTCCTACTGAGGGGAGAGCTGGGCCAGCACCGCTGCCAATCGCAGAAGCAGCCTCGGCCCCCTCGGCTCCGACCGAAGGGGGTGCCGAGCCAGCATCGTCACCACCGCAGGGGCAGCCCCAACCTCCTTGGCCCCCTCTTGCTCGGCGGGTGGGAGAGCTCGCCCAGTAGGGTCGGCCCCATCATGCTCGGTGGAGGGGTGAGCCGCGACAAGGTCGCCTTCGACTGCAAGAATGACCCCGGCCTTCTTGGCCCGCTTCCTGGCCTTCACGGCGGCCCGGATCATGCCCTTGACGGGATCCTTACGCTTGGACCCCCGCGGCTCGGAAGATTCGCCCCGGGCTGCCCCCTTGCCCTTTTCTCTGGCTCGGGAGCGACCCGTGGGAGCAGCCGACTCATCGACAGCCGAGTCATCGCCGAGATCGATCACCTCTGTGGCCTCCTCCAAAGCCGGCCACCTGGTGTCTGCACAGAAGAAAGATATGATCAGGAAAAGAAGATGGTCTCAACATCCGGAGAAGAAACTGATTCGTGGTGACCGAACCTGCCGACTGCAGCCGTGTAAGAAGACATCACTATTTGTTCTCCGGAGTAACCAGCTCCTCCGTGGACTGACGACGCTTCAGCAAAATGATCGCATACTCCTCCACATCCAGAGAAAACTCATCCTGCCTCGGAGGAATGTTCGGATGAAAATTGGGGATTACGGGACATCTCCAAGTCTCCTCCACTGAGAGGATCCTCACCCAGAAGAACTGAGTTTTCCACCCCTTGTGCGAAGAATCCTTCACGGCCAAGGAAATACAGCTCCTATTCCGCCTCGCTTGGATGAAATAGAAACCCTTCCAGGCTGAGGGATGCACCTTCAACTCAAAAAAATAGTGAAAGAGGTCCAAGGAAGGAGGAACTCCGCATTGACGGCAGGGGATGCGAAAGGCGGAAAGAAGAAGATAAGAGTTGGCTACCAACTGTACGGGCGCCAACTGAAAGAAATTGAGAAGTTTGAGAACAAAGGGCTCGAAGGGAAGGTGGAGCCCACCCTTCCACGACAGTAGAAAGGTGCAGATGTGGCCCGTACGAGAGTCCAAGCTCGACTCGTGCGGGGCAGCCGCGGTGAAGAAAAACTTTTGGGGCAGACGAAATTGGTTCTCCAGTCGTTTCACCTCTGCCTCCCCCAGTTCGCTGTAGTTTGGAGCCACCGCCCTCACCGCAGGCTCGCCCTCCCACTCTTCGACATCCGGACGCTGATCCGCCATGGAATCCGGAGAGAAACTTGAAGAAAGACACTCCCAAGACCCCGAAGACTCTGGAGGAAGGGGAAGCTGTCGGACTGCCTCTACAGTTATCTCTGCCAACTCCGCGAACGCCGCTGCAAGCCTCTTCTCTTCCGCCGTGTCCTCATGATGCATCAAAGAGCCCCAAAAGCAAGCGCGAAGGAGAGCCAAACCCTAAAAATGGAGGGAGTCTAGAGCGACGACAAGCGCGCAACGCCTATATTCCCACGCGGAAGGCAGTGCGTCGTTCTGACCTCCGAGAAAAGGGGGCCCCTTCAGTTCAAATCCGTCAGGATCATCATTATTACGGGCCCAGGTGACCACGACACGTGGATTACTAACACCGCTAGATCTCCACCCACCTAAGCCACGCTGGTCCAAAACCCTAAACAGCTACTCTTCCGAGCTTACTAAAGCTTGGGAGTAGGAGGGAGACAAGTGGAGAGGGGGATTTCTGTAGCCCATCTAAGAGCAGTCAAACTAGGTCCGTCAGGACCAAACAAGGCCCAGCTCATCCAAGTGACAGCCCCACAGGGCCCACTTAGGATAAAAAGCCCAATAAGATTACTCGAGATCAAACGCTTCCTCGGTGTCCCTTAGGCTCGGAAGGCCTGAAAGTCAGTCAGAACGGAGGAAGACCCATGCTCGAGTTATCCCCTCACCAGGATAGAGGCAAGCGCTTAGCGCCCACTCCGACCTATCTTCATCCAAGCTATGCCTATCGCCCGGATAGGGTTGGCACCCTTCATGCTTGGGTTTAACCGACGATTGTTTATCCACGCTGCCGTTGAGAGCCCTTTATGAGCAGGAGTGTTTGAGGACATAAAGAGCCCATGATGAGGACGTAACTCCTGCCTGAAACTCCTCAGCTTACGGGACTCATGAGGCTTGCACACTATTTAAACCTGGGACTCTCTCCCACGGAAGGCAAGGCCCAACACACGCCTAAAATTTCCTGAGCAGGAACCACTTCACCATCTTGGTGTAGAGGGATCTCAGGCCTCTCTTTTCATCATCCCTTCATAGCTTTCACCATTGCTCTACTAACTTAGGCATCGGAGGGTTTACCCCAGGGAACCATCCCTGGGCCCCCTGATCCGTTTCCCTTTCTTGCCGTTCACTATTCGGTGATCATCCCCTAGCTCAGGTCCAGCGCGAGATCACGCCTCTTCAGAATTGTTCAAGCAAGTCAATATCACTACTCCACTCTTGGACGCAATCAAGCATGTGCCGGCGTATGCCAAGTTTTTGAAAGAGCTTTGCACACCAAAAAGGGAATGGAAGGCGGTGACACAAAAAATCCGCTTATCAGAAGATGTTAGTGCTGTTTTGATGAATCATCTACCTAAAAAGTTGAAGGACCTCAGAGCTCCATTGATTTCATGTGATATAGGTGGGGTTACATTTGATAAAGCTTTGCTAGATCTTGGAGCTAGCGTTAATTTATTACCCACTTGCATTTATGAGCAATTTGATCTGGGAGAGTTGAAGCTCACTTCTATAATCCTTCAACTGGCGGATCGATCTGTGAAGACGCTAAGGGGTTTGCTAGATGATGTGATAGTAAAAGTTCATGAGTGTTATTTTCCTGTGGATTTCTTAATCTTGGACATGGCCTCATCCCAAGAGTTAAAACACACACCTATTATTTTGGGACGTCCGTTCTTAGCTACGACAAAGGCCAACATAAATTATGCCATTGGAATGATGGATATTTCTTTTGGAGGTGAGAAGGTTGTTAGATCCAGAGGGGGAGTGAATGGATCTTATAAGCAATGATTTGCCGATTTAAAAGGTTAACTCTGATAGATTTACACAAACCAGACTAGGGAAGCTTGAAGAGCCAGATAATACTCACAGATAAAACCTCAAACACTTAACATATAATGAAGAGTGATACTCTGAACAGAAGTGATTGAAGTGAGCATAAGCAACCAGCTGTAGCTGTGAAGGTGAGAGTAGATGCAGATGGGAATCAGTCAACCATCTGTAAGTACACAATTCACGCAGTGCTGACCAATAGAGTAACTATTAGAAAATTTAAAGTCGGTCAGATAAACAAGATGAAGTAACCGACCAATCTCCTGCGGATGAAATCCAATTATATACCACACTGCTACCGTAGAATGGAGATAGAGGATAAGGAGATGCACGCACACAACAAACCACGATGGACAGGATTTTTAGATGGTTCGGTCTGCTACCCACAGACCTACATCCATCCCCCACTCAAATCCAAGTGGGGCTTCCCTTGCAAAAGCAAGAAGCAGACTCAGTCTGCAAACAACTGCTGCCAAACAGCTTACCCTGAGGGAAACAAATCCCTCACACCGATCCTGCAACCCATAGGATCTGAACCCTGACCTTGCAGCCCACAAGATCAGAACCAGAGGACCAATCCTCCCTTCCTCCAAACCGGAGGGGAACTGGAGATAAATCTCCCTTCTTCTACTACCGCAGAAGGGACATGAACAGCAACCCACTGCTCACCAAAACCCAGAGGACTCAATCCTCTCTTCCTCTGAATTCACAGAGGGAAACCGTGAGTGACACCCAGTCACTCACAACCGGAGAGTCCAACTCTCCCTTCTCCGGAACGCACAGGAGGAAACCTGATCCCAATCCAAGGAATCAGAAAAACTCTAGGAAATGGAAAATGAAAAGCGAAAAAAAAAAGAGAAACAAAAACAAATGTAGCTCCAACAATGAGTAGGACTGTTCAGGATTTGATCCTGGAATAGATCTACAGATCTTCAATATTCCTGCCGATCACTCTGACTTAAGCTCGCCCTTCTTCTCTCTATGCTCTTCTCAACTCTTCACTTTGTTACTTCTCTTTTCTTTTCTTCTGTCTTCCTTTTTGTTCTTGGTGGCTCTCTTCTTCGGTTGGTGTCCAACTCTTCTGAGACTATGCCATCTATTTATCTCCAGCACAGGGTATCGAATTTTGCAGACAGCGAATCATATAAATCCACATGGCATTGAGAATATTCCTTAATCATTGGTCTCTCAGAGACCCTACCACGTAGACATGACTTTTTGCGCCAATCTGGGATCACGTGCCCATCATTAGGTAACCTGGGATTGTGTGCCAATACTTGGTTTGAGGTCACGTGCCTTGAGTATCCACGCTGGCCTTTGATTATTGTTGCTGTCATCATGATGCTTGATGAAATGCCAACCTCAGTGGCTTAATGGCTTTTGCTCCTTCAACTTGTATCTCTGCTGCTGCTGCCTAAATGTTTACTCAGGCATTTCATCAATCACTTTGTTAAAGACATTCAAATCAGAGCTATATAAAATGATGCATATGCATTAAGATGATGAATGAGAACATGAACTAATGAAGATGCCAGCCTTAATGATGCACACACTTATAATGACTATCATGACACTATGCACAATTACACCGACCCTGGAGACTCATGTGCACAGACTTTGATAGTGCAGTGTGCAAATGTGCTTAGACTTGGTTGTGCAAGATGCCACATGTGCATAGACCTTGGTGTACACAACACAATATGTGCACAGACTTCCTTTGACCATGTATATGCATAGACCCAAAAAGTTGCACAGACCTTGTATGCAGTTGATGTGATGTGCACCGACCTAGTTGTGCAATGTGCACATACTATGATATGCAATGCTAGAAGTGCATTGTAGTGAGAACGTCCACCGACCTTCATGCACCGAAGTGCAGCCAGCATCGACCTTGGGTGCGCATGAAATGCAGCTAGCACCGACCTTGGGTGTGTATGAACTATAGCTAGCACCAACCTGGGTGCGATTGAAATGCAACTAGCACCGACCCTTTATGCAACTAGCACAGATTTTAGTATGCACACTAGTAACTAGCACCAACGTTAGTATACAAAATGGAAATGTGCACCGACTTCAGATCATATGTGTGATGCTAGCATCTACCTAGAATTAGCATCGACCTTGGTGCACAGGACAATGCAAGGTAACACAGACCTCATGCAAGACTAGCACTGACCATGTATGCAAGTATGAAAAGAGTGCACAGACCTACTAGCGTCATAACCAAAATGTGCACAGACTTACGAACCACGCACAGACCTTGTTTATCAAAGAACAGTTACATGCATAGTCAATGTATACGAGTGATAGACAATGCACCGATGTTTGTTTATGAGAAAATAGCAACATGCACAGACTTATGTATGTACTAAGAAAACTTGCACCGACGTTTGTTTGTGAATGGCAAAACATGCACAGACTTTACGTGAACAAAGAAAACATGCACCGACCTATGAATGCACTGATGTTATATGCAGACACAACTAAATGTGCACAGACCTTGTCAATGACTACGACCAAAGTGCACCGATGCGGATGCTGCACAGACCTGTCTATATGCATGAAATCTAAACCTGCACAAACTTATAATGCATTGGATGCAAACATGCACATACTTCATCTTGCATATGTAAAAACCTGCACAGACTTTAGTATGCACAAAGTGTAACCTTAATAAGGAAGGGTTTGAGCACCGACATGTGTTTTTCAGACTGAGATGAACCATGTTTTTACCTGCCTGGCGTTGACTTTGGTCACCAGCGTTGACTATCGTTTCATGTCTTTTTGATGTATCTTTGGAACCTGTTCTGACTGACATTGTTTAGACTTTATATATATGTTTGATGAGCTCATTAATTCATGCATCATAGTTATATCATCAAGATTATAAATGATGAGACATAATAGTGGACATCATCAAAATCATAGAGGGTACACAACAAAGGTCCCTTTAAATGTTTTTAAAGGATCATAATATCCGGACCATGAGGAGGAATGTAATGCCATTGATATGTTTGATGAATTGATTGAAGAATGTCCGGATGTTAGTGAGAATTTGATAGAAGAGGGTAGCATGCTGCAAGATTCTCTATTCTCTCCCGCACCCTATTCTAGAGTAGAGCCACTCCCGCCGCTTCAAGCTGAACCCATTCTTCCATCTCTAGAGCAGCCACCTGTTTTGGAACTAAAACCTCTATCGGACTCTTTGAAATATGCTTATCTAGGCCCGGGCCATACTCTGCCCGTAATCATTGCTTCCATTCTCACTTCTGCTCAGGAATCTCAGCTTTTAGATGTCCTTCAGGAGCATAGGGGGGCAATAGGGTGGTTAGTAGTAGATTTAAAGGGCATAAGTCCCGATGTTTGCATGCACTATATCTATTGGGAGGATAATGCCAAGCCAAGCAGGGAAATGCAGCGCCCACTGAATCTAATATGAAAGAGGTGGTTAAAAAGGAAGTTGTAAAATGGTTAGATGCTGGGATCATATATCCCATTTCTGATAGCAAATGGGTCAGCCCGACACAAGTGGTTCCTAAGAAGTCGGGACTGACTATGGTAACAAATGAGAAGGGAGAAGAGGTGCCCATGCGATTGCAGACGGGGTGGAGGGTTTGTATAGACTACATGAAATTGAATTTAGTAACTAAGAAAGATCATTTTCCACTCCCGTTTGTTGATCAAATTCTGGAGAGACTGGCTGGGTAACAATATTTTTACTTTTTGGATGGCTATTCCGGATACAATCAAGTCGCTATCTATCCGGAGGATCAAGAAAAAACTACATTCACGTGCCCTTATGGCACGTTTGCTTTTAGAAGAATGCCTTTTGGGCTATGTAATGTCCCCGCCACTTTTCAGCGCTACATGATGTCTATATTTTCTGACATGGTGGGGGAGACTTTGGAAGTATTTATGGATGATTTCTCGATCTTTGGTTCTTCATTTGAGGGGTGCTTGGACATTTGACTCAGGTTTTAAAAAGGTTCATTGAATCCAATTTGGTATTAAGTTGGGAGAAGAGCCACTTTATGGTGAGAGAAGGTATAGTTTTAGGCCATGTAATTTCGAAAAGGGGAATAGAGGTCGATAAAGCCAAAGTAGACTTGATTTCCAATCTTCCTCCCCCTGAATTTGTCAAGCAAATCAGATCTTTTCTTGGCCATGCGGTTTCTACCGTAGATTTATTTAGAACTTCTCCACTATTGCTCGCCCTCTCACACGGTTGCTTGCTAAGGACACTCCATTCCATTTCGATGATTTTTGTCTAGAGGCGTTTAATTCTTTGAAAGTGACCCTCACTCAAGCTCCGATTCTACAATCTCCAGATTGGTTGCTTCCTTTTGAGATTATGTGTAATGCCTCGGACTATGCTGTTGGAGCTGTCTTAGGTCAAAGGATAGATAAGAAGCCCGTGGTAATCTACTACGCGAGTCGCACCCTTGCTGATGCACAATTGAATTACACTACCATGGAAAAAGAACTTTTAGCTATTGTGTTCGCCCTAGAGAAATTTTGATCATAACTTTTAAGGGCTAAAGTTGTTGTTTATTCTGATCACACTGCTTTGAGATACTTGCTCTCCAAGAATGATGCTAAGTGTCTCATTCGGTGGATTCTATTGTTACAACAATTTGATTTAGAGATACGAGACAAGAAGGGGTTAGCAAATGTAGTAGCTGATCATCTATCTAGGATAGCGATACCTGAAAGTACTCCTATGTCAGATTCCTTTCCTGACGAGCAAATTCTTTCTATCTCTCATTCAACTCCTTGGTATGCTAACATTGTCAACTACCTGGCGGTAGGTCAGATTCCAGGAGGGTGGACTAAGCAGGAGAAGGATCAATTTTTTGCAAAGGTTAAACACTATTTTTGGGAGGACCCGGAGCTATTTCATATCGGTCCCGATCAGATTATAAGACAATGTGTCCCAGAAGAAGAACAACAATCTGTTTTGAACTTCTGTCATAACCTTACTTGTGGGGGACACTTTTCTGGAAAAAAGGCTGTGGCGAAAGTATTACAAAGTGGATTTTACTGGCCCACATTGTTTACGGATGCTTATGAATTCTCTAAAACATGTTTGAGATGTCAAGCTGTGGGTAATAATTCAAGGAAAGATATGATGCCGCTAAATCCCATTCTGGTAGTTGAAATTTTTGATGTTTGGGGAATCGATTTCATGGGACCGTTTCCACCTTCCTTCGGTAATGAATATATCTTGGTGGCGGTCGACTATATGTCAAAATGGATTGAAGCCATTGCTACTAGGACCAATGATCATAAGGTTGTGATGAAGTTTGTGAAGAAGAATATCTTTTCTAGGTTTGGTTGTCCTAGAGCTTTGATTAGTGATGGGGGTTCTCACTTCACTCATTTTCAGTTTCGAGCTCTGCTTCGCAAATATGCTATCACTCACAAGCTCGTAACCCATTATCATCCCCAAACCAGTGGCCAGGTTGAAGTTTCTAATAGAGAGATTAAAAACATGTTGCATAAGACAGTTAGGTCGGATAGGAAAGGCTGGTCCGAGAGACTAGACGATGCATTATGGGCCTATAGAACTACTTTCAAGACTCCCATTGGTATGTCTCCATATCGCTTTATCTTTGGTAAAGCTTGCCACTTGCCAGTCGAATTAGAACATAGAGCATATTGGGCCATAGAGCATGTCAATTTTGATTTAACTCAAGCTGGATCCCAACGAGCTCTGTAAATTAATGAACTGGAGGAACTAAGAAATGAAGCCTATGAAAATGTAAAGATTTACAAAGCTAAAACCAAAGCATTTCATGATAAGCACATTCACAAGAAGAGTTTTCAAGAAAATTAAAAGGTTTGGCTATTTAATTCAAGGCTGCATTTGTTCCCTAGTAAGTTAAAGTCTAGATGGGATGGGTCATTTATTGTTGTGAAAGCATTCGACCATGGAGCTGTTAAAATCTTAAATCCACAAAATGGTCATATCTTTACTGTTAATGGTCAAAGGTTGAAGCCTTACTTAGAGAATGAGCAGTTAACACAAAAAGAATCCATAGCATTGTGCGATATGGAATGAACACTGTTGACCTTTCATGCGTCTGGCTGAAGAGGAAAACTTAGCGCTTCTGGGAGGCAACCCAAGATTTTTTTTGTTGTTTGTCATTTTTGTTTATGTGTGTTTTAGTATACAGGTCGAGGAGAAGAAGCTGTCGCCGTCCATTGATGGAGTTTTTATCCCGCATATCAGGTTATCTCTTTCCTACTCAGAAGTATTTATCGTTAGATTGCTCTATTGCTTTCAACTCTTTATGCCATTGAGGACAATGTCATTCAAGTTGGGGGGGAGAGAAAATTCAAAAATTCTCAATTTTTCAACCTGATGTATGGCACCTTGCATAAAGTAAAAAGATGAAATCCCCATTTTGAGTTTCATGATTCATGCTTCTTATTGAAAGTATCCTTTGGAATAGATAAGACTAGGGAGAAGGATAATGAAAAACTTATGTCAATCTTGCTATGGAAAACTGATATAAGAATCTTTTTAAAGTTTATGTGCACTTTGAAAAAAATGAAAATCACATAACACGCTAATGAAACAAGAAATACAAGCCTTCTACTATTTTGGGTATTGTGTCTGATGCTCTGCACTTCTCAAGAAAGAGATCTTTACAAAGCTTTCTGTCAAGTTATCTATCAAATTAGTGCAAATGGCACTATGAAATGAAAAAAAAATGATGATAAAAAAGGCACCATGAAAAATGCCCCGAATCTTAGTAGCCGGGCCAACTTCACCTAAGACGTGTTGAGGTTCGCGTCAAACGGAAAAGGGAACCTTGGTCTGGGTAACTAGGCCTACTTCTCCTAAGGGTTAGGTTCATGTTTAATAGTGAAGGGTAGTGCAACATCATGTGTGTAGAAAAATAAAAAGATCCCAAGGGGACAAAGAAATAAAGCAGACAAAAGTTATTGAGTTTAATGCTCTGATTTAGGAGGTGCATGGTTGAAAGACACTTGCTCGAAATAGTAAATGGGGGACGCAATTATCTAAGCTGTGGATTTGGCAGTTACATATGCACAAGTGTTATTAAGCTTTGATTTGAATTCTTGATCATGTATTTTCCTAGTATGAGCAATGTTTCCGGATTACTGATCTTTAGTTGATTCTATGAAGGAAGAGCTGGATATAAGAGTATGATTTTTTTAAACTCCTGTTGGTCCTTAATTTTGATTTAGTTGCATTGCTAAGGGACTAGCAATGAGTAAGTTGGGGGGGTGTGATAAGTGATATATTTTATGTTATAATTTGTGTCACATTCATCATCTTTGATCATCTTTTGAACCTCATTATGCATTAATATGGCTAAAATCTCATTCTCACCATTTTTTTGAGTCTGCATAATTTTAGCATCAATTTTAAGTCAAAATGGCACTGTAAGAAATATTTAGAAAAATGCACCATTATTACATTTCATTTTCTGATGAAGAACATTGAATATTATGAATTTTATGGATTTTTAGGTATTAGTGACCCTCTAAACGGCCGATATTTAATGAGCGACCAGTGAAGCAGGCGCCCATTCATTTTGGAAGGAAAATCAGAGAAGAAAAGAAAAGAAGAAAAAGCGACCGTCTGAACAGTCGCATATTCATTTGGCGGAAATAAAGAAAAATAGAAAAGTGGGAAAATTCACAAAATAAGTGACCGCTCGCGCAGGCACTAAATCAAGGTAGATGAATATGTGACTGCTCAAACGGCCGCTTATTCATTTATATGGAAATTCAGCAGAAAATCAAGAAAAATGTAAAAAGTAATGAGCGACTGTCCAAACAGTCGCCTATTCCTAATTGTTGAAAAAGAATAAAATGTCAAAATAAGGAAATAGGGATTGTGCAGTTGAAGTCTGGACGTCAAAAAAGTAACTGCGCCCTTGTCAAAGTCGCCATTTCATGATTAAGCGACTCTTGCCCAGTCGCCATTTCCATTCAAACCAGAAACAAAACGGAAGCTCCCGATTGCTATGTTTTGAGCTTATCTTCACCTATTTTGAGGAAAGGAGGATTCTAATGCTGGCAAAGAGTCTAATTTGATCAAGCTACATTGTTGGAAATTCGATTTGAATTGGATTGGGAAGTCTACGATCAAGAAGACTCTCCTGTTCACTATAAAAAGGTGCCATGGCCGACGGTTTGGGGAGTTCAACCTTTTGGAAGTTCTGCCTTAGGAGTTCGATTTCATGTTTTTTCTTTCATCTTTTCAAGTTAAGTTCTTCTTCAAAGGTCTTTTTTTGTCAGTTTTCTACAACTTCTTCTTCTTCTTCCTCCTTTTCCAAATATTTCTAGTTTTTCATGCTTCTATCTTCCATTTTACTGTTCACCCGATTTTACTGCACTCTGGTTTTTGCAATTCTTCTCCCTCTTCCACTCCTCTTTTCATCCTACTTTCTTCTACAACGTTCTTCATCATTCTTAGATCTAAATTTTCTTCTTCCTCCTCTTATGTAAATTCTCTACCATTTTAAAGTTATACTCAGTTTTCAAAAGTTTAGTTTTTTTAGCTCTTCACTATTCATCCACGCGCCACTTCCTGTTCTTCCTTATTTTTCACCTTCTTCCTCTCCTCTTTTGCTTCTGAGTTCTTCACCAATCTTCTTCGTCTTTTCATCCTATACAACTTTCTCTTCTTCCACTTTTTCTAAATCTCTTTAGTTTTTAAGTTATGTTCTTCCCAATCACCCTCTATTTTCTATTTTATTTTCCCTACATTTTTATTTCTCTCAACCGTAAACCTCTCTTCTTCCCCTCTTTCTCTTCACAACTCACACATACGCACACACACCTTATTTTTATTATTCTTATTATTCTTCCATCTCTCTATCTCCATCTCCCATATTTCTCCACACATTCCAAGGCAGATTTTTTTCCATTGGTCCTCTCACGGCGTCGGATTCCAATGCGGGGCGATCTTCATCAAAGGCTTGGCAAGGAGGCGACGCTATTCTTCATCCATTGGCTATATTTTCTTCTCCCTTTTTCTTTATTTATGCAAGTTGTAATTTTTCTATTTTCATAGAGTTATACTCTTCACTCTCATAGTAATAAAGTTCATTTTTGTCAAAATTGTGGTTGTCTTTCTCTTTCTATCTCCTCCAATTTCTCTTCTTAAATCCTCTCATATTCTTTAATTAGTTTTTTTGAAATTTATTTTTCCATAGATTAATCTCCTCAAGATTCGATTTTTCAAAGCATAAGGATATTTTTCCAACTTGGTTAAATAAGATTATTTCTTCCTCGTGGGATCGACTCCACTTACCACTATATATTTGATTTTTCCAATCTTTAAAAGTGAGTGAGTGGAAATATTTTGAAATTGTGGCATGGCTTCTCAACGACGGGCTTGTGGATATTATGCGCCGTTGGGGGTGAAGTAGCCGGGTGTTGCCGAGGCTAGGCAGTCGAGTGCCGTGGGCACCATTGTAGCTGGATTAACTGGACATTTGGGTGTCGTTGGCATGGTAGTGACCGATAGGGGTGGGCACGTTTGATTTTGTTTGGTTTGGTTTGAAGAGAATTTTTCTCAAACCAAATCGAACCGAATTAAGACTTCAACCCGAACCAAACCAAACCAAACTACTTTGAAACCAAATCAATTAAACCGAATTAATTCGGTTTGGTTCAGTTTGAACCATATTCATCTCCCCTTTTAGAAATTAGATTGGATTCAAACAAGAGTAGAGAAAGGTAGAGTGGAAAATTTTCTACCACATAAAGTAAATATTAAAAATATAATATAAAAAGTTATAACTTGTAAGAACAAGCTCCATAAAATTTTCACATAGAAAACTAAGTGTAACGACCCGAGATCCGAACACCGAGAAGGCCCGATAACCCGAATCTTGAACCGCCACCCACGAGCCCAAAGACTCGGAAGGGTTAAATGGATGGTGTGGAGATACACAAGAATCTAAAATAATTGCAGAACTATGCAGTTAATATGAATAAGCAGGAAATAAATAATGACATTAACTAAATTACATGGTCCACAATATAACAGCAGTCTAAAATATAACAGTAGTCCACAAATAGTACAGCATAGAAAAAGAAGGTACAACTACACAGGGCATACCCCGGCCTGGCAACTGGCAACTAACCCTGGGCACCATAACCATGTGGAGCCTCGGAAGCGCTCCCCTGAAGCATCGTCTCACCTGAAATACGGTGAAAACACGCAGGGAATGAGCCTTAAAACAAAAGGCTCAGTAGGGATCATCTGGTCCCCACCTCGTAAACCGAGAAACCGCGCGGAAAGTAGCTACAAGCTGCCACTAGCAGACGTAGAACAAAAGCTACAGGAATAAAGAAACGGGAAAGCTTTGCTACGTCTAGTACCGAAGGCACGTCATGAAAATCGAGACAGCTCGTCAAAAACCCAAGAGTTGCTACTGATAGGATTGGTGCGATGGATTCAGAGGGGGGGTGAATGAATCCCACCCTTAAAAACTTTTCGCTCAATAAAATACTAGAACACTATCAAGTCAAATAGACACTCTGAAGAACAAGTTAAGTTCTCTTTTAAACCACTGAGCAAATATATAAGGCACACCTAAACAAGCAACTAGCGGAAGCAACATAGATAGAAACGAGAATGCTAAGGCAGCCTGTGAAGAAGGTAGAAGACAAGGAGCAAAACACAACCACACTGCACAGAGGGTTTTTAGGTGGTTCGGTCACCAAGACCTACGTCCACCCCTCACTCCCAACCGGAGTGAGGCTTCCACTAGCAACGCAAGACCAGCAGACTCAGTCTGCAAACACTTGCTGCCAAACAGCTTGACCACGGGAACAACCTCCCCTCTTCCTCCCAACCGGAGGGAACCACTAGTGACACCCAGTCACTAGCAAACCAGAGACCGAGGTCTCTCTTCCTCTGAAACCCAGAGGGAACACCTGGACTTACAACCCACAAGACCAGAACCGGATATGAATCTCCCTTCCTCCAACCCGGAGGGAAACCTACAAGTGACTCCCAGCCACTTGCAACCGGAGACACAATGTCTCCCTTCTCCTGAGTCCACAGGAGGAACCCGACCTCAGTCTAGAGAGTCGGAAGAACAATGATGACCAAATGAAAAGGAAAAATAAGAAATGAAAAATACACAGCGATCAGAACGCTGTAAAGAATGATAACATAGATGTGGCTCCCATGGAGCTAACTGGCCTGGATTTGATCCACGGTCCAGTAGACAGATCTTCAGTCGAGTCTTCTTTTTTCTTCTCCACGAACTCTCACTCTCTCTCTTCTCCTTCTCTTTTTCTCTTTCTTTTTTTGACACTCGATCGTGCAGGCTCTCTCTGTCTCTTCTTTTCTCTTCTTCTTCTTTTCCTTCTTTCTTTTGCTCTCTGCCTCTCTGCTGCTCTCACCTTGTTCTATCACTCTCTCGATCAGCCCACTTCTATCTATCTGCTGCGGATGAAGAAACTTCACATATATATATCAACAGTAACTAGGGCGTGTGCCCCCTTTATCCAGAGGACACCTCGGATCACGTGCCAGGTGCCAACCTGGGATCACGTGCCCATTCATCAGCCTGTAAAATAACAGAGTTACTTCAGTCGATCAGCAAAGAGTGTATAGACTTAATGAAGTAATGCATGAGCGTGTACAGACTTTAGATGCAGCATTTATGCAAGTATGTACAATGTGAGAATGTGTAGACTTGAAGCCCTTCAAGCGACCTCAGTGTACAGACTTGCAGAATGAAGCATTAACATAACAGAGTGGAATGTGTAGACTTCTGTGTAAAGCATGAAGCAATCGAATGTGTACACTTTAGAAGCAGCAGTTAAGCAAGTGTGTACAATGTGAGAGTGTGTAGACTTGAAGCCCTTCAAGCGACCTCAATGTACAGACTTGCGTGGGTAAGATGCATGAACAAGCCATAGCCAGTGTATAGACTTAACCGATGCATGAACAGTGCGCCGATCTATAGACTTGGAGAACTGATGCATGAACAGTGCGCCGATGTATAGACTTTGAGAGACGAGCGAGTATATAGACTTGATGAACCAAGCGAGTGTATATACTTGATGAAACACTCACGAGTGTATAGACTTCATCTTTGAAGGAGATGCACATGTGCACTGAAGTGTATACAGACTTGGCGTGCAGGCTGCTGGACGCAATGTAGACATGTTGTGCAGGCTGCCAGACTATGTATAGACATGCTGTGCAGGCTGTGGGGGAATGCGTAGACTCTGCGTGAAGGTAATGCATGTACAAGTGATGCAATGTTTAGACTTCATGTATGCAGGACTGTGGCGTGTACACACTTTGTAAATGCAAAGCTATAGCATGTATAGACTTCGTGCATGCAATGCTATGGCGTGTACAGACTTCGTGTATGCAAGACTGTGAGCATTACAGATGGTTGTACAGACATGCCAAATGAGTATGCAGACTTAGTGTGCACCATTGTGTAGACTTTGTAACATGCAGTATGAGCATAGCAACATAATGTGCAGACTTCGTGCAATGCATGAAGCAGTGTATGCAGTGTATAGAGTTGGAGTCCAATGTGCAACCAACCGATGTATAGACATTGAATGCTTACATGCAGACATGATGTATAGACTTAGTTAAGACTGTCTAGACTCTGCATGCGAGCTATGGCGATGTATAGACTTCCTAACAAGGCGTTGTGCAGACTTGCTTACCACAATGTGCAGACTTAACAATGCACGATGTATAGACTTCAAATTAAAGGAGACGGTGGATGTACATACTTTAAGTTCAACTGAGACGGTGCATGAATATACTTGACACTGTGTAGGCTGTACAGACTTGGAAAGCTTGAAGGCGATGTATAGACTTGGTGAGCGCCAAGGCATTGTACAGACTTCAATGACTCATGCAAGCTACAGGACAGTGTGAAGACTTGTGTTCTGAACGAAGGCAAAGGAAAGGAATGTATAGACTTGCTCAGTTCAGAACGTAGGTAAAGATGGGAAGCAATGTATAGACTTGGCCAATGTACAGACTTGAATGCAAGGTGAAGATGTGTAGACTTGGCCAATGAACAGACTTGAGTGCTCGACCAGTGTACAGACTTTGATGAACATGCAAGTGAATGTATAGACTTTAGTGATCCATGCACAAGACGCAGCAAGACTCTGTACATACTTGCTGTGAAGAACAATGTGTAGACTTCAAGTGACCTTATGCATAGGCAATGTACAGACTTCCTATATGTTCAAGCCCAATGTATGGACTTGCTGAGATGATGGACCTATGCAATGTATGCACATAGTAGATATTGAACTGAAGCAATGGATGTATAGACTTGAGTGTGATGTGCAGACTTTGTAGCATGCAGTGTATAGACTTCATATTAAGGAATGCACAATGTCTAGACTTGATATGAAGAAATGCACTGGCTGTACACACTTGAAATAATGCATGCAAGAGATGATGTACAGACTTCCTATATGAAGACAACCGCTGTACAGACTTCGTGAGCAATGGCCAAACAATGTGCAGTCTACAGGCAATGTGCAGACTCTATTTTGCAAGCAAAACAGTGCATGGTTGTATAGGCTTGAATGCATGTCAGACAGATATAAAGGAATGTCATTAACAAGCACACATTCACAAATACATAAACACATATGAATGCACTTAAATGAATCAACAAGGTCTTTCATGCACACATGCATATGGTGACTGATAGTGTTTGCTATCATCAAAACCACAGGGGCACAACAGATACCACACAAAGACAGGAGTACCAACCACCAGAAGCACAGCCAGATGTGTCCCCTGACGACTTACACCGCGCCGCCGTGTCTCCCTACTCTCCCTAGGCGGAAACTGAGACACTCACAAGTAACACTAGCAAGGGTCCAGTCGGGGTCGTGCTCGTCAGCACGTGTCCGAAGTCCCCGACCACGTGTGCACACATTGACTGACTGCGCTACGTCAGGCCCTCTAGCTAGTTCATCTTCCCGGCCCGGACTCGAGCCGCCACAGTAGGAGGCCCACGGTAACCAGCCTAAAACCGTCTCTCGAGTAGCCTCGCCACCACTCCCTGGTGGGACCACACGCGTGTCGGAAAGCTACGACTAGCGGAGGGTCACTGAAGGTATTGACTCTCTAGTCAATGGAAAACAATGTCTAAACCAGACAAAGTACAAGGGCCGCTCCTCTTATTGACACCAACTCATGGTGACACAAGTCGAGAACACAACTCCCGGGATCCCACGGCACCCTAACATGTGGTCCCCACATGATGCCCAGCATAAGTCAGACCACGGGTCAGCATGCAGATCGAGATCCACTCACCCGGGACTCAAATCGGCAAAACATAACTCCGGTTGGACATAAACCTCTGGCGGTCCACCTTTGGGCCGCCACAAGGGCTAACGGTTCAACATTAGGCCTCTACACGGGGTGTAGCGGTTCAGCATTAGGCCGCCACCCTCTGGGTTGCGAAGGTAT
Organism: Amorphophallus konjac; assembly: GCA_022559845.1. NCBI lineage: Eukaryota > Viridiplantae > Streptophyta > Magnoliopsida > Alismatales > Araceae > Amorphophallus > Amorphophallus konjac. Next base: position 52,341,018 of record CM040117.1, read on the forward strand.
CAACGGTCCTATATAGGGCCGCCAAAGGGGATGAGGCAGGTGTACCTTCGGCCGCCAGACCCCAAAATCTCCAACGGCCAGAAACCAACAGTCAAAAATGTCTCGAAGGCCATGCCAACCAACTCGGCTGGCGGTCGGTCCTTCGGCCGCCACCTGGGCTTTGGCGGCTCATCGTGCGGCCGCCAGGCCCAACCAACGCACGGGACGATTAAGACGGTCGTATGGGGACCGCCAGAAGGAAATGGCGGTCAATGGAAGGACCGCCAGAGCTCCAAAAAATCGAGAACGGCGGGAAAACCCCAAAATCATCATTCCACGCCCCATTCACCCCCGGGTGAAGGGGAAACAAAAGGGAAACTTGTTCCCAAGCCCCCAATGCATCTTTTGATGCCCACAAACCACAAAATGGCGGATTAAATCGCTAGATCAGCCACTCAAGCCCTAAAACATGATTTTCCCTTCTCGGCACAAAATAGCCTTCTCTCGATCTCGCCTCGGCCTAGAAATCACAGGGAAGATAAAATCCAAGCTAAGGATCGTCACCCTACCTCGGATTCATCTGAAACGCGGTGAATCACCGCCGATCCTCAAAAACCCGCTTGAAACCTCACGAGCTCCCATGACCTCACCAAGCGTAGAACGCCGCCGGGATCGCCACGACGTCGTGGTGGGGACACCGGGTCCACCACCGGGCCCAATGCTCGGAGCCGACGTCGCACCGCCACTGCACCGAGTTTATGGCTTGGTGACTCGTTTGAAGACTCGGCGTCCTGAGCATAATATTTATTTGTGTGTATTTGTATTGTCATGTATTTATGTATTGCGTGTGTATTGTGTATTAGTACGTGTCTTTTTACTTTCGTCTTATTAGGCTAAGTCCTAGTCAATAAACATGTGTGTTTTGTGTATTTTATTTGGTTAAAACATATAAGTCAAAAGTTAGGTAGGTGAGTGTGTTTTATTAGGCTAAGGAAGATATATTTTATTTTTAAAAGATTGAGGGTATGTGTGTAATAGGCCTTTCCTATAAATAGGAGGCCAAGGGATGTATTACGTATGATGATATGAATTGAAGAAGTGTGTTTTTGTGTGTGAGAGCTATCCCTCTTGCATTTCTTCCTTCCCTCATTCTCTTTTTTTTTGAGTGTGAGTGTGTCGCCTGGTGTGAGACCGTCCGGCGTGAGGCCGAGCTGTGTGAGATAGCAGTTATCCGTTCCCGTCCCGTCCGCGTCCCGGAGTGCCGACGATCCGTCTTCCACGTCGCCGCCGCGTCAAATTGGTATCAGAGCCCAACAACGGCGTCTCCGACGACCCCGACGTCTCCGACGTCGTCTCCTCTTCTATCTCTTGGTTGCTAGAGTGAAAAAAGAAACAAAAAAAAGAGAGGAAGAAGAGTAGCAGAAGGATCTGTGATTGAGAGGAAAAGAAAAAAAATAGAGAAAAAAAATTTTAGCAAAAGAAAAAAAAATTGTGTTCTTTCTCTCTTTCTATCTTTTTCCCTCTCTGTTCTCTCTCCCGCGCTCTGTCTCTCTCTCCGATATTCTCTCTCTGTACTCTCTCCCTCCCGTCAATCTCTCTCTATCTCTCTCGCTTAATCTCTCCCGCGATCTCTCTACTTCTCTCGGTTAATCTCTCCCCCCCCCTTTCTGTTTCTCTCTCCCTTAATCTCTCTCTCCCGCTCTTTCTCTCTCTCCCGTAATCCCTCTGTCTCTCTATTTCGTTAATCTCTCTCTCCCGTTAATCTCTCTCCCCCCCCCCCGTTTTTTTCTGTTTCTCTCCCTCTCATCTCTCTCTCGTTCATAGTAAAGCAGAAGAAAGAAGATTAAAGAGAAAAAAAAACAGAAAAACCTGTTCGCGTGGCCGGGCCTCGTCGCCTGTGCCACAGTTCAAAAATAGAGCGGACGCAACGGCCAGCTCTTCCCGCCCCCGCCCTGCAGCCCGCCGCCCAGGGCCGCCCGCTCCGCCACGCGCCCGCCGTCATGCCCACCCCTGTCGCGCGCACGAGCGGCCTGCGCTCGCCCTGCGGCTGCACCCGCCTGGCCGTGCCCCCCGCGCCCTGCGCCCCCGCGCCCGGCGCCTGGCCCCGACCGCACCGCGCCCCGCTCGGCGCTCGGCCCGCGCCTGCGCACCGCGCACCGCGCCCGGCCCCGCTCGCGCCCCGCCCGGCCCGCGCCTGCGCCCAGCCCCGCCCGGCGCCAGTGCTCGCCTGCGCCTCTTCGTGCTCCATCCTGCCGCCTCAACGCCAGCACCGCGCCTGGGTCGCCCTCCCGCGTGGGCCGCCGCCCTGGCTGACCATCAGCCGCGTGAGAAACACGCAAATGGTTTGAAAAAATAAAAAAAAAACGGGTGAAGTTTGAAGATTGAAAAAAAAAAGAGTTTGAAAAAAAAATAGAAAAGACAAAGAGAAGTCAAAAAAAGGGGAGTTGATATATATATTTATATTATATTTTGGGAAAAGTCAAAAATGGGTTTGATTAAAAAGGAGTTAAATATATATAATATATATATTTGAGATATATACAATCTTATATATATATCTATATATATATATTTATATATATCTTATAGCTTATCAATTGAGGTGGCACCCGAAGTCCACAATTACGACTCGATCAACGGTTGAGTCATCGGATAGTCGACACAGAGCCGTAATTTATGGGAAGTGGGTACCTCTGAGTCTCCCTGCGCGGAGAAATTTGACTGATTTGTTCCCCTACGTGGGAAAATTTAAGTTAAGTGGTTTGTAAATTAAATCATCCCTGCGCGGAGTGAATTCATTGTAACCACGAAGCTTCGTCGACGCCGTGCGGGCACGCACGTCCCCGCTCGCCTTCGTCTCCGGTCGGAGTTAGACTTTTCAGTCTAGCTAGGTACGTGCTCCAATCATTTGCTCATTTAGTATCTTTTCAGTTGTCGCGCGACGAAGTGAGAGAGAGCCCGATCTATACAATGAGTCTCCTGAGTGCATCGCTGTGGACGGAAAGAGAGTGCTTGCTTGCACCTATCCTTTAGGCCCTAGACTGTCACATTAGGGCACCCTAATTGTCAGGAGATAGTTTCACAACTACTTCACCTACGGGCAAGTAAATTTCCCTGACCGGTCCCTTCAAATTGACCCTTTGTATATCAGCTGGGTCCACAACTTGCTAATTTTTCGGTCTCAGGATTGCATCACCTAGGTCTAAGCTCGTGCATGCCACGTTGGTCTAGGAATTCATCAGGCCATCCAGAACGCATGGAACAGGAAAGATATATGGCCGATCCTGACCTCATTGCCCAGTTTGAGGGAATGGACGTAATATTTGATGGCACGCATGTCGAGTACATGCAGGTAGGAGACATTTTCGAGAGTTCTAGCTAGAAGAGATTGGGTATAGTTCGCTGTATCTCAACACCCCAGGAGGACGATTGGCGTCGAACCTCTATCTTTCAAACCTACATCATGGTGAACTCTCATCCTTGTAAAGTAATCATTGACAACGGGAGCTGTATCAATGCAGTGTCTTCAGACTTTGTCTCCCGTTTAGGTCTACCTACGCACCCTCATCCAAGGCCATACAACGTGGCTTGGGTCGATGACACTTTTATCCCAGTCACCACCACATGTGTCATTCCCATCCAGTTTCAGTCCTACCAAGGACAAATCTTATGTGACGTAATACCTATGAAGGCCGGGAGCATCATCTTAGGACGACCATGGATCTATGATGTAGACCTCGCTACCTTTGGTCAGTCCAATCAGTGTTCCTTCTCCTACAACGGGAAGAAGATTTTGTTGTACCCGGCACCCCCAAAGGTGACCTCGGGAAAGCGTTCCACCTCCACCCCCACCGGAACTCCCAAAATTCAGGAGAATCCCCAAACTCCCACTGAAGGAAACCTCCCCTTCCCTCTTCTCCTGCGTCCATCACACCCGTTTCTGAGGCCCCTAAGGTTAGTCATGACCTAGTTAGGTGCATTGACTCCATGAATGTCGGTGAGCTAGACAAAGAGGTTGCTGAGGGTGCCTCTATTTTGGCTGTTGACGTCACCATCACACCCGAGGAGTCTCGAGTCTCAGTCCCAACTGAAGACCCGACCATACTGCAAGACTTCCAAGGCATCGTCTCTGAGGACTTGCCTTCTCGACTCCCTCCCATGCGTGATGTACAACACGCTATTGAGCTTGCCCCTGGGTCCACCCTACCTGACCTTCCCCTCGAGTCTAGACTATCCAAGTCAACCGAAGAGTTTGCACAGCACGTCATTAGTCTGCATGAGTCAGCTGATTCGCATAGGCGTCACCATGAATCTCAAGAAGGTGACTTGGTTATGGTACGGGCCCGGCCCGAACGACTCCCCTCGGGAGCCGTTGAAAAGTTACAAGCATGTAGTGCTGGTCCCTTCCCAATCATGCGGAAGATTGACGCCAATGCCCATGTTGTGGACTTACCTCCTGAAGAGGGGATTAGCTTGACCTTTAATGTGGCAAACCTAGTGGCCTACAAGGAACCCACAGCGATTCCCAGTGATTCTTTCGAGCCTTCTCCTCCCATTGAGAGTGAGCCCACCCCTGTGCGTCCCACGTCCTTGAGAGCACCGCGCGAGCATATTGAGAGGATACTGGATGAGCAGGTGACCACTACACGGAGCAGGGAGTACCAGCGCTACCTTGTCCGCTGGCGGGACCGTCCACCATTAGATGATTCCTGGATCAGCCAGGAAGATCTCCAGCGCCTCGATCCAGATCTGCTGGAGCACTACCAGAGTAGTGTCCCACCTTACTCGACGGAGTCCGAGTTCCAGCCGCCCCGGGAGGGTTGGTGGGGACACCGGGTCCACCACCGGGCCCAATGCTCGGAGCCGACGTCGCACCGCCACTGCACCGAGTTTATGGCTCGGTGACTCGTTTGAAGACTCGGCGTCCTGAGCATAATATTTATTTGTGTGTATTTGTATTGTCATGTATTTATGTATTGCGTGTGTATTGTGTATTAGTACGTGTCTTTTTACTTTCGTCTTATTAGGCTAAGTCCTAGTCAATAAACATGTGTGTTTTGTATATTTTATTTGGTTAAAACATATAAGTCAAAAGTTAGGTAGGTGAGTGTGTTTTATTAGGCTAAGGAAGATATATTTTATTTTTAAAAGATTGAGGGTATGTGTGTAATAGGCCTTTCCTATAAATAGGAGGCCAAGGGATGTATTACGTATGATGATATGAATTGAAGAAATGTGTTTTTGTGTGTGAGAGCTATCCCTCTTGCATTTCTTCCTTCCCTCATTCTCTTTTGAGTGTGAGTGTGTCGCCCGGTGTGAGACCGTCCGGCGTGAGGCCGAGCTATGTGAGATAGCAGTTATCCGTTCCCGTCCCGTCCGCGTCCCGGAGTGCCGACGATCCGTCTTCCACGTCGCCGCCGCGTCACGTCGCCTATCCCACCACGACGTCGCCTTGACGGTCCGCAGCCGAAGGGGAGGGAATCGGGGCCATCGCCGGAAGAGGGGGGGCGGTCACAGTCGCATGCGCTCGGGAGAGAAAGGGAGGAAGAAGAAGAAGAAAGAGAAAGGAGAAAAGAAAAAGAAAGATAAATGGGGTTATATAGAAAATCCTGATTTTCTAAAAAATATGAAAAAAAAGAAAAATATTCCCCCGCGATCCTCAGAACACGTTGATCGCCATGGTACCATCCCTGAGTAGGTGAACGACCCAGTTTACCCGCTACGGGGTTCCGTAGGTCCTGTCAGGGAAAAACATAGGAAATCGCGGAACACGTTCCGGGACCTCCGAAACTGATCTGAAACGCACGGATCTGAACCTAAAAAATGTCCGAAAGATAGTTTCGGGCAAAATGAGAACAAATTCTCCGAGAAAATGAATCCGGGACCCAAGAAAAAGGATCCAAAGGGTCTGGGATATTACACTAAGAACTTCAGTTATAGTAAAATGGAAGGTGATTTGAAACCTATTTCATAGAGTCGGAAACCCCATCAGGATGGCAGGAATTGGACTTTTTGAATTAGGGTTTATAGTTATATATACACTTATATTAACTTGACAAAATATCTTTAACTTCGGGTTATTTGATTCGGTTCGGTTTCCTAAACTTCAAAACCAAACCAAACCAAAATTTTTAATACGGTTCAGTTCGAACCCAAATCGAAAAATTTTAAATTTCAACCCAAACCAAACCGAACCAAATCTATCGATTCGGTTGGGTTTTCAGGTTGAACCCGAATAATGATCACCCCTAGTAACCGGAGTAGCTGGGCGGTCGGGTGCCACGGGGAACCGTTGAGATTGGAGTGGCTAGGCAGTTGGGTGCTGATAAGTGTCCATTTCTTATGATAATTCATCGCATGTACACCATTTTATGTGCATATAATTAGGCAATTATGCATATTTCATAGTTAACCTCAACTCCGCATTTAAATTAGAACTTTCATGCAAATTAATTAATTTGGTGATATTATTTAATAATAAATTAAAGTTGAGGGCCACGAGCATTAATTCTCCATTGCATAACCTTGAGCATTTGAGATTTGTGTGCACATTGTTGTAATTTTTATGGACTAAATTGTAATTATGTGTATGCAGGACATTGAAGGTAATTGCAAGAAACTCTGGGGGCAAAACTGTCATCACCACTTTGACCAAGTCAAAAGCACATATTTTGGTTGGAGGGAAAATAAAGTTCAAAAGTTTGAAATTAAGGAAAAGAAACACATATTTTGGTTGGAGGGAAAATTGAATTCAAAGTTTGAAATAAAGGAGAGACATGATGACCCTTGGGAAATGGGGTGTCCAAAGTCCAAGAAAGGGGGTTCCCACCTCCTTTCCTTTTCCCCATACATCATCTTCTACTTAAATCTTTGCCATCCATCTCCTTTTAATACAATCTCCACCCTCCATCAACCCAACTTTCCTTATAAATAGCCCATGACAAGGAGGAGAAGAGGAGTTCTTCTTTTGACAATTTTTCACTCTCTCTCTCTCTCTCACATCTTAGGTTGCCGATTTTGCTCACGTAAGTTCATTTTATCCTCTTTCTTTCTTCATGTAGGTTATTTGTTTTTAAGTCATCAACAATTTCTTCTTCTACATAATCTTCCAATTCTTTCTGGTTTTCAATTTATTTCGTATTTTTTACTGTGCTATCATGTTCATCTGCGAACCAGTGTTTCTCTCTATTCTTCCCCTTATTTCTCCCCCGTATAGTCATTTTCTCCTCTTACTATCTTCATAAAAGTTCTTTATTTTTAAGTGTGTTACAACTTTTCCTTATGCAACATCTTCTAATTCTTTCTGATTTGGATGTTATTTCCCATTTTTTAACTTGCTGTCCTGTGATTTTACTGTTCATCCAAGGTGCTAGCTTCGGTTATGTCTCTATTTTGAAGCCCTTCTGCTCTTCTTTTCTCTCTGAGTTCTTCATGAAAGTTCTTCCCCTCTTCCCCTTCTTCAACTTCTTCTTCTTGGGCATCCCCTACTTCATCTTAGTTGCAAAGTTATTCACCCTCCAAAGGTGGCTTCAACGACGAAGGTGACTTCCTCCCGGTGTAGACGACATCTTCCGCAAGGTGGTTCGTGATCCAAGGCCAAGAGAGGACGAAGCCGTCATCACCATTGCTGCTACCATCTTCACACCTCAGACTCTTTTTGTTTCTATTGCTTTAGTTTCATTTTACTTCATTGTAATCTCGCCACATATTTGTTGTAAGTTTATCTTTCACTTCACATACTCTTTCTTTTAAGTTAATGAAATGAGTTGTTCTTTTGATCTAGTTCTTGCTATTCTTCCCTCTCTACCTCCTTCTTCTATCTCTTCTTTCCACTTCATGCAACTATTTTCTATAGCATAGGAGCATAGTCATTGGCATTTTTACTTAATTGTTAGAATCGTTCTTTGTTTCATCACTCTTCTTCAAGCAATCAAATCACAAATATTTTTCAAAGGAGTCCAAAGTTTTTAACTTTAAAAATCTCTTCTTCCTTGTGGATTCGACCCGTACTTGCCATAGTACTACGTTCTCTTTTGATCATTTTGTGCGAGTTCGATTTTAAGATTGTTAGCGCGCGTGTAGTAACGACATACATTTCCGCGTTATCAATTTTTGACGCTGTTGCCGGGGAGGAATGATGGTTTTTGATTTAAGAATTTTATTTCCATTGTGTTTATAGTGTACTAATAAAGATCTCTTTTTTATTTTTTTTTCCTTCTTTTGTAGAAAAAAAAGGGAAAAATTCAAGAAAATTATATGTAAGTTTGCATTTCTTTCTTTCATCTTTTGATTTTGTCATTTATTTCAAAAAAAAAAGAGAACAAGGGATTGTGCTTCAAGTAAGTATCCTAACTCCTCTCATTTTGTGTTATTTCCTTAATGTTCTTGCATATTATGGTTAGATAGGTTCACTACATAAAAAAAAACTCCTCACTTGAACCCAATAAAAAATCCCCATTCCAAGAGTAGAAATCACACTTTCATGTTCAAAGTCATGCATCATTTAGGATAGATTTTTTTTTTTGTTTAACTTTGGTCATTGCATTTTGGAGATTGCGAGGGGCAAGGTGAGTACTCTAACTTTTTCAAAAAGTATGCTCATGCATTTCCATGCTTGTATAGAACCCCTTGTTTGAACTTGCTTTGTTGCATATCTTTTCAAAATATTCTAAGGGCAACACCTATAATCACATAATGTGGAGATTTCATCACCATTCCTTATCCCACAAACCACCTTTCCCTTGCATCTATGCATGACCTAAGCTTTAAATAAAATTCAGTAGACATTGGCCCTAGGATCACACTGTGATTTTAGTACGATTTGAGTTTACCCTCTTGTGGAAACCGGTGCCTAAAGTAGGACGGTCGGACGGCAAACGCCTTAAGCGGGCTAGTGGTTTACTAATTAGGTCCCTACGAAAGTAGGGGGAGCCTCCCACTACCCCACCCCTTACCTGGCCGGTGGAAATATTGAAGGTGAACTTAAATTATACTTTAGTCATTTTGTGAAACCCCATTTGTAGTTCTAGGTCACATCTAGGTCATTAAGTAATGTGTGTGTTAACTTTTTTATGTTCTGCAATAAAAAATAAAAAAAACACTTCTCTTCTCTCTCTTTGTCCTTGTTATTGTCAAAAAAAATACCAAGAAAAATTAAAACAAAAAAGTCTTTAAAAATTTTTTTGCATCTATGGATTGGGAGCACAAGTTAGATACATTAGACCGAGTAAGCTACAAACTGGATTAACTCTTGGCCATGCAATTAAATTCCTCAATGTCACCACATAATTTTTAGAAAAATAATCACATGTGGACTAGGCCGGCCCATTATGAATGCCAAAATTAATTTTCACCTCTCACTCAACATGGCCCGACCCATTTTGAAAATTCACACTTCTCTACGGGTCAACTTTCTTCTTTTACCCAAGAGCAAACTCAAATGCCTCCAAATTTTTCCACCCCTTCTTATCACACATATTCATCTAATTTTAGGTGGGAAAACCCGCAATCATTCTCTTGGGAACCTTATCAAGACCCTATTCAATATCCTCCGGATCAAAATTTTCCAAATTGGGCTTCATACTCAAATGATCTTTACGGTCAAACCCAATATGAAGGACAACCCATCTACACCCCTCCTCCCCATTATCAGACTGATTACCACTCAGATTGTTTTCCACCTCAGTCTGATTATGAACCATCTTATCCAGTTCTTCCACAGTTTGATTTCAATAAGGAGGATAGGTTCAATCAAATGACTCCGCTCATCTTGGCCCAACAACAGTCCATTGAAGCTCAAAGTCAAATCATTCAGGCCCAACTAAACCAACTTGCTAAGGGGCTGGAAATGGACCAAATAGCTAGCTACTCCACTTCAAACTTTGAAAATCAATTTCTTAATTCTGACTATAATGTTAGTCTAAGTGATCAACCCATGAATCCTCAACTCAACAACAATCAAACCATTTTTGATAATGAGGAGAATATGGAACAGTTATATCAGGAAGAATTAGAGGAAGCTAGTGAAAATCAATTTGAGGAGGCCGAGCAAAATCATGAAGAAAATTATGAGGAGTCAAACAGTTTTAAGTTGGGGGGAGAGAAAGAGAAAAATGAATTTCAAAATTCCAATCAATTTACTCTTCGTGAATTTGATAATTCTTTCTTTGAAGATGAGGATGAAGAAGAAGTGAGGGTGGAAAAAGAATTGAGTGAATGTTTGAACCATTCATCTTTGGCTAATGAGGAGTTAGACGTTGTGCATGAAAATCATTTTGATCAAGCGGCTCTTGATCTAGGAAAAGATGAGATCTTGTGACCATTTCTGACCTCAGCAATTCCGTGGATACTTCTGTCATTCTTCAAGCCAATTGGTTGGATCCACCTGAAATTCATGACCAACACTGTGTTGAGAAGCATGTTCATCTCATTTATCCTTGTCTCCTAGACATTGAACTTGTGGTGGAATCTTTTGATATCCCTCCCATTCCTGATTTTTCTCATCTCAACCTAATGATGGAAAAGTCCAAAATAAAAGAATCTTTCGAAGATAATAAGGTCTGCATAAATTTATTCCCAGCTTATCAAGACCTTAAAGAGGAATATTTTTTCATTCATGATATGATCATTCATAATGTTCCTCTTCCATTCTCTAACCAAGGTGGTCCATTTGAACTCTTAGACCCACCCTGGAATCTTTTTAGCCCATGGATTCATCTGCAACATCTTTTCCTACCATGGCATGGAGACTGGAATTCAAAGAAAAATAAAATTATTTGGTGGCTCTCAAGTCAACATGTTGGTTATGAAGCTTGCACATTCTATGCATGCGTCTGGATGAAGACGGAAAACTTAGCGCTTTTGGGAGGTAACCCAAGATTTTTGTTGTTGTTGTTGTTGTTGTTTGACGTTTTTGTTTGAGTGTATTTTAGTAATCAGGTCAAGGCCAAGGAGAGGAAGTCGTCCCTATCCATGACATTGATGGAGGTTTCGTCCCATATATCCTGTTGTCTCTTTCCTACTCAGAAGTATTTATTGATACATTATTCTATTATTTTCAATTCTATATGCCATTGAGGACAATGTCATTCAAGTTGGGGGGAGAGAAAAATTTTCATGATGCATATAGTACAACCTGATAGGAGTCTGTCTTGCATATCATCAAAGTAGACAGATGTAAACCCCATTTTGAGTTTTATGATTCATGCTTAAATTAAAAGTAATTCTAGAATAGAAAAGACTAGGGAGAATGATGATGGGAAATTTAGTCAATCTAGCCATGGAAAACTGATATAAGAATCCCTTTAAAGTTCATGTGCACTTTAGAAAAAAGAAATTCACATTGCACACTAATGAAACAAACAAGACAAGTCTCCTGCCATTTTAAGTATGATGTCTGATATTCGGCACTTCTAAAGAAAAGAGATCTTTTTACAAAGCTTTCTGTCAAATTATCTATCAAATAAGTGCAATGGCACTATGAAAAAAAACCACCATAAAAAATATCCCTAGTCTTAGTAACCGGGCCTACTTCACCTAAGACGTGTTGAGGTTCACGTAAAACGGAAAAGGGAACCTGGATCTGCGAAACTGGGCATGCTTCTCCTAAGACAAGAGTCGAGATTCACGTTAAGCAGTGAAGGGTAGTGCAGCATCATGTGTGGTATAAAAGATCCCAAAGGGACAAAGTAATAAGGAAGACAAAAAGCTAATATACTTAATTCTCTGATCTAAGAGGTGCAGTGTTGAAAGGCATTTACTTGGAATAGCGAATGGGGGATGCAATTGTCAAAGTTGTGGATTTGGTAGTTACACATGCACAAGTGCTATTGAGCTTTGATTTGAATTCTTGATCATGTACTATTAAGTTCCTACATAAGGCTAGTGTGCATTAATGATTCCAGATTCCTAATCTTTGGTTGATTCTATGAAGGGAGAACTGGATATGGGAGCATGAATTTTACAAACTCTTGTTAGTCCTAAATTTTAATTTATTGGCATTGCTAAGGGACTAGCAATGAGTAAGTTGGGGGATGTGATAAGTGTCCATTTCTTATGATAATTCATCGCATGTACATTATTTTATGTGCATATAATTAGGCAATTATGTATATTTCATAGTTAACCTCAACTCCGCATTTAAATTAGAACTTTCATGCAAATTAATTAATTTGGTGATATTATTTAATTATAAATTAAAGTTGAGGGCCATGAGCATTAATTCTCCATTGCATAACCTTGAGCATTTGAGATTTATGTGCACATTGTGGTAATTTTTATGGACTAAATTGTAATTATGTGTGTGCAGGACATTGATGGTAATTGCAAGAAACTCTAGGGGCAAAACTGTCATCACCACTTTGACCAAGTCAAAAGCACATATTTTGGTTGGAGGGAAAATAAAGTTCAAAAGTTTGAAATTAAGGAAAAGAAACACATATTTTGGTTGGAGGGAAAATTGAATTCAAAGTTTGAAATAAAGGAGAGACATGATGAGCCTTGGGAAATGGGATGTCCAAAGTCTAAGAAGGGGGTGCCCACCTCCTTTTCCTTTTCCCCATACATCATCTTCTACTTAAATCTTTGCCATCCATCTCCTTTTGATATAATCTCCACCATCTATTAACCCAACTTTCCTTATAAATAGCCCATGACAAGGAGGAGAAGGGGAATTCTTCTTTTGACAATTTTTCACACTCTCTCTCTCACACACATCTTAGGTTGCCGATTTCTCTCACGTAAGTTCATTTTCTCCTCTTGCTTTCTTCATGTAAGTTCTTTGCTTTTAATTTCTCTACAACTTCATAATCTTCTAATTCTTTCTGGTTTTTAAGCTATTTCATATTTTTTACTGTGCTATCTTGTTCATCTGTGAACCAGTGTTTCTCTCTATTCTTCCCCTTATTTCTCCTCCGTATAGTCATTTTATCATCTTACAATCGTCACCAAAGTTCTTTGTTTTTAAGTGTACTACAACTTTTCATTATGCAACATCTTCTAATTCTTTGTGGTTTGGATGTTATTTCCTATTTTTCAACTTGCTATCCTGTGATTTCACTATTCATCTGAGGTGCTAGCTTCGGTTATGTCTCCATTTTGAAGCCCTTCTGCTCTTCTTTTCTCTCTGAGTTGATCATGAAAGTTCTTTAATCACTTCCCCCTCTTCAACTTATTATTCTTGGGCATCCCCTACTTCATCTTGGTTGCAAAGTTATTCACCCTCCAAAGGTGGCTTCAACGACGAAGGTGACTTCCTCCCGATGTAGACGACATCTTCCGCAAGGTGGTTCGTGATCCAAGGCCAAGAGAGGACGGAGCCGTCATCACCATTGCTGCTACCATATTCACACCTCAGACTCTTTTTGTTTCTATTGCTTTAATTTCATTTTACTTCATTGTAATCTCGCCACATATTTGTTGTAAGTTTATCTTGCACTTCACATACTCTTTCTTTTAAGTTAATGAAATGAGTTGTTCTTTTGATCTAGTTCTTGCTATTCTTCCCTCTCTACCTCTTTATTCTATCTCTTCTTTCCACTTCATGCAACTATTTTCTATAGCATAGGCGCATAGTCATTGGCATTTTTACTTAATTTTTAGAATCGTTCTTTGTTTCATCACTTTTCTTCAAGCAATCAAATCACAAATATTTTTCAAAGGAGTCGAAAGTTTTTAACATTAAAAATCTCTTCTTCCCTGTGGATTCGACCCATGCTTGCCATGGTACTACGTTCTCTTTTGAACATTTTGTGCGAGTTCGGTTTTAAGATTGTTAGCGCGCGTGTAGTAACGGCATACGTTTCCGCGTTATCAGGTGCCGAGGGCACCGTTGTAGCTGGAGTAGTTGAGGGAGCTGGGCGCCAGGAGACCCTGGTGGTTCGGCACAGCTGAGATTAGCAATCGGGTGCTGAGGGTACCGTTTTGGCTGGAGTAGCTGAGTAGTCGGGTGCCCGCAGCACCCGACTCAGAAATTTAAGGAGGCCTAAGGAGGGCTTGGTGATTAATGCGGTGCTCCTTATGGACGCGTTCTTGAGGAACATGGTATAAGGAATGGTCGCGTTGTCAGAGTAGCAGCGGGATGTGGAGGTTGATTCATTCCTAGCTCCAATGGTGCGGACACCAGAGCGATCGAGAAGCACGAACCGACGAGCCATCGGTACCGTACGCGGAGCACCACTTGAGCTACATCAGCTTCCATCTGGCTCGGAGACAGTCTGGAGACTCCCCCTTGAGTCTTAGTATCTATCATATTTACTAGGATTTTATTTGTGTGTAATGTGTGTTTATATGGCTTTATTCGGATTGTAATTCGGATTGTAAAAGGGGTTTATTTGTAATTTTGGACCACCTTAGTCCCGCGGGTCCCCCATCCCTTCTCCCATTGATCCACCTCAGCTATTGGGCCCATGTAGGGTCAGTCAACCCTCCAAGGTGGGCTTCTAGTGTTAGCGCAGCAAGAGTGATATAGAAGGGGGGGATGAATAGATCACTCCCAATTTGTAGAAACTTAGGCGGAAAATAAATTCTACTGCTAACGCCCCTCCTTAACCCGCACATAGAGAAATGTAAATACAGTCACCAAGCAAGGCAGTATAAGTAAATGAGAGTGAAGAGCATATCACATGGAAGCAAAGAGACAAGCAGATGGACAGCGCAGATAACAACAGCAAACCATAGAGGAGGCACTCGATTTTTAGGTGGTTCGATTGCAGTCCTAATCTACATCCACCCCTCACTCCAACAAGAATGAGGATTCCACTAGACAATGCTAGATCACTGCAGACTCAGTCTGCGAACAACATGCTGCCACACAGCTTGAACAACCAAGGGAAACAAATCCCTCAACCAATCTCTGCTACCCACAGAACTTGAAACCTGTTCTAGCTACCAGCTAGAACATAGCCGGAGAATCCTCTCCCTTCATCCACACACCGGAGGGAAACTGCTAATGACAACCTATCACTAGCAACACCAGAGATCACCAATCTCTCTTCCTCTGCAACCTAGAGGGAAACTGGAGTAATACTCCCTTCCTCCACACACCGGAGGGGAACCAATTCAAATCTGAAGGATGAACAAAATGAAACGAAAACAAAGTAGAAACAAAAACCAATGAAGAAGCAGTCGGTTCTGAAACCAATACAAATGTAGCTTCAAATGAAGCAATTCATCAAACCACAGACACTGCTCTCTCTCTCGAACAAACTCCTCTCGGATCTGGAACTCTCTGCTCTTTTTCTTTTCTGGATCGTGCAAACTCACACCAATGGCTTCTACTTTTTCTTTTCACGATCAGGCTTCTACTGAAGGATGAAGCTCTATATTTATAGCAGATATTGGCGTGTGGCTGCCAGGTTCCCGCCCATGCACTTTTTGCCAGATCATTTGAATTTTGACCATATGGTAGCATCCTGACTAGGTTGCCATCCACGTGTCATGCGCCTGTTGTCTTGGATCACGTGCCAGGTGCCAACCTCGATTCACGTGCCCAATCATCAGCCTGAATCGCCTGCAGATAGACAGATGGAATGTATATACTTAGTTAGTTCAGGCTATAAACACGAATGTATATACTTCAGAAACATCAACTGATTAAGTGTGTACAACGTGAGAGAGTGTACAGACTTAATGAATAAAGCGCATGTGAAGGCAGTGTATAGACATATGAACAATGCAAACGAATGGCAGTGTATAGACTTATGAACAATGCAAACGAATGGAAGTGTATAGACTTATGAACAATGCAAACGAATGGCAGTGTATAGACTTATGAACAATGCGCACGAGCCTTACTAATGTGTACACTTTACAAAGCTCAGCCACTGTGTAGACTTCACGAAGCCTAACCAGTGTACAGGCTTGGAACGAGTGTGCTGTGAGCATTGAAGACTCAAGTTATAACAACAGAATGTATAGGGTTGTGGTCGGACAACCCAATGTGTAGACTTGAAGCAAGAGGCCAGTGTTCAGACTTTGAGGAAGCGATGTACTGTACGCAATGTACAGACTAGATAGTGTAAGACTCTTAAGAAGACGGTGAGCAATGTATTGACTTGAACCCCAACGGTGATGTATAGACTTCGACATGCTTGAGCCATTGTATAGACTATGCCAGGGGGAGATGATGCATTAGACGCTCGACTGTACAGACTTGCAAAGTTCTGAATGAAACGATCGGCTGTTGAACCGATGTACTGACTCTAAATGTAAAGGCAGGCTGTATAGACTTGAATCGCTTGAAGCGATGTACAGACTTGGTGAAGCTCAAGCACTATACAGACTTGTGAAGGCTTCAGTGTTGTACAGACTTGGTGAAGCTCAAGCAGTGTATGGACTTGTGAAGGCTTCAGCGTTGTACAGACATGGAAGAACCACTAGTGAATGTATAGACTTGATGAACCACTGTGGATGTATGGACTTGAGCGAATGAAGCCGATGTACAGACTTGTTAATTCGAAGCCTCTGTACAGACTTTGAAAATGAGAAGCCAATGTACAGACTTGAAAGTCCACTGAGCTAATGTATAGACTTCACGCTGTACAGACTTTGAGGCTTTGAACGTTTGAGCAGAATGCAATGTACAGGCTTAACGATGTATATACTTGGCCAGAAAAGCGTAGGGAAATGTATGAATGTATGGACTTGGCCAAGCGTAGGAAAAGATATGGAATGTACAGACTTCGTGAACCAAAGTCCAGTGTATAGACTTGGAGAACATTTCAATGTATTGACTTGGCGTTGTATAGACTTGGCTTTGAACGCTTGAGCTGAAGACAATGTGCAGACTTAGCAATGTATAGACTTCGCCCAAGGAACTGAATGTATAGACTTTGCCACAGTCTAATGTACAGACTTTGCAAAAGTGAACGAGCCAATGTATGGACTTCAAAAGAAGCAGTCCGATGTACAGACTTCAAGAATTCTAGACAACGGACGCTGTACAGACTTGGACTCAAGGAGTGTATATACTTAGCATGAAGACTGCCAGTCGATGTATAGACTTGGCTGAAGCTATCTCTGAACCAATGTTCAGACATTGTGCAATGTATGAACTTTAGTGTGTGCGAGCCTGCTGACATGTAATGTGTAGACTTGAGTGTGTGAAGTAGGCGTTGTATAGACTATGCAAGCATGACACTGGGCGATGTATAGACTTACACTATCGGATGTGTAGACTTCATGAGAATGCAGTAACCAGTGTATAGACATTAAGCTTGACACTCCAATGTATAGAGTTGAAGCTTGGAAGGATGTATAGGGTTGAGCTGAACTGACTTTGGTAATGTGCAGACTTAACTGGTCGGGCAGTGTACAGACTTAGAGTATTAGGATCAGTGTGTAGACTTCAGTTAGAAGGTGCCCGATGTACAGACTTGAAGAAGTTATGCCAATGTACAGACTTAATAGATCAAGCTAGTGTATAGACTTTGGTACCCAGACAAACAATGTTCAGATGAGTCGACGCATCAGTAAGGGTGGGTCGACCCACTGCTGTCAATACTAACTAAGCAGAGTGTAGACAGAATCAAGATAGCATGCTTATCTGACAACCATATGAACTGTACTCACTCACATGATGAAACAGCATAAATCTAGAGATAGAAGATTGATTTATAGTGTGAGACATCATAAAAACTATAGGGATGCAACAATCTCCCCCTTTTTGATGATGACAACACTATGAATCAAGTAATATCAAAGTTCAACAAGAAGTTAATACCAGTTGCAACAAGCAGAATAAATTCAAGGCATGCTCATGCAAATGAATTAAACATTCCCTACCACACACTCTCATCTCCCCCACAACTCACAAGACTATCTCCCCCACAACTCACAAGACTCACTGATATTGCAGAACTTCTCTTCCCCTTTGACATCAGCAAAAAGAAATACAGAATGTATGACAGTGCTGGAAACATGAAGAATAAGGGCAGTAACTTCTTAGTGCAGAAAGTCACGAGTAGGTCTTAAGAGAATAAGGGAGTTTCTAATCTCAAGAGAAGATTCTTTAAATTCCAGTACACAATAGAGAAGTAGAATGATTGACAAGTTTATCAGCATACATAGTGGATGATTTAGAGCAGGAGTTCACAAGTATGGCCAGATATAGCTGATCATTCAACTATCCCACAAGACAGCAAGAGACGAAATCAGAGAGGTGTTCTCAAGGTATTGAGGACAAGCAATCCATTAGTTGCATAACAACAAGGAATTTTTTGTTGGAGATGATTTTCAAGAAGATCAATGAGTAAGTTGGTAGTTCACTCCTTTGACATTAGAGAGACACCTTGATTAGAGGCCTGAATCCCCAGTTACTCAGAGTGAGTACCTCATTACTTCCCTTTTTTTTATTAAGGAACAGAGTTAGTAACTGTGGCTTTTGACATGAGGAAACACCTTGATTAGAGGCCAGAGTCCCCAGTTACTCACCAGCAAGTCACCATTGCTCTGTCATATCTTTTCATTCATTTTAAGCATTTGACACCTCATGACATGGGAGAAATATTCATTTCATTGATGAAGCTCCCAGTTTCTCAGTGATTAAAACAGAACATGTTTGTTCAGTTAATCCCTTGAGTTAAAGAGATAGAATGATTGAAGATAATACTAAAAGGACTATTTCTTGAATTGAGTCTTGAAGTCTAGATTTCAAGCTGATTGGGTCAGATATCAAGACATACAAGTTTTTGGCCTGAACCAGAATCAATGACAATGTAGGAAGATATACTTTATGCAATTAGTCCAGATCTCTGAAGGAGTACCGAAGGAAAGATTCTAACTAGAGATTAGAGTCACTGACTTATAGACTTAAGAGATAAGTGACACTCTACTGTCTGAGATAACCACACTAGATCAGTCATGCAAGACCAGCAAAGTTACACATCTGGACAGCCCTTTTGAATCTGTCAAAGAACTTCTCTTCTCACATGACAACTCAGCTCCACCTAAGAAATAGCATTCTTCAATAAAATAATCCAGCATAATCTCAAAGCTTCCCCTTACTCAAAGCATTCCTGAAAGCTAACCAGTAAGCATTCTGAACTCCCCCTTAAATCAGTAATAAAGAAGGCTAAACATCAGACAAACACAACTCCCCCTCACAACAAGAACATGCTTCATAATTCTGACAACTTGTATAAGCCTAATTCTCTTCTCAATGTGGTGAATTTTTCATTATCCAGAGATTTTGTGAATATGTCAGCAATCTGATTATCTGTGCCTACATGAATCAGTTCAAAATTATTCTTAGACACCTCATCTCTTATAAAATGATGTCTTATCTCTATGTGTTTGGTTCGTGAATGCAAAACATGATTTTTAGTAATATTGATGGCACTAGTATTATCACAGTAAATTGGTGTGCACCCCAGGTCTACTTGGTAGTCCTGAAGCTGGTGTTTAATCCATATTACTTATGTTCCACAACTCCCTGCAGCCACATATTCAGCTTCTGCAGTAGAGAGGGCCACAGAATGTTGTTTCTTGGAGCCCCAAGACACTAAACACCCACCCAAAAATTCACAATGGCCACTAGTGCTTTTCCTGTCTAGTTTACAGCCTGCATAATCAGCATCTGTGTATGCTACTAAGTTAAGTGTGTGAGATGCAGGAAACCATAAACCAAGAGACTGAGTAGCTGACAAATATCTGAAGATTCTTTTAACTGCAGCTAAGTGTAATTCAGTAGGTCTAGATTGATACCTTGCACACATTCCTACACTGAATTGTATATCTGGTCTAGAGGCTGTCAAGTAAAGAAGTGATCCGATCATACCTCGATAAAGTTTGGCATTTACTTCCACTACCAGAAAAAGCGGGATTTCAGACGGAATTTTCAGACGGAAATTTCCGTCTGAAATTTGTGACGGATTTTTTTCCATCGGAAATCCCGTCTGAAATATGCAATTACACACCGAATTTCAGACGAAAATTTGTGACGGAAAATATTCCGTCACAAATTTCAGACGGAATTTGGGACGGAAAATTTAATCTGTCAGAAATTTATGACCAAGAATTTGTGACGGCCACATTTGTGACGGATCCGTCTGACAATCCGTCACAAATGTGTCTTCTCACGGATTTTCAGACGGAAATTAATCCGTCACAGAATTTTTGCGCCCCAAATCCGTCGCAAATGTGCCTTTGCGACGGATTGGGGGCGCAAAAATTTTGTGACGGATTAATTTCCGTCTGAAAATCCGTGAGAAGACACATTTGTGACGGATTGTTAGACGGATCCGTCACAAATGTGGCCGTCACAAATTCTTGGTCATAAATTTCTGACAGATTAAATTTTTCGTCCCAAATTCCGTCTGAAATTTGTGACGGAATATTTTCCGTCTGAAATTCGGTGTGTAATTGCATATTTCAGACGGGATTTCCGACGGAAAAAAATCCGTCACAAATTTCAGACGGAAATTTCCGTCTGAAATTTCCGTCTGAAAATTCCGTCTGTAATCCCGCTTTTTCTGGTAGTGTTCTTTACCTGTCTCATCTGCATCTAATGAGGTATTGGTGTCCATGGGTGTTGTAATGTGCTTTAAGTTTTCCATACCAAACCTCTTGAACAATTCCATTGTGTATTTGGTTTGGTTGATGAAGCACCCATCCTCTAGCTGCTGTACCTGCAATCCAAGAAAATATTTCAGTTCACCAACCAAGCTCATTTCGAATTCAGCAGACATCATGGTAGAAAATTCATCACATAGTTCATGCTTAGTTGATCCAAATACAATGTCATCTACATATACCTGAACTATGATGAGATCTCTGTTTATGCCCTTGGTGAATAAAGTTTGATCAACTTTAACTCTTTTGTAGCCTTTGCTGATCAGAAATTCAGACAATCTTTCATACCAAGCTCTTGGAGCCTGCTTTAGACCATACAAGGCTTTGTTTAACCTGAAAACTTGGTTAGGTTGAGGAGAGTATTGAAATCCAGGAGGTTGTTCAACAAAAACTTCTTCTTTAATGATTCCATTTAAAAAGGCACTTTTGACATCCATTTATTGGAGTTTTATATTCTTTGAGCAAGCAAAGGCAAGCAACAATCTTATAGCTTCCATCCTAGCAACAGGTGCATAGGATTCATCAAAGTCTACACCGAATTCCTGATAGTAGCCTTTGGCTACTAATCTGGCCTTATTCCTAGAGATGATTCCATCTTCATTCATCTTATTTTTGAACACCCACTTGGTTCCTATGATATTAATACCATCAGGTCTTGGGACAAGCTCCCAGACATTATTCCTTTCAAACTGACCTAATTCCTCACACATAGCATTGACCCAAGCTTGATCAGCTAAAGCCTCTTCTACTGTTTTGGGTTCAATTTGTGAGACTAAAGCAATTAAGTCATCATTATTCACATTTCTAAAATGAGACCTAGTCCGAAGAGGATCTTCAGGCTAGCCTATGACATTATCTAATGGATGATCTTTAAGAAATCTAATATTTGTTGAAGACTCACCTGTTTCTCTTGGACCTTCCTGATTTGGGGAATTTGTTTCTCCACTCGGCTGAGTCTTCTCTTCTTCCTGTTGGTCTTCTAGAAAATCCCCACCATGATTGGAATCCCTGTCAAGATTTTCAACATTAGAGACATCTTTCTTTTCACTAAAAAGGATGTGTGGAGACTCTTCCACTTTCTGATCTGATATATTAAATACCCTATATGCCCTTGACACTTCAGAGTAACCCAAGAATATTCCAGGTGAACTTTTGGCTTCAAACTTGTCTAAATCTTTCTTATCATTGTTATGAATAAAACATTTTGCTCCAAAAATTCTGAAATGAAACAAGTTTGGTTTCTTACCTTTTAGAAGCTCATAGGGTGTTTTCTTGTGTATGGGTCTTACCATGGCCCTGTTGATTATGTAGGTTGCTGTATTGGCCGCTTCTGCCCAAAACCTTCTAGGTAATTTACTTTCAATCAACATGGTTCGGGCCATCTCCACCACAGTTCTATTTCTTCTCTCCATAATCCCATTCTGTTCAGGTGTCCTGGGAGAAGAAAACCTGTGAGTTAGTCCCTCTTTTTCACAAAGATCAGTAAACATGTAGTTTTCAAACTCACCTTCATGGTCAGATTGAATAGAACAGACCTTGTATTTCCCTTCTTGTTTGACCTTATTGAAAAACAGATTAAACTTTTGAAATGCATCACTCTTATTTGCTAAGAAAAATATCCATGAATATCTAGAGAAGTCATCTATGATGACATAGCCAAACCTGTTTCCATTAAGACTCTGAGTTCTAGTGGGACCTAAAAGATCCATATGAATAAGTTCCATTGGTCTAGAAGACAATGGCTCAGATCTTAATTTAAAAGAATTTCTGGTCTGTTTGCCTAGAGCACAGGCATCACATGCTTTTGATATCGAGTTGAATTTAATTCTAGGCATGCCTCTAACTAAATCATGCTTGACCAATTTATTTAAAGTTGAAAAACTAGCATGACCTAGACGTCTATGCCATTCAAAAGCATCATTTTCAGAGTTGGCAGATAAACAAATAGTAGATTCAGATTCCTCATCTAAGTCTACAATGAAAACATTATTAATCCTGTTGGCTACAAATTTAACCACATCAGAATTTGTTTCAATGATTTTGCATGAACTATCATCAAATACAACCCTGTGACCCCTGTCACATAACTGACTTATGCTAATCACGTTGTGTTGAAGCCCTTCCACAAGTAAGATTTTTTCAATGGAGTTTGTGGAAGACTTACCTACTGTACCAACTCCAATTATTTTACCTTTGTTCTTTCCTCCAAACTTGACCAGACCCCCTGGTTTCATCTCTATCTTGCTAAACTTGGATCGTTCTCCTGTCATATGCCTGGAGCAGCCACTGTCGAGGTACCACTTGTTGTCTTCAGCTGCCAGGCTGACCTACACAAATACATCAAGCAGAGTGATTTGGAACCCAAGATGAGTTGGGTCCAAGGACATTGTTCAAATCTCTGATCAAGTGTTTAGGTATCCAGATTTGCTTCAGCATGGTTTTCTCTGGCACCTTCCTTTCTGGTTTATTAAAGTTGAATCCAGCTGGACTGGAGAAGTGAGTTCTATTCCATTCATTAGTCTTCCTATTCCTAGGAAATTTCCTGTAAGCTTGTTGATTAACATATTTTTGACTATGAAAGTTATTTCTCCAGTAGGTCCTATTTGGACCCATCTGATTGTTGTAATTCCAGCTCTAATTTTGATTCACTTTCTTGGTCCATCTACCATTTGTGTTCTGGTGAGTGGGCTTAGTGTTATTCTTCATAAAATTCATTCCCATCTTAAATGATTGTCCAGTACTGGTTTTTGTGTTTTCTTTAGGACTTTGATTTCCCTTAGAGCTGTTTGAGCTAGATGGTGTGTCCAGCTTCTCTTTTCCCTTCTCTGGGCAGAAGGTGATGGTCTTGAACTGCAAGGGTCTCTTGTTGGTTGGGTCATAGCCTAGACCCTCCTTATTGAAATTGACCCTAGTCCCTAGTATAGCATCTAAACTAGTCTTTCCTTGGATAAACTTTTCTAAGACTTTCTGTTTGTCTTCCAGCTCCTTTTGAAGGAACTCAGAATTTTTTAGGAGTTCAGCATTTACCTTCTTCACAGCTTCATATTTCTCTGAGTTCATTCTAATTTCATTCATGCTTTCTTCAGTTTTAGTTTTGAATTCATTGAGCTGTTTTTGACATTCTTGACTTTCTCCCTTGAGCTTATCATTCTCTTTCCTTAGTGAGGTCATTTCTTCTAGTTGTTCTTTTAGCTTCTCATTTTCCTCACAGACCAGAGTTTGTTCTTCAACATTTGTGTTAAATTTTCTTTTCAGAACTCTGTGCTCTTTGCTAAGAGAATTAAATTATCTAGCAAGCCACCATAAGCATCCTCCCAGTCATCAATTGAGAAATTTTCAAAAACGTTTATTACCTCCTCTTCACTGTTTGCCATAAGGCAAATTCCATCTTTATATTTTTCTGAGGAAGCATCTTCGGGGTCTTCTTCTTCCTCGCTCCATGTGCAAACCATCGCCTGTGGCTTCTTCTTCTTCTGCACCTTTATGTTTTTCTTCTGAAGATAGGGACCCTTCTTTTGGAGGTCTGGGCATTCGCCTTTCATATGTCCCTGTTTGTTACAATTAAAACAAGTCAGTCTCTTAGGAATTCTATCCCTATAATTAGTAAATTCAGCACTCTTGTTGAAAGAGTGTGGCTTCTTCTTCCTAAAGGTCTTTCCCTTTTTCTTCAAAAATTTTCTGAACTGTCTAGTGAGCATTGCCTGCTCCTCCTGGTCAAGATTTGAAAGACCTTCAAGCTCGGACTCAGACTCGGGGCTACTGCTGCTGCTCCCGATGTTGCTACCCTTGTTGCGGGATGCCCTTAGAGCCACATTCTTACCCTTCCTCTCACTTCCTTCTCCACCTCCTTTGAAATTCATCTCATAGGTCATAAGAGATCCTATGAGCTCATTCACAGTCAAGGTAGTCATATCTTTTGACTCCTCAATCACTATGGCCTTAGTGTGCCATGCCGGGGATAAAGATCTAAGGATTTTTCTGACTATATCTGCCTCAGCAAGATCCTTCCCTAGCCCTTTAAGTGTGTTAGTGATCAAGGACAGCCTGGCATACATTTTGGTTATATTCTCATCTGCATTCATCTTAAACATTTCATACTTAGAAGTGTAGAGGTTTACCTTCGAGGCTTTCACTTGAGCTGTACCTTCATAGATCAATTGCAGCTCATCCCACATTCGCTTGGCAGTTCTGTATGCAGATATACGGGCATATTCCTCTGGATGAACAGCACACTAGATGATGTTCAGCGCCGTCCAGTTGAGTGAAGAGAGCTTGACATGGTCATCTGTCCAAGCATCCTCGTTTGGTGGCAGATCATATGGCCCAACAGTAATTACTCTCCATAGTTTATGGCTCTGAGCTCTGATGAACACTTCCATCCTGTTCTTCCAAAACAGATAGTTACTACCATCAAAATACGGAGGACGACTAATGGATTGACCTTCGGCCATGAAGGTTCTAGGACCACCAGCATTTCCTTGACCGTTCGTCCACATGGCGTTAACCTGCTCTGATACCAAGTGTTAGCGCAGCAAGAGTGATATAGAAGGGGGGGGGATGAATAGATCACTCCCAATTTGTAGAAACTTAGGTGAAAAATAAATTCTACTGCTAACGCCCCTCCTTAACCCGCACAAAGAGAAATGCAAATACAGTCACCAAGCAAGGCAATACAAGTAAATGAGAGTGAAGAGCTGATCACATGGAAGCAAAGAGACAAGCAGATGGAGAGCGCAGATAACAACAGCAAACCATAGAGGAGGCACTGGGTTTTTAGGTGGTTCGATTACAGTCCGTAATCTACATCCACCCCTCACTCCAACAAGAATGAGGAATCCACTAGACAATGCTAGATCACTGCAGACTCAGTCTGCGAACAACATGCTGCCACACAGCTTGAACAACCAAGGGAAACAAATCCCTCAACCAAGCTCTTCTACCCACAGAACTTGAAACCTATTCTAGCTACCAGCTAGAACACAACCGGAGAATCCTCTCCCTTCCTCCACACACCGGAGGGAAACTGCTAATGACAACCTGTCACTAGCAACACCAGAGATCACCGATCTCTCTTCCTCTGCAACCCAGAGGGAAACTGGAGTAATACTCCCTTCCTCCACACACCGGAGGGGAACCAATTCAAATCAGAAGGATGAACAAAATGAAACGAAAACAAAGTAGAAACAAAAACCAATGAAGAAGCAGTCGGTTCTGAAACCAATACAAATGTAGCTTCAAATGAAGCAATTCATCAAACCACAGACACTGCTCTCTCTCTCGAACAAACTCCTCTCACATCTGGAACTCTCTGCTCTTTTTCTTTTCTGGATCGTGCAAACTCACACCAATGGCTTCTGCTTTTTCTTTTCATGATCAGGCTTCTACTGAAGGATGAAGCTCTATATTTATAGCAGATATTGGCGTGTGGCTGCCAGGTTCCCGCCCATGCACTTTTTGCCAGATCATTTGAATTTCGACCACATGGCAGTATCCTGACTAGGTTGCCATCCACGTGTCATGCACCTGTTGTCTTGGATCACGTGCCAAGTGCCAACCTCGGTTCACGTGCCCAATCATCAGCCTGAATCGCCTGCAGATAGACAGATGGAATGTATATACTTAGTTAGTTCAGGCTATAAACACGAATGTATATACTTCAGAAACATCAACTGATTAAGTGTGTACAACGTGAGAGAGTGTACAGACTTAATGAATAAAGCGCATGTGAAGGCAGTGTATAGACATATGAACAATGCAAACGAATGGAAGTGTATAGACTTATGAACAATGCAAACGAATGGAAGTGTATAGACTTATGAACAATGCAAACGAATGGCAATGTATAGACTTATGAACAATGCGCACGAGCCTTACTAATGTGTACACTTTACAAAGCTCAGCCACTGTGTAGACTTCATGAAGCCTAACCAGTGTACAGGCTTGGAACGAGTGTGCTGTGAGCATTGAAGACTCAAGTTATAACAACAGAATGTATAGGGTTGTGGTCGGACAACCCAATGTGTATACTTGAAGCAAGAGGCCAGTGTTCAGACTTTGAGGAAGCGATGTACTGTACGCAATGTACAGACTAGATAGTGTAAGACTCTTAAGAAGACGGTGAGCAATGTATTGACTTGAACCCCAACGGTGATGTATAGACTTCGACATGCTTGAGCCATTGTATAGACTATGCTAGGGGGAGACGATGCATTAGACGCTCGGCTGTACAGACTTGCAAAGTTCTGAATGAAACGATCGGCTTTTGAACCGATGTACAGACTCTGAATGTAAAGGCAGGCTGTATAGACTTGAATCGCTTGAAGCGATGTACAGACTTGGTGAAGCTCAAGCACTGTACAGACTTGTGAAGGCTTCAGCGTTGTATAGACTTGGTGAAGCTCAAGCAGTGTATAGACTTGTGAAGGCTTCAGCGTTGTACAGACATGGAAGAACCACTAGTGAATGTATAGACTTGATGAACCACTATGGATGTATGGACTTGAGCGAATGAAGCCGATGTACAGACTTGTTAATTCGAAGCCTCTGTACAGACTTTGAAAACGAGAAGCCAATGTACAGACTTGAAAGTCCACTGAGCTAATGTATAGACTTCACGCTGTACAGACTTTGAGGCTTTGAACGTTTGAGCAGAATGCAATGTACAGGCTTAACGATGTATATACTTGGCCAGAAAAGCGTAGGGAAATGTATGAATGTATGGACTTGGCCAAGCGTAGGAAAAGATATGGAATGTACAGACTTGGTGAACCAAAGTCCAGTGTATAGACTTGGAGAACAGTTCAATGTATTGACTTGGCGTTGTATAGACTTGGCTTTGAACGCTTGAGCTGAAGACAATGTGCAGACTTAGCGATGTATAGACTTCGCCCAAGGAACTGAATGTATAGACTTTGCCACAGTCTAATGTACAGACTTTGGAAAAGTGAACGAGCCATTGTATGGACTTCAAAAGAAGCAGTCCGATGTACAGACTTCAAGAATTCTAGACAACGGACGCTGTACAGACTTGGACTCAAGGAGTGTATATACTTAGCATGAAGACTGCCAGTCGATGTATAGACTTGGCTGAAGCTATCTCTGAACCAATGTTTAGACATTGTGCAATGTATGAACTTTAGTGTGTGCGAGCCTGCTGACATGCAATGTGTAGACTTGAGTGTGTGAAGCAGGCGTTGTATAGACTATGCAAGCATGACACTGGGCGATGTATAGACTTACACTATCGGATGTGTAGACTTCATGAGAATGCAGTAACCAGTGTATAGACATTAAGCTTGACACTCCAATGTATAGAGTTGAAGCTTGGAAGGATGTATAGGGTTGAGCTGAACTGACTTTTGCAATGTGCAGACTTAACTGGTCGGGCAGTGTACAGACTTAGAGTATTAGGATCAGTGTGTAGACTTCAATTAGAAGGTGCCCGATGTACAGACTTGAAGAAGTTATGCCAATGTACAGACTTAATAGATCAAGCTGGTGTATAGACTTTGGTACCCAGACAAACAATGTTCAGATGAGTCGACGCATCAGCAAGGGTGGGTCAACCCACTGCTGTCAATACTAACTAAGCAGAGTGTAGACAGAATCAAGATAGCATGCTTATCTGACAACCATATGAACTGTACTCACTCACATGATGAAACAGCATAAATCTAGAGATAGAAGATTGATTTATAGTGTGAGACATCATCAAAACCATAGGGATGCAACATCTAGAAGGGTTAGACCAAGGGGGGACAAAGGGTAACAAAATTCAAAATTTGGAACACATAAGTCAAGGGGGTGCCCATTGTATAATATAGTGTATTAGGATTGAAATCTTATTTTATTTGTTCCAAACCACATGGGAGAAATAAATTGCAAACTCCCTCTTTTACCCCCCACCAATCCTAGATCTAAGGATAGAACTAGTCTTTTTGTATTTTCTATAAGAGACTTGTATTTTTATTTTGAGTGGAATTAATGCATACATTTTATGAGAAATTTCTTGGAGCCCCCAGCCTTGTGCGACCTTCCCCTCCTCTCTCCCCCTTCTGCAGCTGAGATGGCTGTATTCTGAGGTGAGACGCCTCTGGTATCCGTTCTTGAAGCTCACCGCCGCCGCCGTCGTCGCACCGCCACCGTCGTCGCCGAAGTTCTGTCCACCCAAGATAGACCCTTCTTTCACGAATTCTTGCTCCCAACTTAGAAATCTTTTGGAGTCCAAATCTTCAGGGTGAGTTCCAGAGGTCACCCCCACATCCCAAAAAATTTGGTTTGGCTTCTAGTTTTCATTCTTCATTTTTCCATTTTCGTTCATCCCCTCCTTCCAGATCTGTCAGCTTTCAGTCCAGATTCACAGTAGCTCTGAGCTTCCCCTCTTCGAACCTCTTCTTGATTTTTTCTTGAGCCCCCAATTTTACTGGAGGTTCTTTCTAACACCCCCTCCATCCACGAATTTTCGTGGAATTTCTAAATGCCTTCACCTATTTTTTAAAAATCACTTTCAGATCTGCACTCAGTTCTGTCTGCCTCTATCTAGATCTGACCACGCACCAATATAAAATATCTTTTCCCATCCAAATCTCAACAAAACCTTACATAAAAAATATTTCCGTTTTCCTCTCTCTCCCTTCTAAAACATTCATGAAAAACTCATCTTCTGATTCGGAAGTCTACCCCGCGGTCAACGACAGTTCTCAGGAAACTTTCCTACTGGCCTGAGATTTCGGGCCCTGTCCAACAGAAACTTGAAAAATTGACTAAGGTCAGATCCGTGAAGTTCCAATTTTTCTCTCTAGCCCTAGATCGAAGTACTTCGAAAGAGCTTTCCAACGATACCTCTTGTGCATCGATCTGACGTCACGAGTGACCGCAGCAAGCATCCTCGCCGGGTCGCGCGCTGTAAAACAGCGGCATCAGATCCGAGGACAACACCTCCAACGAGTGGAGGTCGGAGCCGCCCGGCCTCTGATCGACGCTCCCGCCCGGCCGCAGTCCAGGGAGGTGCGTCTCCAGGGGCCACCATCACAGCGGGACCCACCCCGCCAGACTCGGAGGATAGAGTGGTCCGTGGGTCCTACGAACCCGTAGATCGCGCCGTCCGGACCGCACCAAAACGCGAATTCGGCACCGACGGAGCGACATCAAGATGCTGCCCGTCAACCCAATTCCCGTGACTCCCGAGCCCCACGTGTGACCTTTTACCTCCCTGCATGGAGTGGGTCAAAATTTTTGTATCACAGTAAAAATTTGTTAACCGGGAGTTCGGAATTGGCCGAGGTTGTCTTCCCCACGCCGGGAGCGTGGAGGTAACGGTCTTAACTCCTTGGCATTACATTTGCTTAGCTAGTATACGATCGTAGGCCGCTACTTGAGTGCGATAGGAACCTAGCCCGTGAGTCCATGTCACCGCTGTGAGCGAGAGAGTGACCCGTCCCGTGGCTCGATCCGAGCACGGAATTGAGTCGACTATCCTTAACTCTGCCAGTTCCTCAACCGTGCACGATCCGCGTTTCCCCTCGCTTAGGACGATGAGTGAGCTTGCGTTTCTGTTAGCGATGTATAGCCCATATATAGGAACTCTTAGTGTCGGGCCGAAGTGTCTCCATTGTTGTATGTTGCTGGTCGTGTCCGCATTTAGAGTTCGAGGTCCGCATCACTTAGAGCCGGTCCCCCCTGTCCATCCCACATCAGTTCCGTCCCGCATCATCCAAGGTCGGCCAAGGGGCAAGGGCCTCACACTTCCCTCTTCTTGTGCGTGACTACAGTAGTTGGAAATCGGGTGCTGGGGGCACCATTGTGACTGAAGTAGCTTGGTAGTCGAGTGCCGGGGGCACCGTTGTGACTAGAGTGGTTGAGCGATCGGGTGTCGCGGGCCCCGTCGTGACTGGAGTAGCTGAGCAGTCAGAGGGCCAAGAGGCAACGAGATATGGAGGTTGATTCCTTCCTTGCTCCAAGGCCGGCCAAGAGGGAAGGGCCTCACGTTTCCCTCTTCTTGTGCGTGACTGGGGTAGCTGGCAGTTGGGTGCCGAGGGCACCGTTGTGACTGAAGTGGTTGGACACCGCGAGACCTCGATGGTCATGCTCAGGGCGCATCTGGGACTGGCAGTCGGGTGCCAGGGGCACCGTTGTGACTGAAGGAGATGGGTTCCGTGAGACCTTGATGGTCATGCTCGGGGTCCGTCTGGGACTGGCAGTCGGGTGCCGGGGCACCGTTGTGATTGAAGGAGATGAGCGCCATGAGACCTTGATGGTCACGCTCGGGGCCCGTTGACAGAGACAGGGGCCTGACTCTTTGTCTTGCGTCGCGACTCATGAAGTATGCCCATTGTTTGGGTAACAGCACTCAGGGCATGCTTATCGAGGTGATACCACAGTGGCACATGACCATCGAGGTAGGGATCAGGCATGGTGCTCTCATCATGCAACATCTAGTAATTCACGGTTATCGAGGCCAGATATGTTGCTTTTAGAAAGTAATGTTTGATGATGCACTAATATCGAGGTAGAGCCTAGATAGGGTGCTTTCATTAGGCAGTGCCAGAGTCATCCATGACTATCGAGGCAAGGCTCAGGCAGAGTGCTTTCGTCAAGCAGCGTCAGAGTCATACACGACTATCGAGTTAGGGCTCAGGTAGAGTGCTTTCGTCAAGCAGCATCTGGGGTCGTGCACGATTATCGAGGTAGGGCTCGAGCGGAGTGCTTTCATCAAACAATGTCCAGGGTCGTGCATGAATATCGATATAGGGCCCAACAGAGTGCTTTCGTCAAGCAAGATCTAGGGTTATGCATGATTATCGAGGCATCTAGGGTGCGTTCATCATAGCAGGGGGCGCCTTTTAGGGGGTTTGTGTTTGGGCTAGACGCCGTATGAGGGACAAGCATGCGACATGCCCTCGGCGTGAGCCTAGCAAACATAAAACCAGCCAACCAAGTCCTTCACACGCCTTTGTAGTCCCGAGGGTGAGCTTCATGTATGTTTTGGCCCTTGGGCACCCCATGGGGGGGTTTATAGAAGTAGGAGGGGGGTTTAGGCGGATCAGGTTGAGGGGGTCAACCTGGTCCGCCTAAAGGGGGGGTTTAGGCTGGTTTGACCGGCAATTTTTTTTTGACTGGGGCTCTGAGAATGCGGTCATCTTGGCGACCGCGTTCTCAGTGACACGTGGGCTTTAGGCGGATTTGACCGGGGGTTTGACCCTCATGAACGCGATTGCCTTGGTGACCGCATTCAAGAACAGGCGGCTTGGTCCTCGTAAAGGGGGTTTACGCGGGTTGGAATGACTGGGGACTCCCTGGTCCGAGTAAACCTCTCCCCCTAGGGGATTCGGATGGACCAGAATGATTGGGTTTGACCTGGAAGTGAGGGAAAGGTCTCGTAGGTCCTACTGGGGGTTAAGACGGGCCATGGTTGCATGAGCCCGGAACTTAGTTGGGCTGGAATGATTGGTTGGGTTCAGGGGTTTGGGTTAGCTGGGTGAGCTGGGGTTTATGATGGTCAGGTGGATTGGGCGAAGAGATAACTTACTTGATTCTACCCCGGATCGGCCGAACGCGACGGGTTACTTGGAGTCCCGGGTTGGCCCAATAACTAGGTTGTCAGCATGATGACGATGTTTGTCTGGTAGTCAGGGTGACCCCCGCTTCTTGGCGAAGAGTCGCATGGGACGGAAGGTCGTTCTGAACCCCGGGTTAACCCGGTTGTTGAAGTGCTGGCATTGTGATACCATATGCAGGGTATCCGGGGGTGATCCCTAAATCTTCACAGAGTGCTGTTCAGTACGGCGGGTTCTCTCGAACCTTGGATCCGACTCGATTATCGGGAAGCTGGCTGGTGTGGTGCCCTTTGCTCGGGAATGATCCCTAGTTATGTTGTGCCGTTTTACCTACAAAATGTCTCAATTTTTGAGCTCAACTCGGCTGGTAGAGCACCTTTGGCATTGTGCCATTTTACTCTATTTAGGGAGTATTTCCCTATGCTTAATCCTCAATTAATTTGAGAAAATAAGTAGGTGCCAACAACATCTCAGCCAAGTTGGCTTAGAAAGCAACAGTAAGCCATCAATAGCTCAAGCTAGCAATAGAAGCTAGCATCTCTTGAGCAGAAATGAGAGTGCAAGTAAGGTGACTTGGACGTGCCCTTACAAAGGAGCAAAGGGATTTCAAAGGGCAAGGAGCTATGATATGATTAAATACTGCTGCAAAAGTTTGGGCAGATAAGCAAGAAGTCAGAATGCATATCAACTAGTGTGTCGACCCCATTGCTCATAATTGAAAGAAAGGTCCAATCGGCTCAACGCTGCGTCGACCTCACCATCGAACTGCATCGACGCAACCAAGCTCGTAACACAGCCAAGTTAAAAGAGTCGACCCATGGTGTCAACACCTCCAAGCGAAGCCTCTGCCACGCTAGGCCTGCGTCGACCCCATCATTCATTCCATCGACACAATCAAGCAGACGTGAGAAAAAATGAAGTATAATAAAGTTGATAGAAGGCGACGGCTTCTAGCGGCTAATGGTGAAAAATAGCTATTATCAGTGACAAATGGGCTATAAGTGTGATAAATAACTCCATAAGGATGAAAAATGACTTGCGAAGCTGAAATCTGCAAGATCAACACAGTTGTGTCGACGCAACGCCCCTATGCGTCAACGTAATGAAGTTGAAATAGCTCACAGGGCAGTCAAATGGGTCACAAGGTTGAAAAAGGTTAGTGGCGATGGCTCAAGGGTCACAAGGGTGACAAATGGCTAGGTAAGGTAGTCAAATGGGTGTTAAAGGTGAATAATGTCTCGTAAGGCTGACAAATGGGTCATTGCAGTAACAAGTGGGCCGTAGAAGAAGACTGCATCAACGCAATGCCCTGATTGCATCAACGCTATCAAAGGCCAGCATGCTAGAATCTGAAGACACATGAAAGCTGCATCAACGCCCTTGGTCTGCTGCGTCGACGCATAACACGCCCTTCATCAAGCGGCTCATTAAAGTGTCAACCCCAGGAGTCGGATCTCCTTTTTCCACATTCTGGTTGGGAGAGCTCAGCCAGCTACGTCGACCCTACTCTCTCAGGGCATCAACACAGGGGGTCTTCCAGAAGCCATCCTAAAGGCCACCTTCAACAGCTGCGTCGACGCATGGACAAAGCTGCGTCGACGCACCAGAAGATTTTCAAGCAGAAATCTGTTTTACCTGCAACTATTCTATGGACTTCTAGAGAATTTAAAATGGAACCACCAACTTTCAAATTCATAGTTTTCAAAGTCTGGAGGAGGCTCCTAGGACTGGCACTGTCCCTATCATCATAAGTGAACAAGAGCAATCTTTTGGACAAAGTATCTGTCAGTACAGCACCTTGGAAAAGTCTCCCTCTCTGCAAGTCCTGTCTCCTACAGCCAGCCAGCAAGGCTTGTGTCTGAAGGGAAAATATCCCTGGGCAAAAGGATGTCCTCTCCGCAATAGGAATTAAGGTTCTGC
Organism: Amorphophallus konjac; assembly: GCA_022559845.1. Taxonomy (NCBI): domain Eukaryota; kingdom Viridiplantae; phylum Streptophyta; class Magnoliopsida; order Alismatales; family Araceae; genus Amorphophallus; species Amorphophallus konjac. Next base: position 52,375,040 of record CM040117.1, read on the forward strand.
AGGCTCCCTTGGTCAAACCCTTTCTTTTATTATTCCAGACATTCAAGTTACAAAAGCAATGGAGGGAAACTTGCTACCTTCTCTCTCTATAAATACAATGGCCCTTCCACCAGGGAAGAGTTGGTCGAGTAATGCATTAAGGTAGTATCCTTTAGCTCGTCCCAAGGAGAGAAAGAGAAGGAAGAAGAGAGGAAGAGAAGAGTGAGCAGCCCTGCCCTTCATGAGAAAGATCTGAGAAGAAAAGAGAGGTGTGAGACCCCATCTCTGGTCCGGCCCCATCCAGAGGTGAGAAGGAGAAAATGAGAGCTGAAGAGTAGAAGCCCAGTTCTGTACAAATTCCTTCATGATCTCGTCTGAAGCTACATTTGGCTTTTCAGTTCCGTATTGTGTTTTTCTTTTGCTTGAAACTCTAAATCCTTGTAAGTGTGTGATGTGTTTACAGCGTCTCTGGTGCTCAGTTGTAGAGACCGGATGTGGGTCTGGCTGAGTCGAGCCGTGTGTGTTTGGGGTTGTGTTGTCGTGTTTTCTTGCTGCACTTGCAGCGTGTTTCTTGTTTTTCCTTTGTGTGTTCGGGGGGGGGGGGGGGGGGGGGGGGGGCTTGTCCCCGTGTGCTGCATTTGCAGCGTGAGGACCTTGTCCTCGTGTGAAGCTTGCTCCTTGGTGAGGACACCAGAGCGCGAGTACGGCTTGACTCAGCGAGCCGTCGGTACAGGACACACAGCATGACTCGATCGACAACGACCTCTTTGTGGTTGGGGGACAGTCTGGAGTCACCACCGGAGCCCTGATATTTTAGTATGTATTTTATACGTATTTGGTCATATTTTGTGTGTATTAAGTGTGTATTTGGTTTGTATTATCTTGGGTTTTTATATTGGCTCAATGGTAGAATAATTGACCATGTATTTGTATTTTTGATTTATTTTGGTCCAAGGGTGAATTAATATGGTCCAAGGGATTAAAATACATCAAGCCCCTTATGTTGACTTAAGGGAGGGGTGCCCCCTCTTTTGTCCCCTTATGGGGGAATTTTTTATGCTAGTTTAATCTCCCTTCCCCAATTTGCCCCCTTGACCAAGGGTAACCTAGGTCATTTGGCTAGGTCTAGGGTTTGAGTATTTAATGTCTCTTGTTGTATTTTGGCAAAAATTAATGAGAATTATTGTGAAAAGGAGCCATGGGTGCACCCCTCTCTCTCCCCTCTTGTTCTTGAGTGTTCTTCCCATTCTTCCTCCCTCTTCTTCAGATCTAGATCTAAATCCTCCAAATTTTTGAGATTTCTTCCTCTCCCCCTCTTCCTCTATCTGTTGTAATCGACCACCGCCGCCGCCGTTCGTGCCGCCGTCGAGCCACCACAACCTGGCTTCCATCTGCTGCCCCGAAATTCGGAGTTACTGGATAGCAGCTCGATAAAAGGGCTGGCACGGGAGATCCAACCGTCGGATCGCGATGAGATTTTGAGGATAGGTTCCCCCCATTGTCCACCATTCCCAGTTTAATTTTTCGGCCGATCAGAGTCCGTTTAGGCCCTTTCCCAGCCACCTGTTGTTCCTTCACACAAACTAAAAGAGGTGAAGATCCGCGGGATAGTCTGTAGTAGCCGATTTTTCGCACCCCCTAACGTTGTCAGAAAATTACAAAAAAATATGTGGGTCACCGTCCCCTCCCCCCTAGCCACCATAAAAATCCTAAGTCATAAATTCTATTGGGTCCCGTAGTGCAGGAACATGGATCTAGAGGGGGGGTGAATAGATCCTTCTACTAAAAACTATGTCCAATTAAAAACACAAACTAGCACACAGCGGAATTAACAAGATTGATAAATTTAATCTAAACAGATTTAAACTTAATTCACTCAATCTCACCGAGCTCACACGATTGCATAAACAGATAAGATAGTAAAGCACACAATCACAAAGATCAAACCACAAGACACGAGGATTTTTAAGGTGGTTCGGGACCACGACGGGCTCCCTACGTCCACCCCTCACCAAACCGTTGAGGCTTCACTACTGTAAAAATAGCCCGGGGATAAATCCCCACACACACACGGAGCCAAGCTCCAACACACACACGTAGGGCGATGCCTACACAACCACACGGGAGTAAACTCCCATCCACACCCGGGGAACACACCCCAAAATACGTCCAAGCACACACGCGGATAAACTCCGCACAACTCGACACACATATGTCAACACAAACACACGGAGAACCCTTTCTCCGAACACCCACACAAATTATTCTTTCAGATGTATATGAAACGAAGACAAATATATGCTATGACCCCCCAAACAAACTCTATAGATAGAAACTAGAAAGATGCATCAAAAAGAAAGCTCCCCCTTCTTCAACAAAATCTGGTTCTCCTTGGCTCGTTGATGGATGTTCACGATTTCAACATCATCTTCTTCCTCTCCTTGAGCCGCTCCTCTTTTCCTTCTTCCACGAGCTCCAGATCTTCACGAATGTAGATGATATCCTTCTTGCAAGAGCTCCACCATGTTTTTCCCCCTTTCCTTCACCTATACGAAAGAACAAATGAGCATTAGGGTTCAAATCATTAAATTCGGAGCTGATGTATATATACAAGTTAGGCTGGCCAAATGACCCATAAAACCCTCCTAAAACATGTTAAAAACACCCTCATATGTCTAAGAAACTTGTGGGGGTAGTTTGGTATTGTTTCGAGGCCAAACGAATGAGTTATGGACGTTTTCGTGAAGCCCGATCGGAAAGGGTCAACCCCATGGGTCGACCCTTGAGTTTACAGAGGCCAGATAGCAAGAAAAAGTGTTCTGGAACATAGGGGTTGACCCCTGGGGTCGACCCATGCAGGGGGGTCGACCCTAGGGGTCGACCCATGCATATTTCAGCCCCCAGCTACCCCAAACAGCAGCAGAGGCGAAGAGGGTCGACCCTATGGGTCGACCCCAGCCAGTTTGGGTTTTTAAACATCATTAAACCTCCATGAATCCAAGGGAGAACATGTGATTAAATATTACCATAATCCTACGATGATTAACCATGAATTTTCATCCTGAAAAACATGATAAAGAGAGAGGTTAGATGAGAATCAAAATTCATGAATCAAGCATTAACAATTTCAACTTGTTCACACAAAAATGCATCAAGGAACCCATTCAAACATGTCTTAGACTTCACATTCACAACCAACAAAAACACATTTTACCAAATAATAAGGTTTTGATAAGAAGAACATGAATCTATCAATCAACCAAATATAAAGACATGGGAGCTCAAACATACAAAGTGATCCTTGTGTCCATCAAAACTTCAACTCTCAAATGCTTCAATACCCAAATGTTAACAATCATGCCAAATGCAAAGCATGTAGAAAAGCATGGGAACTCATTCATTCAAATGACATTCTTGTTGATAAAAGCTAATACTCATGAAGCCTTGTTTCACGAGGAGTATTGTCATAAATATAGAATCCTCAAATCGCATGTATCACATGCATCACACACATTAGTAAATATCCAATCAAGTAAACATGTTTTCTCATGAATTCTCATTGAGTACAAGGCATATGCATTCTTTCAAGCAAGTTTCCCACAAATCAATCTCTTCTAGAACATGACTCCATAGCAACAGAACAAGGATGATTTAAGCACTTGAAAACATGAAGAACCATTCAAGCACAAGGCCAAGCAACAAAGTCATTTTGTAATCATCAAAACCACATACACAACAATCTCCCCCATTTTGATGATAACAAAATGTTATGCATTGATGCTCTCTCCCCCTTTGACATAATCAGAAATGGGGATCAACAAGGAGAATTCATGATAGCAGCAAAGCCAAAAATAGCATTGCTTTCTCCCCCTTTGGCATAATCAGTACAGACATGCACAATCAAAACTTGGCCAGAAGAATTTCAGAGCTATTCTCAAAAACTATGCACATGGTTGTAGTTCAAGCAAAATATTATGATCATGAATTATGCAAAGAGAAACAATATGCACAATATGCATGAACTAATTGCACAACTTTGAAATGTAAATGTGGACAATATGGACACGCAGAATGCAAGTAAAATGATCCAGTATGATTGATATCCAAGCACATAGATATATATACATGCAACATAGCTCCCCCATTTTATTTAAAGTGAAGGGATAGGTGTACGAAAAGTGTAGGTGAGTCATTAAGATCAGAGTACTCATAATTACACCTAGAGGAGTATGCATATAGATAGGAGAAGACGTACAGCAGGTCATGCAATTAATCAAATTTTCAGAATACATATCAAATCAAATTACCATGTGTAAGTGAGTAACATAAGAATGAATTTTAACCATATGGATAACCAGATTTTCAAGTAAACATAATAGTAATTGCACAAACTGCATTTCAATCTAGAGAACAGCGTATTGGAGGCTTCGCTCTTCCTCAATGAAATTTATCATCAGAATTTTTCACATTGACAATCTGAATTTTTCTAAGAATGATCAGGTTCAAATAATTCATTTTTACGCAAGGAGACACATGGAGCTCATGCCAGAATCCCCGGTTACTCAGAATACTAAACCATTTCACCTCATTTTGAACAGAGGTACTTTAGTCAACACTTTTCAGAAATGAATCACATCACGTCTCAGGTGACATGTGCCCAATTTACTCGGTGAGACTAAGCATTACTCTGCATTTTATTTCATCCACAATTTTTGTATGTGGAGGCAAGCAACTTTTTCCTCAACTATCTCTTTATCATTCATGAAACAAGTTGAATTACTTTAGAGTGTTGAAATGAAATTCATATATCCTTATGAATAACACTCAATTTCACATTAAAGTGCATGAAGTGTGCGAATTTGATTTAACATGTATAGAGAAAATTTAACTCAAAACAAGATAGTGCAGCTCCCCCCATGTAAATGCAATAAGTATGAAATGCTCCCCCTGAGAGTTTGACATGAAGAACACTTGTTAAGACTCAGATGCAACATTATTTAGCAATGGAGTGTTTGGTCTTAGAAGTTTCAAGGAAGGGATTTTAGCATATATTAACATGTAAGCATACAATGGGAGTATATGCAATATGCAATGCAAAATGAAAAGATATGCAATTTCAGTTCTTGAAATGTTGGCCCCAAAGATATGATATCATTGTTGGAAGTATTCATTTTGGCATTTATGCAACATGAAATGTTCAAAATGATGCATTTCAAAATATGCATTATATGCATGCTGAAAATGTAAACTATGCAACAAGACACACGATGAGATTCATCTTCTAAAAGCACTATGTGAATGATATGCAGAAAATGATATGCAAATATGCAATGTGATGTAAGAATTTAGATTTCACATGACAACTCTGTATGCATCTAATGCAACTAATGCATGACATGCAGTTTTTTTTAAAATGTGAGAACACAATTTTATTTTGAAAAGAGAATTCAAAAAATTCATTCAAGGCATCAAAATCATCACATGTGAACTTTTCTTTGAAAATATTTTTACTTTTATCCAAAAAGATGAGTAGCACATTGGTAAAGACCATGGAACATTGATCAAATTCAGTCCTCAAAATGTTCAGCCACAGAATAACAGCATCATGCTGAGAGAATGGAAAAACATCAATCTCAAAATTTTTAGCTTGCAAGACTCCCCCTTAATCAATGCATGATTTCAGAAAATTTATTTAAGTTTGATGTCAAATGTAGAGATGATTCATGGTACCGGGAGGAGGCACATTCTCACGCATGGTGATAGTTTTCAGACTTGCTTGACCTGTCCTTCCACATGTCACCATTTTATATTCCATGTAGTCATTGAAATGATGATCAGAAAAATACAATGCAATCTTATATGACATCGGGGGTTTAGCAAACACATGGGCATTGAATGACAGTTTAAAATTCAACTAGAACCAAAAATTCAATTTTTTTGAATTCTGGTACAAGGCGGAGATTCTGGTCCAAAGGCCCAGTTCTTGCAAAGTGATGTCTTTCTGATAGGTCTAACCTACCATTCCGGCAACACATTTTGATATATCAGAAATTTCAGATGGTTTCACGCATACACAAGCAATTCCACTTGAAAAAAAGGCATTCAATGGCTACACTCTCATATATACTTCTCAGATTTTTCAATTCTTTTCAGTCAAGCATTCATTTTCCACATAGTCAAAAGCAGCCAAAGGGTATTCAAGATTTCAAAATAACTATCTGTCAAGATATGGCACTAACATCAAGACCAAAGAGCTTCAAACAAACACTTTATTTTCTCACTTTTGCCTTGTGTTACCTTTATTGACATCCTCAAATTCTTCGCTTTATTCCGCTTGTTGTCATCTTTATCAACAAGCTCCAAATCTCAATAGAAGTAGATCAAATCTGGCATTGAAGTCCTTTTGAGCTCCTTTCTTTCTCTCCTGCAAGAAATAGAACGATATTAGTCAAAAGAAATGGAAGTAGATCAAATCTGGTGTTGAAGTCCTCTTAAGCTCCTTTATTTCTCTCCTGTAAAAAATAGAACGATATTAGCTAAAGGAGTTCCCTTGAAATCCCAAATTTGCATCTTATAAATAGCAGCATATAAGGATATGAAAAGACCAATAACCCCATGCCAAAACCCTCCCAAAACTCCTCTAGGATATGAAGAGAAACCCTAAGGGTAATGGGGTAAAAGCTCAACCCAATCGGACCTCAAAATGGGCATTTCGAAACCCAAATCGCAGACCTGTTCCGGATCTGCCAAACCAGGTGTCGATACCAACTTCAGCAAGTTCTGTCCCTTAAAAAAAATCTACACCCAGTGTGTAGGTGTCGACACCTGGTGTCGACACCAACTGAGGAAGCATGCAAAACTGCCTAAGATAGTTAATCTGAGCCTAGAAATGCTATACGTGAATTAAACTCAATCTAGGCACATGGAGATACATTCAAACATTGAATTCTTACCATGATTTCAAGGGTTGATGGTCATAATCAACTTGCACTGTAAAGAGCTCAATTCATGTCAATATTAAGCCAATGCATATGAAGAAACTAACTTCAAGGCTTTTCATCACATATGACTCTCTCTCTCAACCTGCAGTATCAGAAACTCAATTTCATATCAATCTCAATTCAATACAAATGAGAAAGCCAATTTCAGTGCTTTTCTTCCACAAGACAATCTCCTATGAGCTGCAAGTAAGTATGATGAGTTGTAGCTATCAATACAAGTGATTCACTCAAGCTGACATGAGTTCAAAGTTCAGTTCAAAAACTTCAAGTTTAGTCTAATAATGTAAAGAGTCAAGTCTATGCATATAAAGCACAAGACTAAGCACATGAAGAACCAAGGTCTGTCCATGTGTAAACAAGGTTGATGCACATAAAACACACAAGACTGCCTCTTCAAAACTGCATATTAGAGACTTAATTTCTAGCAGTATAAACTGAGAATTCACACAATCAATGTGCACAAAGCATGAATAACCAACTTACAAATCAGTATCAACTCAGGGACAAGTCCATGTTCACCAAGGCATCATACCAGAACTGGCCAAGTCAACTTAGGCTTCAACAAATGCTGACTTGAAGCAACCATGACCTTGGATTGGCCTCAAGACATTCCTGCATCAAAGTTCTCATATTGCAGACTTGACCATCCAAGCTTCCTTAGATCCCGGAGTTTAGCAGCACTTTAAGAAGTGTATTCCACAGCAAATTCATTTTCTATACTTGTGCCTTGAGCATCCATCATCTTCCAAGCCTTCCACTTGGCCTCAAGGCAACTCTGTAACAAGAATTCCCATTCAATAGTTTTGGGTACCCAAACCTTCTTGGGTCCCGGATGGTTAGTTGTGTTGAAGTTAGATGGAAGGCTCTATCACCACAGGATGTGGATCTAGAGGGGGGGTGAATAGATCAACTGGCTATTTAAAAATTTGGCCAAGAATCAAATGCGGAATTAGAAGAACACTAGACGAACATAGCTAATGCACCGAATGAAACACACAAGATATGCTGAACAAGCAATCAAACACACGAGAGGCACAAGGCTTTTAGGTGGTTCGGTCAATCCGACCTACGTCCACCCCACATTCAACTCGAATGTGGATTACTGCTGATACACAGCTTCAAACTGCTGGGCTCTACAGCTTGCCAACAATGGCTGGGGCTTACAGCTTATCCCGACCAGAGGAACATCCTCTGCAACAGCTGAGCATCACAGCTTGCTCTGCTGGGCACTACAGCTTAGCCGACCAGAGGAACACCTCTGCAACCCGCTGCCTCATAGCTTGATCTCGCTGACTAACAGCTTGATAGAACAAGAGTTTTCAAAGGAAAATAACAAAGACTGAAAACAAACGAAACACACAATCGAATGGAAGAAAACCAAAACGACTGTAGCTCAAGGTTGAGCAATATCAGCTCTGGTAACTGGACCAAGAGACTGATTCACAAGCTCTCACAATAACTCTCTCTCAACTCATCTCTCTTTTTCTTCTTCTCTCTTTTTCTTCTTCTCTGCCTTTCTTCTTTATTCTCACAGTGGATCTCGGTGGCTGCTGCTTCAAGCAGGATGTACAGACTTTTTCTTTTCTCGATCAGCCTATACAGAAGATGAAGACTAATATATATAACAGCAGCAGGTGGATAAGGGCGTGTGGCTTCCATGCTTTCCCGCCCAATGGAATCCGCCAGCTTCGAGATAATTCCATCCACGTGTCAGCATTTGGTTCACGAGCCAGGCACCTTGGATCACGTGCCCTACAATTCAAAGACGTTTGATCAGCAAAACTCAAGACTGCTGCGTTGACTCCATCAGCCCATGGCGTTGACGCATCGATGATCCAGTGATCATGTCTTCAGCAGATGGGCGTGCTGCGTCGACGCCGCTTCACTGCTGCATTGATGCATCGGTGTGTACTAGCAGCTAAAAGGTGTCGTTCCATCAACCTGCTGCGTCGACCCAATGAGCTACAACGTCGACGCTGCCAGGGTACTCCAGAGGTTGCAAGGAGTTACTTGAACTGCTGCGTCCACGCTGCCAGTGGGTGGCGTTGATGCATCTGAGTAACCCAGTAACCCATTGGTTCTCTTTTTGTAACTGCTGCGTCGATGCTACTTGCTCAATGCGTTGACGCACCAGAATAATCCAGGAGCTTCTTTCTTGATTTGCTGTGTCCACGTGTCAGCCTCTCAACCAGCTTCAGCACACGTGTCACAAGCCTGTCTGCCCTTCCAGCCTCGAATCACGTGCCCTCCATAAGCTTCACGATCAGAACACCTGTCAGATAGAGTATCGGATAAGTCATCAGTTTAAGTGAAGAACTCTGTATAGACTTGAAAAGATGATCATGTTGTATAGACTGAGTGTGTACAGTGTGAGGGAGTGTATAGAGTTGGTTAGAAAGAGCTCGATGTACAGACTTGCCTATGCGAAAGCCACTGTACATACATTGAAAACGTGAAACCAAAATGTAGACTTCACGCTGTATAGACTTGAGGCTTTGATGAACGAAGGTTCAGTGTATAGAGTTGGAATGTAAGGCCCAATGTATAGACTTCAAAGTCCACTGTGGATGTATAGACTTTATCAACTGAAGAAACTGAACTGAAGCGTCGACGCATCAGCTCAAGGAGTTGACGCACTACTGTATGGACAACGTTCAGACTTGCTAAAAGACCGATGTACAGACTTTCAAACCTGAAGGCCAATGTGTGGACTTTGCGTGAGACGCTCAATGTACAGACTTCACCTTAGACTCTAAATGAGACGGACAGTGTATGGACTTGGCCACTGCACTGTGGATGTATGGACTTTGACGCCTGCATGCTATGCAATGTACACACTTGGTGCCTGATGCTCATATGCAGACATTGATGCCCAACAGCGATGTATAAACATTGAGACTATGAGTGTGTGTTCAGTGTTAAGATAAGATTAAATGCATATAACACACAGACAATCTGATAAAGTGATTTCATCAAAACATAAACAGTGTTGCCAATTCATCAAAACATTGTGTTGCCATATGAAGTAAAGTTACATGTCAACACCATCAACACATAGGAGTCACAACAAGTTGCACCTCTAATTGGTGCCTTTCACATTCTCTGGACAAACATATCATCAAAGTTCATCAAATCACAATCATATATAGTATGCCCAAACGTTCCACAATAATAACAACATATTGAAGACTTCACAAAATTCTTATAAACATGATAATCAAATTTCTGTGATTTAGCATGAATGTTATCATTATAAGCATGGAAATTTCTCTTCTTCACAACAGGATGAGCATGGGATTTCTGTGGGTTGGCAAAAGTATAAATGTTTTTGACTTTGAAATTCTTTCTTTCATTTTCTTGCCAACACTGTGACACACGGTGTCCTAGCTTTCCACATTAAAAACAAGCAACCCTTTTTCTTTTGGAAATAAGTTCATTTTTGCATGCTTTCAAATCATCTGATTTCATAATGAAACAATCATTCATCAAATGACCATGCTTACCACAATAATGACAATTGACATTTGTTGATTTTAGATCATGGTTTTTGTGACTTTTGTGAGCATGAATCTTATTGTTCCTAAGTTGAGCCTGAGCTTTGGGATTTGATTTCTCAACACAAGAAGCATTTGACATAATTGAGGAACATGAAGCATGCACAAAAAGATGTTTGAGTCTTTAGCCCAAAGGCTTTCTTTTTGGTAGGTTCATACCCAAGACCTTCTCTTTAGAAATTTACCTTAGTCCCCAATATCTTGTTCAGATTTTCTTCCCCATTCACAAACTTACACAAAGAAGCATTCAGATCAAGAATTTCCTTTTCAAGTGATGAAATCTGTAATTCATAGGAAACGATCTTATTATCACAAGAAATAACTTTTTCATTCAATTGGGTATTGATGGTTTTGTAGCTCTCCATAATTTGTTCTAGCACATGCATCTTTTCATAATCATCAACAACCAAACTTTCCCCTTTTTCAAAAGCAAGTAATTTTTTAGACATGGTTGTATTTAGATGTTTCAGTTTTTCATTTTCAGATTTTAACAAAGTATTTTCTTTTTCAAGAAACTTCATGCTGCCTTCAAGCAGAGATATCTGAATCAAAATAGCACTATTTTCTTTTTTAAGTTCTTCATTTTCATTTGTAAGTTTATCATTCATAATCAATTTATTACAAATATCCTGATCAATTGAGTTTGATTCCATTTTATTTCTTAGATCTTTTTCAATTTTCTTCAATTGATCGATTTTGTTCTTGAGGGAAACATTTTTATTTCTCAAACAAGCAATGGTTTCTTTGTGACATTCAACATCATGCTCTAAAAGTTCATTGAAGTTAACAAGCTCAGAACATTTATCACAAGATCCATTTTCATGGAGCATATTTTCAAATTTCTTTTTCAATTTTCTATTTTCCGACTTGACTTTCTTATATTATTTTTCCAACTCATCATAAGCATCAACAAGATCATCAAGACTAAATTCTGTAGAATCAGAATTTACCTCTTCTACATTTTCGTCACTTTGTTGATCAACATCATCGGCCATGAGACATTTTTGTCTTTCCTTCTCTTGAGCTTTGATCAATCGGTCTATAAGCTTCTTTGCCGTCCTACAAGAAGATACAAATGGATACTTATTGGTACTCATGGAAGCTTTCAATAAACTAAAAGCAGTAGCATTATCATGGTGTATCATTTTATCCTGCTCGGACCATTTGGTCTCATCTAGAGGTAATATGTATGGACCATGATAAATCAATTTCCAAAGACTATGATTAATAGAATTGATCACCACGCACAGTTTGCCTAGCCATGAATTAAAATCTGAACCAGTAAATATTGACAAATAATTCATTGAGATATGTTTAGCAGAAAAATTCATGATTGTAGAATGCACTAGGATCACTCTGTAGATCGCAAGATCTAGGGACAACAGTGCCTCGCTCTGATACCAATTGTTGGGTCCTGTAGTGCAGGAACACGGATCTAGAGGGGGGGTGAATAGATCCTTCTACTAAAAACCATGTCCAATTAAAAACACAAACTAGCGCACAGCGGAATTAACAAGATTGATAAGATTAAGGAATTTAATCTAAACAGATTTAAACTTAATTCACTCAATCTCACCGAGCTCACACGATTGCATAAACAAATAAGATAGTAAAGCACACAATCACAAAGATCAAACCACAAGACACGAGGATTTTTAAGGTGGTTCGGGACCACGACGGGCTCCCTACGTCCACCCCTCACCAAACCGTTGAGGCTTCACTGCTGTAAAAATAGCCCGGGGATAAATCCCCACACACACACGGAGCCAAGCTCCAACACACGTACGTAGGGCGATGCCTACACAATCACACGGGAGTAAACTCCCAACCACACATGGGGAACACACCCCAAAATATGTCCAAGCACACACGCGGATAAACTCCGCATAACTCGACACACACACGTCAACACAAACACTCGGAGAACCCTTTCTCCGAACACCCACACAAAGTATTCTTTCAGATGTATATGAAACGAAGACAAATATATGCTATGACCCCCCAAACAAACTCTATAGATAGAAACTAGAAAGATGCATCAAAAAGAAAGCTCCCCCTTCTTCAACAAAATCTGGTTCTCCTTGACTCGTTGATGGATGTTCAAGATTTCAACATCATCTTCTTCCTCTCCTTGAGCCGCTCCTCTTTTCCTTCTTCAAACGAGCTCCAGATCTTCACGGATGTAGATGATATCCTTCTTGCAAGAGCACCACCACGTTTTCCCCCTTTCCTTCACCTATACGAAAGAACAAATGAGCATTAGGGTTCAAATCATTAAATTCGGAGTTGATGTATATATACAAGTTAGGCTGGCCAAATGACCCATAAAACCCTCCTAAAACATGTTTAAAACACCCTCATATGTCTAGGAAACTTTTGTGGGTAGTTTGGTAATGTTTCGAGGCCAAACGAATGAGTTATGGACGTTTTCGTGAAGCCCGACCGGAAAGGGTCGACCCCATGGGTCGACCCCCGAGTTTACAGAGGCCAGACAGCAAGAAAAAGTGTTCTGGGACATAGGGGTCGACCCCAAGGGTCGACCCATGCATATTTCAGGCCCCAGCTGCCCCAAACAGCAGCAGAGGCTAAGAGGGTCGACCCTATGGGTCGACCCCAGCCAGTTTGGGTTTTAAAACATCATTAAACCTCCATGAATCCAAGGGAGAACATGTGATTAAATATTGCCATAATCCTACGATGATTAACCATGAATTTTCATCCTGAAAAACATGATAAAGAGAGAGGTTAGATGAGAATCAAAATTCATGAATCAAGCATTAACAATTTCAACTTGTTCACACAAAAATGCATCAAGGAACCCATTCAAACATGTCTTGGACTTCACATTCACAACCAACAAAAACACATTTTACCAAATAACAAGGTTTTGATAAGAAGAACATGAATCTATCAACCAACCAAATATAAAGTGGTGCAGACACCCGAGCGCATGCGAGACACGCGCCGGCGAGCCACCGGTACCGCACGAAGAGCACGACTCGAGCCGCCTCAGCATCCCTATGGCTCGGAGACAGTCTGGAGGTTCCCCACTGAGTCATAGCATTTATCATATTTTTGGGGGTTTTTATTTGTGTGTAATGTATTTTATTTTCTTTCGTCAGTGTGTAATTTAGATAGTCCGAGGGGCTTATTTGTAAAGTGGGACCCCTGGGCCCCACGGGACCCCCAGAGCCCCTCCCATTGATCCACCTCAGCCTTAGGGCCCCAAGTGGGGTCAGTCAACATGTCAAATGGAGGCATCTAGATAGGTGGGCCAAGTGGGGGACAATGGACTAGAAAAGTCCACATGGGAGGCCACCTACCCCCACCAACTAGTCCACCCTCTCTCCTTGGTCCAAGGGCCGCCCCCCCCTTTGTTTTTTTTATATTATTTTGTGTGTGTGTGTCACACTCCATCCCAACCCTCCATTCCCATCCCCTAAATCCAATGGTTGTGGATGGATGTGAGATGTAACCTATTTAAGCTTGTATTTTCCATTTTAGTAGAATTAATGCATTCATTTGGAAGAAAAAACCTTGGATCTCCAGCTTGGTGCGCCCCTCCCTCTCCCCTTGCAGCTGTGAAGGTTGCTTCTTGGTGGTGAGACTCCACCCTATCAGTTCCGGTTGCCGCCGCCGCCGCCACGAGCCGCCACCGCCATCAACGAAGTTCTGCCTGCGCAGTACCACAGCAACTTCCACGAAATTCAGCCATCAACCACGAGCTCAGATCGACCTGAGAATTTTAATGGATGTTCCCGAAGTGTCAATAACTATCCATAAATTTTGGTTTGTCATTCAGATCCCGTTTCATAATTTTATATTTTCGTCCACTCTTCCACTTCGGTTCGGCCAAAGTTCTGTCCAGGTTCCCATCTGCCCTGAGTTTCAAGTCTTATGTCCACTTTTTGATTTATGTTGGTTTGCCCAATTTTACTTTGGATTCCACCCATCCACCCCTTCATCCATAATTTTTCTAAATTTCTGGTTCGCCCATTTCATATTTTCTAAAAATCGTTCTCAGTCCCATCTACAGTTCTGTCCACCTGTTTCCAGATCCGACCACCAGTCACCCCAAAAATCATATTAAATCACCACCACCTCCAAATAAAATTCCAAAAATAGTCCCCATTCCGTGGTTTGATCCCCTACAACTTTGAAGAAGAGCTCAAGAGTTGAATCGAAGGTTTACTAGGCAGTCAACGGTGGTTCTCACACAAGTACCCTGCAAATCTGAGGTTTCGGTTACTGTACAACAGGGACTTGTAAATTCATTAAAGTTCTGATCCGACCAGATCCAGCAGATCTCTCTGGGTCTAGATTGAAGCATTTGAAGATAGCTTTCCAACGATAGCTTATGCGTCCCGATCCGACGTCGGGATTGATCGCAGCGGCCGTTTTCGCCGGAGCGCGCTTCGGAAAACAGAAATCAAAATCCGTGGGCAGCTAGTACAACAATTGGGAATCGGGGCCGATCGACCCCCGATCGGTGTTCCCAGCCGACCGCCGTCCGTGGAGGTGCGCCACCAGGGGTCCCCATCACAGTGGGTCCCACCCCCGCAGATCCGGAGGACAGCGCCGTCCGTGGGCCCCGCGGGCCCGTAGAAGCCGCCGTTCGGAAAGCACGAAAACGCGGAGTTCGGCACCGCCGGGCGACATCAAGATGCTGCCCGTCAACCCGAGTTGCGTGATTCCCGGACCCCACATGTGACCTTTTACCTCCCTGCGTGGAGTGGGTCGACTTAGTGTATTGTTGTAATCATTGTTAACCGGGAGTCCGTAATTCGGCCGGGGTTGTCTTCGCCACACCGGGTGCGTGGAGGTAATGGTCCAAACCTCTTGGCGTTCATTTGCTTAGCTAGTATACGGTCTTTTGCCACTACCGAGAGTGTAGGTACTAGCCCGTGTGTCCATGTCACCGCTGTGAGAGTGAGTGTGACCCGTCCCGTGACTCGATCCGAGTCTGGAAGTTGAGTCGGACTACCCTTGACCTCCGTCGGTTCCTTAACCGCGCACGGTCCGCGCTTTCCCTCGCTTGGGACGACGAGTGAGCTTCCACTTCTGTTAGTGACGTTTTGCCACTAGGAGCTCGTAGTGTCGGGCTTAGTGTCTCCCTGGTGTGTGCTGCTGGTCGCGTCTTCATCTAGAGTCCGAGGGTGGCACCTAATAGTGTCGTCTCCCGTGTCCGTCCCGCATCATAAAGACATGGGAGCTCAAACATACAAATTGATCCTTGTGTCTATCAAAACTTCAACTCTCAAATGCTTCAATACCCAAATGTTAACAATCATGCCAAATGCAAAGCATGTAGAAAAGCATGGGAACCCATTCATTCAAATGGCATTCTTGTTGATAAAAGCTAATATTCATGAAGCCTTGTTTCACGAGGAGCATTGTCATAAACATAGAATCCTCAAATCGCATGTATCACATGCATCACACACATTAGTAAATATCCAATCAAGTAAACATGTTTTCTCATGAATTCTCATTGAGTACAAGGCATATGCATTCTTTCAAGCAAGGTTCCCACAAATCAATCTCTTCTAGAACATGACTCCATAGCAACATAACAAGGATGATTTAAGCACTTGAAAACTTGAAGAACCATTCAAGCACAAGGTCAAGCAACAAAGTCATTTTGTAATCATCAAAATCACATACACAACAAATTCTTTGTTTGGTTTTTGGTCAAACCCCTTGAACAGGCAGATCCCGTTATGCCCTGTCTGTTCTGTATTCCGGGACAGTGAGCTCAGTCAGTTTGTAGTCATTTTCATTTCCAATCCAGCAGTTGGATGGAATTGAAATTCCAGTATATCGTAGAGTTTTGAGTCCTCTTTCCAACGGTACCCATTGCGTCTCGATCCGACATCAGATCTGGGCGTACCGGCCATTTTCATGGAGGCGCGCATCTCTGCTCCGAGCTAGGCCAGCAAAAGGGGTCGCCGGAAAAATCCCAAACAAATATGCCGGGGTAGCTTCAGCGACCGCCGCTCCTGGGGGTCGACCAGAGACCCCCTGCCACCATCCCAGTGTTGGGTTAGATGGACGCAGTCTATCTCCACAGAGTGTGGATCTAGAGGGGGGTGAATAGATCAACTTGCCTAATTTAAAACTACTGTAAGTTCTAAAGCGGAATTTAGGCAAACATCAGTTAAGCTAAACAAAGGATGCTAAACAAAAGGTCGAAAGCTAGACATGAGCATAAGCGATGCAATCAAATAAGCTAAACAAGATATTCCCATCGCACACAGATCACACAAAAACACAAACACACTGCACACACAATTTTTAGGTGGTTCGGTCAATGACCTACGTCCACCCCACACTCAACCGAGTATGGCTTCCTGCTGCGCAGCACAGCTTGCGTCCGCTGGGCTTTACATCTTGGCCAAACAACCCGCTGATACACAGCTTCGCTGGGCACTATAGCTTGCCGACCAGAGGATCTGATCCTCTGCAACCGCTGGGGAAGTACAGCTTAACCCGTCCAGTGGAGACCACCACTGCAAGACCGCTGACACACAGCTTGAAGAAACAGTATTCGGAAATGAAAGACAGAATCAAAACGAAAAATAAAAACCCAAAAGCAATGTAGCTCTTGAAAAGCAAAGCTCAGCTCTGGTTTTGAACCACGAGACTGAGATACAAAATCTCTCACTCTCAATCAGCTCTCTCTCTCAACTCAATCTCTCTCGATCTTTCCTCTCTCTTTTTCTTCTTCTTCTCTATTTCTTCTTCTTCTTCTCTGTATCTTCTTCTTCTTTCTTTTCTCTCTGTGGATCGAAGGCTCACTGCTGTATAGACTTTCTCTTCTTTTCTTTCGATCTTTTCTTCTGTGGAAGAAGGCTTGTTTATATAGCAGCAACAGCAGCAGGCGTGTGCTCTCCACGTTTCCCGCCCAGCAATTTGGACCACGTGGCAGCATGCAATGGAGTGTCAGTACACGTGTCCTCATCTGGATACCTTGTCCTTCTCGGATCACGAGCCAGGTACCTGGGATCACGTGCCCCTCATTAGCTTCTTCAGTCCGATGTATAGAGTTCTCTGTTCACGTGCTCAATGTCAGCAATCTGACTTGCTGCGTCGACGCTGTCAATCAATGGCGTTAACGCAGTGATGCATTCCAGTAGCCATTAGCCTCGTCTCTTTAGCTGCTGCGTCGACGCTGCTCAATTGTGGCGTTGACGCAGTGGAATAGCCTGTGACGGTGAATGCTTCTTCAACTACTGCGTCGACGCTGCTTGCTTGTGGCGTTGACGCAGTGGAAGATATCGCGAAGGCTTCGTCAACTGATGCGTGGAAGCTTTAAGCTCCCAGCGTCGACCCTGTTCCCTTCAGCAATCAAGAACGAAGTCATAAGATTTGAGTATGTACATTGCAGTGTATATACTTCGTTGTATAGACTTGTGAAGGCGAATGCAACGTACAGACTTGCCCAATGTGTTGACTTCAACAAAGGAGGCAACGGCTGTATAGACTTTAAATCCTAGAGGCATTGTATAGACATAATGCACTTAAAGGCTTCATGAGAAGGAAAGCATTGTATATACTTGAGGAGTTGACGCTGCATGAAGGATGAGTTGACGCTGCATGAAGCATGGACAGTGTACAGACTTTGCCCACTTATGGACTTCATGTAATGCAAGCGAATGTGAAGACTTCAGTGTATAGACTTGAAAGTCTTGAAGCCAATGTATGGACTTGAGCAAGCTAAAGCCGCTGTATAGACATCGAAGACAGGGGCCGATGTATAGACTTGCCAAACAGTCCAGTGTATATACTTTATGCAAGGAGGCCAATGTGTAGACTTGAAAAGCTGAGGCCAGTGTACAGACTTGCCACCGACCATTGTGTAGACTTGATCAGCAAAGACACAGTATAGATATCAACTCTGCACATCGTATGTATGGACTTCAAGTGTGAAGACCATTGTAGAGACTTTGGTTTCGAAGATAATGTGCAGACATCGAGTTTGAAGACCAATGTCCAGACTTCAAGTAACACTGTGGATGTACAGACTTGATGGAGCGAAGCGATGTGTAGACTTGAAGCTCCTGATGGATGTATAGACTTCAAATATCACGACGCTGAGAAAGACAGACAATGTACACACTTGCTATAACAGTCTGATGTACAGACTTCATGAAGCTGTAGACATTGAATGATGTACAGACTTAGAATAATGCCTGAGAGGCTAACAAAGACGGACGATGTTCAGACTTGCTGACAGACCGATGTACAGACTTTGAGGTTCAAGGCCAACGGCTGTACAGACTTAGAATATTAAGACTGATGTCCAGACTTCATGCATTGACGCTGTACACACTTAGCGAGTTGACGTTGTACACACATCCAATGAAGTGCGTTGACGCTGTAACATGATGCGTTGACGCTGTACACCCTTAACCAATTCAATTGAGATGCAGTGTGTGGACTTCATCTTGAGCGAAAGGTAAGTGATGAATGTGTAGACTCAATCGACATGAGAGTTTCCAGTGTATAGACTCATGAGAGTAAGAAATGCAGACAGCAGTGTATTAAATGCAAAGAACACATAGTCAATATGATAGAGCAATTTCATCAAATCAAAAGTAGTTGCCAATCAATCAAAAACAATGGTGTTGCCAATGAAATAAAGCAAGTGTCAACATCATCAACATAGAGGGGTCACAACAATCTCCCCCTTTTTGATGATGGCAACCCCATATGAAGTAGAATAGCAACATCCCGTCATATAGATATATGTTTGATGAAAGACATGATGTGTTATGCAGATTGACATGCAGATGCTATGAAGGCATGTAACTCACTGCCTCAAACTCTCCCTTGGACTTCTGAATTCAGACAGATAATTCAGACAGATATGTATTCTCCCCCTAGACATCCCCTAGACAATATTCTCCCCCTTTGCCATCAACAAAGAGGCGGGAAAAATTAAAGACAATGGAGGAATCAAGAGAGGAACTGACTGACATTCTGAACAGGTAGTTCATGAATAAGCATTCTAAAGCATAGAGTCTTCATTCATATGAAATTAGAAACTGCTGTCAGAAAGAGTTCTGGTTTAAAAATGATAAAATTTGTAGTTCATGCACTACAAGCAATAGATAAGTTCACTGTGCATGATAAAACATAAACCAGAATCATATTTGCATGAAAGATTCAGTTTCGTAATATCTTACTTTCATAGTCTCATAAAAATATTGAGAGAAATCAAGTCATGTATTGAAACTAAACAAATTGACACTCATGAACTTTTCTTTTGAAGGAGCAGCATTATCAATATTAGATCATTTTGAGCATTCAGGTACCACAAGTCTTTCTGCGTAAGGGTATACGTTTATAAGACGCCAATACCCCTAGATACTCAACAAGATGGACCATTCTGCCTATGATCAAATTCAACAGAACTGAGTTACACCTTTTTGTGTGAGGGTACACGTTTATCAGACGCCAGTTACCCCCAGGTACTCAGTGAAACCAGCCTGCTGTTTTGAACATTTTAAACAGAGATAGCTGATACACTTCATGACATGAGTGTTGTCCACTTCTTTGATGGATCACTCAGTTTCTCAGTGATTTATCAGTCATTGCTCTGCCAATGCTAATTTTCAATGATTTTCAATGTTTTCAATAGCTTTCTTAGCTGTCCTTTTTATGTTTCAGAATGACTTGTTCAAGAACAATACACATACTTAACCTCTCTAACATGATTTCAGATGAGTTTTCAGATTTCAGATATGATTAGCTTTGTCTGACATGAAATAAGAAAGAGGTTGAGAGTTTTATCAATTTTAACTTACTTATATACTGATTGCAATCTTTAAACTCCAACCATTATAAGATTTAAACCATTACATCAGTCTTTGAACAATTCAAATTCTTATAAATGAAGAAGTCCATTTTCTACTGCTTAGAAATCAGAACTGACCAACAGATTGCCATAATGTCAGAGACAAGTATTCAGAGTTAAAGGTTGAATGACTTCAAGAAAGTTGAAACCACTCTGAATTTCTAGCAATACTCCCCCTGTCTATATGCATGCAACATGGCAAGAATTAATTGAGAGAGAGTTTATGCATAGGTCATGAATGAATGATATGCAAGGACATGCAAAGACTCGACAAGCTCCCCCTGAATATATGCAATACAGGACAGTTCTACATCCACATCCACATGATTTATCCAAGTAATCAAAAATAAGTCCACATCAGAGATTTTATTCACAGTAATTAAACAATCATTCATCATGCTGAAATTTACATAAGCCAAGTTCTCTTCTAAGAAACTTAAAATTTTCATTCCAAGAGGCTTAGTAAAAATATCAGCAATTTGTTTTTCAGTTTCTATGAAATTCATTTCAATCTCCTTTTTATTTACAGCATCTCTAAGAAAATGATGTTTTATCTCTATATGCTTAGTCCTAGAATGGTGAACAGGATTTTTAGCAAGGCATATAGCACTAGTATTATCACATAAAAGTGGAATGCATCCCAGATTTATCTGATAATCAGCCAGTTGGTGCTTAATCCAAAGTACTTGGGCTGCACAATTACATGCTGCAACATACTCAGCTTCAGCTGTGGATAATACTACAGTGTGTTGCTTCTTAGATGCCCAAGACACTAGACAGCTACCAGGGAATTGACAGTAGCCACTGTGCTTTTTCTATCTACTCGACACCCAGCATAGTCTGCATCAGTGTAGGCTAGAAGCTCTAACTCACACTTAGCAGGATACCAGAGACCTAGTTCTTGGGTGCCTAGTAAATACCTAAAAATCCTTTTCACAGCTTTAAAGTGATTTTCTTTAGGACTGGCCTGAAATCTAGAGCATAAACACACAGCAAATTGTATATCAGGCCTAGATGCTGTAAGATAGAGAAGAGATCCGATCATACCTCTGTATAGCCTTTGGTCCACAGGTTTACCTTTAGAGTCTTCATCCAAACTGGTTGATGTACCCATTGGAGTAGCTATTTCCTTGAGGTTGTCCATTTTGTACTTCTTCAATAAGTTCTTTACATACTTGGACTGAGAGATGAAGATGCCATCTTCTGTTTGTGTAACCTGCAGTCCAAGAAATAGTTTGAGCTCACCCATTGAGCTCATTTCAAACTCATCAGTCATTATTTGAGAGAATTCCTCACACAATTTGGGGTTAGTTGACCCAAACACAATGTCATCCACATAAATCTGAATGATAAGAATATCTGGATGGCTTACCTTGGTAAACAATGTTTGATCAACTATACCTCTTGTGAAGTTCTTGTTGGTGAGGAATTTGCTCAACCTGTCATACCAAGCTCTAGGAGCTTGCTTTAAACCATAGAGAGCTTTATTGAGCTTGTAAACATGATTAGGGAAATCTAAACATTCAAACCCAGGAGGCTGTCTCACATATACATCCTCATTAATTTCCCCATTTAGAAAAGTAGATTTCACATCCATCTGCTGAAGGTTTATTCCTAGGGAACATGCATAAGCCAATAAAATTCTTATTGCTTCTAACCTAGCTACAGGGGCAAAAGACTCTTCAAAGTCTATTCCAAATTCCTGATTGTACCCCTGAGCTACAAGTCTGGCTTTATTTTTAATAACATTCCCCGCTTCATCAGTTTTGTTTCTAAATACCCATTTAGTCCCTATGACTGTTTCATGATCAGGAGGTGGAACCAAATGCCACACCTTATTCCTGTCAAACTGATTGAGCTCCTCATGCATGGCATTAATCCAATGCACATCTTGGAGAGCACAGTCAATGGACTTGGGTTCTATGTTTGATACAAAAGCATAAGCATTCAGTTCATGTTGAATTCTTAAGTGGCCTCTAGTCCTAGGGGGATCATGCAGATTTCCAATGACATTATCTACAGGATGATCCTTGAGATATCTAATATTTGCAATTGGACTATCATGAACTTGATTTACCTCCCCCTGAACTGTAGGCTCCTCTTCATTAAGCTCTTTATGTTCTTCTTCATCCTCGGATTTGTCTGCAGGATCTCCTTCCTTCAGAATTTCACCATTGTTTTCATTCCTGCATTGACCAACATTAGAATTTGCCAAGGATTCATCAAAAACTATGTGTGGAGATTCTTCAACAGTTTTAGAGTTCAGATTGTACACTCTGTATGCTCGGGTGTTTTCAGAATAGCCAAGAAAAATTCCTGGTTCTCCTTTAGGTTCAAATTTATCAAGGTCCTTTTTATCATTTATGTGAATGAAACATTTACAACCAAAAACCTTGAAGTGAGCAATAGAAGGTTTCTTACCTTTTAATATCTCATATGGTGTTTGCTGGGTAGAAGGTCTTACCATGGCTCTGTTAATTACATAACAGGCAGTGTTCACTGCTTCAGCCCAAAATTTCCTTGGTAGACCACCTTCGACAAGGAGTGTACGACCCATTTCCACTAGGGTTCTGTTCCTTCTCTCCACAACTCCATTCTGCTCAGGTGTCCTTGGTGAGGAATACCTGTGGTTGATTCCATTTGACCTGCAGAATTCATCAAATTGTGAGTTTTCAAACTCACCTCCATGATCAGACAAAATGTTTTCAATTTTCTGATTTGTTTTAACATAGAACTCCTGAAATTCTGAGAAAGCATCACTCTTATTAGATAAGAAATAAACCCAAGTATACCTAGAAAAGTCATCTACCATGACAAACCCATACCTCCTCCCTGATAGGCTGACAGATCTAGTTGGCCCAAAAAGGTCCATATGTATCAGCTCATAGGGTTTGGAAGACAGATTTTCAGTTCTAGACTTAAATGACTTTCTAGTTATCTTTGATTGAGTGCATGCATCACAGATTTTGTTTTCTTTCTTGAATGAGACTTCAGGAAGTCCTCTAACCATGCCATGCTTATTTAATTTGTGCAAAACAGTGTAGCTAGCATGACCTAACCTACGATGCCATAAAAATGCTATGTCTTCTCTACTGGCAGTAAGGCAAAGGTTAGTGTGTTGAATTTCATCTAAATTTATCATGTAAGTATTATTTATTCTTTTTCCAGAAAATTTGACAATATCAGAATCAGGTTCAAAAACCTTGCAGCATTGAGAATTGAATAAAACATTGTAACCTTTATCACATAACTGGCTAATGCTAAGTAGATTATAGGCTAACCCTTCAACCAGCATAACATCATCAATGCAGCAGGTAGAACACTTACCTACCTTACCTGATCCGATAATCCTACCCTTTGTGTTGCTTCCAAAGGTGACAAGGCCTTCTACTTTCTCAGTCAGTATGCAAAATTTGGCCTTATCTCCTGTCATATGCCTGGAGCAGCCGCTATCCATGTACCACAAGTTGTTCTTGGCTGCCAGGCATACCTGCATACACAATTAGGTAGAGAAGTTTGGAACCCAAGACTGATTGGGCTCCAATGTAAATGAACTAGAAGCAAAGCAGGAAAGCAAATGTTTCGGAATCCACATTTGTTTAAATGAATTTTGTTCAGTGGATCCTACAGATTTTCTTCTGTTGTTGTTCCTTTTCTTTTATTGTTCTTTTTCTTATTGGCAGCAGCATGTTTATTGACAGTATTGTTATTTCTGTGCCAGTGCCTTGGCCAGGGTATGTCCACAAAATTTTGGCCATAGTAGTTCCTGGGCTGGCTATGAAAATATTGATTTCTAGATGTCCAGTAACCATACCCATTGACCCAATTTCACTGTAAGGTCTTTGATTTTGAGCACCCTGGAATGCAAGACCTGTAAACCTACCCTGAGTTCTAGACCAATTTGACCTATTGAAGTAGGTTGGCTGTGCATTGTAGTGGGTCTGAGCTCTGGGTTGATAAGAATAATTGGGTTGACTCCTAGCAGCACTCTGTCTCCCCTGTACTTTGGACCCTGCTGACCTATACACAGGTTTGTATTGGGTCTTCTTAAGAGGTGGAGGTGTTGGTGGAGACTGGGTTACCTTGACCTGGGGTTTACTGGACTGTGTAGGTTGACCCCTAACCTGAGTCTGAGCCCTAGGATTCTGCTTAGATGTGCTAGCTCTACTAGGCTCACTGAGTTTTTGTTTACCCTTCTCCTCAGCACTGGTCTTTTTCAGATTAGCAGTTTTGTTCATTAAATTTGTTGAGTTCATGCTAATTAGAGGTCCCTTTTCCTTTTGAGCAACAAATGAAATTGTTTTCATTCCGAATGTTTTTGTTGCACTAGAATTAAATCCTAGGCCCTCTTTTCTGAAATTAACCTTTGACCCTAACAAAGCATTTAAGTTATCTGTTCCTTGGGTCATTTTCTCAATGGTTTTCATTTTATCCTCATTGTCTTTCTGAAGTTCATCAATAGCCTTTTTCAGCTCATTGTTGACATTGAGGACAGCTTCATATTTTTCAGAGATAATTTTGACTTCACTTTCACATTTCTGAATCTTCAGCTTCCATTCATCAATTTCATTTTCAAGCCTTAGATTCTCTTCCTTAGAAGCTTTTAACTCATTTTTGATTTCATCTTCTTCAGAGCATGTGAGTTTCAATTCATCAATCTCAGATTCCAAACATGCAATTTTATCAGTTAGTGTTTTATCATTTTGCATGGAATTGATTTTTCTTCTAAGATGCCTATTCTCTTTTCTAATATCATCAGCTCTATCAGCTATGTCATGATAAGCATCTACCCAATCAGCAATTGTGAAGTTTTCAAATCTAGTGATTACCTCATCTGTGTCCTCCTCTCTATCTTCGGAGCTTGTTGCCATAAGGCAAATGGGCTGTTCAGATTCGGCTTCACTATCTGAGCTGCTGCTGAAAGAGCCTTCATCTTCATCACTCCATGTGGTGATCATAGCTCTTCCCTTCTTGATTTTCTTCTTTGACCTGTCCTTATGTTTCTGATTGTCTGGACAGTCAATTTTCAGATGCCCTGGTTTCCTGCATTGATAACAGACATTAGCTTCATTTTTCTTTACAGGTTTAGATTTATACCTTTTATCCTTTCGGTCACCACTGTATTTCTTCTGACCGAACCGTCCTGCTCCCTTTCTGAGAAATCGCCTGAACTCTCTAGTCATCATGGCTATCTCAGATCGAGTCACATCTTCTTCTTCATTTAGGCTCTCCTCTGATGATGAAGAGCTGCTGGAGCTGGATTTTGTTGATTTGCTGGAACTAGCCTTCAGCGCTATCGGCTTCTTCTTCCTCTCGGCTTCATCTGTCCTTGGCATGTTTATCTCATATGCCATTAGTGAGCCAATCAGCTCATCAGCTTTAGTATTACGCAGGTCCCTTGACTCCTCCATCACTGTTGCTTTGGTGTGCCAATTGGGAGTCAGGGAGCGCAGAATTTTCCTCACTACATCATACTCTGCCTGAGGTTTCCAAAACCTCTGAGGCCATTGGTTATGACAGTCAGCCGAGCGTACATTTCGCTGATGGACTCGTTCTGCTTCATCTTGAAGGCTTCATACTCAGATACAAGAAGATTGGCCTTCTGCTCTCTTACTTGAGATGTACCTTCATGAATTACTTCCAGCGCATCCCACATCTCCTTAGCTGATTTGCAAGCAGATACACGGGAGAATTCTGTAGGATGCAGAGCGCACTGGATAGCATTAATAGCACTCCAATTCAGCGTGGACCTTCTGATCTCCTCCTTGGTCCATACATCTTCATTCGGGGACAGCTCATAAGGTCCCTTGCTGACAATCTTCCAAATCTCATAATCCTTAGCCCTGAGGAACACTTGCATACGGTTCTTCCAGTATGCGTAGTTTGATCCGTCAAAGAATGGGGGCTTCGTTGTTGAGTGACCTTCGGCAGTCATCCCTCGAGCATCCATCTCTGCCTATTCTCTTCGGGCGATGAGTCCCTGCAGAAGAGTTAGGCTCTGATACCAAGTGTTGGGTTAGATGGACGCAGTCTATCTCCACAGAGTGTGGATCTAGAGGGGGGTGAATAGATCAACTTGCCTAATTTAAAACTACTGTAAGTTCTAAAGCGGAATTTAGGCAAACATCAGTTAAGCTAAACAAAGGATGCTAAACAAAAGGTCGAAAGCTAGACATGAGCATAAGCGATGCAATCAAATAAGCTAAACAAGAAATTCCCATCGCACACAGATCACACAAAAACACAAACACACTGCACACACAATTTTTAGGTGGTTCGGTCAACGACCTACGTCCACCCCACACTCAACCGAGTATGGCTTCCTGCTGCGCAGCACAGCTTGCGTCCGCTGGGCTTTACAGCTTGGCCAAACAACCCGCTGATACACAGCTTCGCTGGGCACTACAGCTTGCCGACCAGAGGATCTGATCCTCTGCAACCGCTGGGGAAATACAGCTTAACCCGTCCAGTGGAGACTACCACTGCAAGACCGCTGACACACAGCTTGAAGAAACAGCATTCGAAATGAAAGACAGAATCAAAACGAAAAAGCAAAACCCAAAAGCAATGTAGCTCTTAAAGAGCAAAGCTCAGCTCTGGTTTTGAACCACGAGACTGAGATACAAAATCTCTCACTCTCACTCTCAATCAGCTCTCTCTCTCAACTCAATCTCTCTCGATCTTTCCTCTCTCTTTTTCTTCTTCTTCTCTATTTCTTTTTCTTCTTCTCTGTATCTTCTTCTTCTTTCTTTTCTCTCTGTGGATCGAAGGCTCACTGCTGTATAGACTTTCTCTTCTTTTCTTTCGATCTTTTCTTCTGTGGAAGAAGGCTTGTTTATATAGCAGCAACAGCAGTAGGCGTGTGCTCTCCACGTTTCCCGCCCAGCAATTTGGACCACGTGGCAGCATGCAATGGAGTGTCAGTACACGTGTCCTCATCTGGATACCTTGTCCTTCTCGGATCACGAGCCAGGTACCTGGGATCACGTGCCCCTCATTAGCTTCTTCAGTCCGATGTATAGAGTTCTCCGTTCACGTGCTCAATGTCAGCAATCTGACTTGCTGCGTCGACGCTGTCAATCAATGGCGTTAACGCAGTGAGGCATTCCAGTAGCCATTAGCCTCGTCTCTTTAGCTGCTGCGTCGACGCTGCTCAATTGTGGCGTTGACGCAGTGGAATAGCCTGTGACGTGAATGCTTCTTCAACTGCTGCGTCGACGCTGCTTGCTTGTGGCGTTGACGCAGTGGAAGATATCGCGAAGGCTTCGTCAACTGATGCGTGGACTCTTTAAGCTCCCAGCGTCGACCCTGTTCCCTTCAGCAATCAAGAACGAAGTCATAAGATTTGAGTATGTACATTGCAGTGTATATACTTCGTTGTATAGACTTGTGAAGGCGAATGCAACGTACAGACTTGCCCAATGTGTTGACTTCAACAAAGGAGGCAACGGCTGTATAGACTTTAAATCCTAGAGGCATTGTATAGACATAATGCACTTAAAGGCTTCATGCGAAGGAAAGCATTGTATATACTTGAGGAGTTGACGCTGCATGAAGGATGAGTTGACGCTGCATGAAGCATGGACAGTGTACAGACTTTGCCCACTTATGGACTTCATGTAATGCAAGCGAATGTGAAGACTTCAGTGTATAGACTTGAAAGTCTTGAAGCCAATGTATGGACTTGAGCAAGCTAAAGGGCTGTATAGACATCGAAGACAGGGGCCGATGTATAGACTTGCCAAACAGTCCAGTGTATATACTTTATGCAAGGAGGCCAATGTGTAGACTTGAAAAGCTGAGGCCAGTGTACAGACTTGCCACCGACCATTGTGTAGACTTGATCAGCAAAGACACAGTATAGACATCAACTCTGCACATCGTATGTATGGACTTCAAGTGTGAAGACCATTGTAGAGACTTTGGTTTCGAAGACAATGTGCAGACATCGAGTTTGAAGACCAATGTCCAGACTTCAAGTAACACTGTGGATGTACAGACTTGATGGAGCGAAGCGATGTGTAGACTTGAAGCTCCTGATGGATGTATAGACTTCAAATATCACGACGCTGAGGAAGACAGACAATGTACAGACTTGCTGTAACAGTCTGATGTACAGACTTCATGAAGCTCTAGACATTGAATGCTGTACAGACTTAGCCCAATGCCTGAGACGCTAACAAAGACGGACGATGTTCAGACTTGCTGACAGACCGATGTACAGACTTTGAGGTTCAAGGCCAACGGCTGTACAGACTTAGAATATTAAGACTGATGTCCAGACTTCATGCATTGACGCTGTACACACTTAGCGAGTTGACGCTATACACACATCCAATGAAGTGCGTTGACGCTGTAACATGATGCGTTGACGCTGTACACCCTTAACCAATTCAATTGAGATGCAGTGTGTGGACTTCATCTTGAGCG
Source organism: Amorphophallus konjac (assembly GCA_022559845.1). Lineage (NCBI taxonomy): Eukaryota > Viridiplantae > Streptophyta > Magnoliopsida > Alismatales > Araceae > Amorphophallus > Amorphophallus konjac. The sequence continues at coordinate 52,403,863 of CM040117.1, forward strand.
AAAGGTAAGTGATGAATGTGTAGACTCAATCGACATGAGAGTTTCCAATGTATAGACTCATGAGAGTAAGAAATGCAGACAGCAGTGTATTAAATGCAAAGAACACATAGTCAATATGATAGAGCAATTTCATCAAATCAAAAGCAGTTGCCAATCAATCAAAAACAATGGTGTTGCCAATGAAATAAAGTAAGTGTCAACATCATCAACATAGAGGGGTCACAACACCCAGTGCACCGCCGCCTTCAAAAGATCCCAAGAGGCCGACGTCCCTTTGGACATCCATCTTTGTTGTCCTACCGAATAGAATTTGTAGCTTCGGAGTCGCAGCCCGCAACCGCCCGACACGCCGCCAACACGCTGCCCGTCAACCCCTGAACGGCGCTCCCAGACCGCTGTTGTGGCATTTTACCTCCCTGCGTGGAGTGGGCCATAATTATCTTGCTGTAATTAATTTGCCATTTGTACCGGGAGTGACAGTTCTCGGCCAGGAAGTCTTCCCCATGGCCCGAGCGTGGAGGTACACTCGCCAACCACCTTGTCTTACTTGCTTAGCTAGTATAGATTCTTCTGGCACTACTAGTGAGTAGATTATTTTCCTAGCTAGTTCATATATTAAACACCGCTGTGAGTTGTAAGAGGGAAACCTGTCCCGTGACTCATTCCGAGCACGAGTGAGCTAACCACCCGAGACTCAAAGCCGGTTACTCAACAGTGCATATCATCATGTTTTCCTCGCCGGGGATGATTGTTAGTTAGCGCTTCTTGTTTGGGGCATGATCGCCTCTTCTAGAGCTCGTTAGGTGCCGCGCGTCGTGGTGTTGTTACTGGCCGCATCGTCTCTTTAGTCGCATCGTCCGTTAGAGTCCAAGGTCGCAACAAGTCCGAGTCGAGTCTCGTAGTCGTCCCGCATCAAATTGGTATCAGAGCCAGTTTGAGTCTAGGGTAGTCGGTCCAAGGTGCTACATTTCATCTGGTATATCGAAAGGTGTTCCCGGAACGGTAGGCTATGCCTTTTGGGAAAGGGGCACACTTGCGTGAGTACGGTCTTCGGATCAAAACTCCGCCTCATACCAGATATTGGAGTCTAGGTCATCTTTCATTTTGCATTGGTCCTTCCATATAGGTCGTAGTGAGTCACGCCGTAGTTTCCTTTAGGTCCCATTGCATGTCCACCTATAGAGGTGTCCAGTACCATCGCCCTGACACTATGGGTGAACCCCGAGGTGCCAACCCAGGAGGCCGATCATTGGAGGACTTGGTGGCTCTACTCATGGAGCGCATGGAGAGGTCCGACCAAACTCTGAGAGAGCATATGGAGAGGTCCAACCAAACTCTTAGGGAGCATACCGAGCGCATAGAGGGCCATTTCAAGGCCATGGAGGACCGCACTCAGGTCTCTGACCGATCTATCCAAGGTCTGGTTGGAAGGATGGAGAATGTGGGGAGAGTCCCCCGCCAGGAGCTCCCTAGAGCTATCCCGGCCGCTCAGGCGCCCCCTCAGGTGCCTGGTGTCCAGCCCGCCCCACTTAGGGCTGAGGAGCGACAGCCAAGTGCCCCCGATGTTGAGGACTACGAGTCCGAAAATGATTATGGGGGAAATGGCTGACGCCGTCATGGTCACCGACCACAGAGGGATGATGAGGACGAGCGGGTCCTTAGGACGGTGTGAGCAGACCCTCCTACTTTTGACGGGTCCTTAGACTCGAAGGTCTATCTTGATTGGGAGGCCGGCATGGACCGGTATTTCGAGTGGTTTGAGATGACGGACCATCGAAAAGTCAAGTTCGCCAAAATGAAACTGCTAGGGCGGGCACAAACTTATTCGAGGAACATGGAGAACCTGTTGTTTCACCGTCAGGAGATCCAAGTAGAGACGTGGGATGAGATGAGGTCCAAACTCAAGAAGAAGTACCTTCCTACCTCCTACCGTCAGCGTCTCATAGACAAATGGTAGAGTCTCACCCAAGGATATCGGTCCGTCTCTGATTACATCACCGAGTTTGATGAGTACTTTCTGCGATGTGACACCACGGAGGAAAGCTCCCTAACTGTTTCCCATTTTTGGCGTGGTCTGCGGCCACACCTACAATATGAACTTTTTCGCCGCAAGGTGGACAAGTTGGAAGACGCGTACCAGGTTGCCCTCGAGGTGGAGCAATTTGAGGCGGAGTTTGCTCCTACTCCACGTCAGGGGGTCCCATATCCGTGTGTGTCTGACCCTAGGACCACGCCTGGTTCCTACACTCAGTGGCCTGTGGCCCGCCCCCAGGAACCTCCTCGCCAGGACCTTGTTGCTCCTAGGCGCCCCCTCCCTCCGAGTGATCCTCCCCTTCGCCAGCAGGCACCCATCCCTGCCCCTAGACCTGCCCAACCTGCCATGCCGACTCAACCACCCCTACTTCCTACACCCCCAGTCCGTCCTGTGGACAAGGGTAAAGGGCCGATGGTTGGTGGAACATCCAAGGGCTTTGGGACACAGGGAACTTGCTATATGTGTGATGGGGTTGGCCACTATTTGGCAAGTGTCCCACTCAGGAGTCGCTTGTCATATCTGATCCCTCTGCCAGCGACCCCACACCTGAGCAAGTGTCGATCAGTTACGAGGCTGATCAGGATTTAGCGGACGAGTTCTTTGATGAACTAATGGAGGGAGAGCCAGTTGATGTCCCAGGTACCCAGCATCAAGGTGATGTACGGCTGGGTGTAGTCAGGTGCATCCTAACCCAGCCTCAGGTGAGTGACGACTGGCGTCGTACCACCATCTTTCGTACATTTTGTAGGGTGGGAAGAAAGGCCTGCAAAGTGATCATCGATAGCGGGAGTTGCATTAACGTTGTCTCTACGGGCACTGTTAGGCGTCTGGGTTTGACGCCCGTAAATCACCCCGACCCTTGGAGGGTATCTTGGGTGGATTCCACTTCCATCCCAGTCAGGCTGCGATGCCTGGTGCCACTGCAGTTCCAGGCTTACCATGATGAGATCTGGTGTAATGTGTTGCCTATGGAGGTGGGCAGCATTATCCTAGGTAGGCCTTGGCTTTTTGATTGGGATGCCACCCTTCAAGGTCGGTCGAACACTTGCACATTTGACCACGGGGGTCATAGGATCACCCTCCACCCCACTCAGCCGAAGGATCCTTCTGTCCGAGGACCAGCCGGTCCCAGCACTTCGACCACTCCTAGTCAAGGGATGTTCAGTCCTTCCACCTCATCCTCGGCGCGGGCTGCTACCGCTTCGACTGCTCCTAGCATAGGAGGCCTTTCACCCCAGAGGTTAATGATGATTAGCTCGCGAGAGATGGAGCAAGAGGTGACCGGGGGTAGCCCTGTCCTTGCCATTGTTGTCCGAGGAGTGGAGGATGTCTCTCCTGGGTCTGATGATGAGCACCCCCCATAGATAGTTGTGATCCTATGGGAGTTTTCTGATGTCTTCCCGGAGGACCTCCCTGAAGGCCTTCCGCCTATGAGGGATATCCAGCACGAGATCGACCTTGTCTCGGGCTCATCCTTGCCTAACCTTCCCCACTATAGGATGAGTCCACGGACCATGCCGAACTTCAAAGGCAAGTCGAGGAGTTAATGAGTCGGGGATCTCTTAGGGACAACAAGAGCCATTGCGTTGTTCTCGCATTATTGGCCCCGAAGAAGGATGGCACATGGAGGATGTGCGTGGATAGCCGTGCGATCAACAAGATCACGGTGAAGTGTCGCTTTCCCATTCCCCGATTGGATGACTTGTTAGACATGATGTCGGGAGCCACTATCTTTTCAAAGATAGACCTTCGTAGTGGCTATCACCAGGTGTGGATCAGGCCTGGGGATGAATGGAAGACGGCATTCAAGACCAAGGATGGTCTTTATGAGTGGTTGGTTATGCCCTTCGGGCTTTCCAACGCCCCTAGTACCTTCATGCGATTGATGACCTAGGTTTTACGCCCTATGATAGGGGTCTTCTTGGTCATCTACTTTGATGACATTCCGATCTACAGCCGCACTAGGGAGGACCACTTAGACCACCTTAGGCAGGTCTATGTCGTTTTGAAGCGAGAGAGCTTATTCGCCAACCCGAAGAAGTGTGCCTTCATGACTGATCAGATTACCTTCCTCGGGTTCATTATCTCTAGGGATGGAGTCTCCGCTGATCTGGAGAAGATTAGGGCCATCAGGGAGTGGCCCGAGCCCCATACCCTCCACGATGTCCAGAGCTTCCATGGCTTAGCGATGTTCTATCACCGCTTCATTTGTGGCTTCAGTTACATCACCGCCCCGATCACTGATTGCATAAAGAAGGGGGCATTCGTATGGACTAAGGCTGTAGCCACGGCCGTTCAGGACATTAAGGAGCCCATGACCCAGGCACCTTTCCTTGCATTACTTGATTTTTCTAAGGTGTTTGAGGTCACATGTGACGCCACTGGAGTGGGTATTAGTGGAGTGTTGAGTCAGGAGTCCCACCCCATTGCATTCTTTAGCGAGAAGCTTAATGATGCCAAACTGCATTATTCCACCTATGATAAAGAATTTTACGTAGTTGTCCAGGCATTGCAGTATTGGAGGCATTATCTTTTGCACCATTAGTTTGTTCTCTTTTCTTATCATGAGGCCTTACGATTCCTCCATACTCAGAAGAAGTTGAACGCTCGCCACAGTCGTTGGGTGGAGTATCTCCAGGAGTACATATTTATGCTCAAGCACAAGGCAGGGGCGAAGAACATGGTCATCGATGTGCTGAGTCGGCAGATGATGATGTTGACCACCATGAGTGTAGAGGTGGTAGGTTTAGAGAGGCTGAAGGATGCTTATGTTGATTGTCTGGATTTCAGTCAGATATATGCAGCCCTTCAGGCCGGTCCCTCGCTTGATTATAGCGAGTTTGTGCTACATGAGGGTCACCTATTCCGAGGTGACAAGTTGTGCATCCTACGGACTTCTGTTTGTGACTTTCTCACGTGGGAGATGCACGTGGGAGGTCTTGCTGGCCACTTCGGCCGGAACAAGACCATAGAGGTGATTGAGCATAGATTCTATTAGCCTAGCTTGAAGAGGGATGTCGCTCGCATTGTGGCCCAGTGTCACACTTGCGCTATGGCCAAACAAAGGAAGCAGAATACCGGCCTCTATACTCCCCTCCCCGTCCCGGATAGTCCATGGTAGGACATTAGCATGGACTTTGTGTTGTGATTGCCCTGCACCCTCCGACAGCATGACTCTATCTTTGTGGTTGTAGACAGGTTCTCAAAGATGGCATTATTCATTCCTTGCTCCAAAACGTCAGATGCCTCTAGAGTTGCCCGTCTATTCTTTTCACACTATGTCTCCAGGTTCAGACTCCCACACACTATAGTGTCTGATAGAGATGTGCGCTTTACTAACTACTTTTGGAAAACCCTATGGCACATGATGGGCACCCAATTGAAACTCTCCACTGCATATCACCCCCAGACCGATGGTCAGACTGAGGTTGTCAATAGGAGTTTGGGGGATCTTCTTAGGTGTCTGGTCTGAGAATTAGTCAGGGATTGGGATTTGGTCTTACCCTTAGCAGAGTTTGCCTACAACGATTCGGTCAATAGGTCTACCGGCATGAGTCCCTTTGAGATTGTCACTGGTCGTAGACCTAGGAAGCCCATAGATCTAGTCCCACCTCCCATCCAGTCCTGTGTGTCCGAGTCAGTCGAGTCCTTTGCCGATCATATTAGACAGTTGCATGAGCATGTACGTCGTCACATTGAGTCCAGTAATGCACGATACAAAGAATTGGCTGACGCCCATAGGCACCACCGTGAGTTTCAAGAGGGCGATTATGTCATGATCAGGGTTAGACCTGAACGGTTTCCCTCGGGAGCCGTGAAGAAGTTCCACGCTCACGGTGCCGGTCCCTTTCGGGTAGTGAGGCGAGTCGGATCAAACGCATATATTGTGGACTTGCCAGAGGATTACGGGATCAACTCCACTTTCAACATCTCAGATCTCGTCGTTTATAGGGACCCAACGGTGATACCCAGTGAGCCCTTTGAGCCGTCTCCACCCATTGTGAGTGACACCACCCTGGAGTGTCCACCTCCAGCCTTGTTACCTCAGCAGCGAGAGCAGAAAGAATGTATACTAGACGAGTAGGTAACGACTACTTGAGGCGGAGTGTACCAGCGCTATTTGGTGCATTGGATGGGACGGCCCACGTTCGAGGACACTTGGATCACCCGGGACGAGCTACAGAGGATAGATCCAGATCTCTTGGATCGATACCAGAGCGACCCGGACCCTTACTCGACGGGGTCGAGCTTCTCCCACCTGGGGAGAATTGGTGAGGACACTAGAGCACGAGTACGGCTCGACTCAGCGAGCCATCGGTACCGGACACGCAGCACGACTAGGTCGACACCGACCTCTTTGTGGCTGGGGGACAGTTTGGAGTTACCACCGGAGCCCTGATATTTTAGTATATATTTTTATACGTATTTGTATTTTATACGTATTTGGTCGTATTTAGTGTGTATTATGTGTGTATTTGGTGTGTATTTGGTTTGTATTATCTTAGGTTTTTATATTGGGTCAATGGTAGAATAATTGACCATGTATTTGTATTTTTGATTTGTTTTTGTCCAAGGGTGAATTAATATGGTCCAAGGGATTAAAATACACCAAGCCCCTTATGTTGACTTAAGGGAGGGGCGGCCCCTCTTTTGTCCCCTTATGGGGAAATTTTTTATGCTAGTTTAATCTCCCTTCCCCAATTTGCCCCCTTGACCAAGGGTAACCTAGGTCATTTGGCTAGGTCTAGGGTTTGAGTATTTAATGTCTCTTGTTGTATTTTGGCAAAAATTAATGAGAATTATTATGAAAAGGAGCCATGGGCGCACCCCTCTCTCTCCCCTCTTGTTCTTGAGTGTTCTTCCCATTCTTCCTCCCTCTTCTTCAGATCTAGATCTAAATCCTCCAAATTTCTGAGATTTCTTCCTCTCCCCCTCTTCCTCTATCTGCTGTGATCGATCACCGCCGCCGCCGTTCGTGTCGCCGTCGAGCCACCACAACACGGCTTCCATCTGCTGCCCCAAAATTCAGAGTTGCTGGACAATAGCTCGATAAAAGGGCTGGTACGGGAGATCCAACCGTCGGATCGCAATGAGATTTTGAGGGTAGGTTCCCCCCATCATCCACCATTCCCAGTTTAATTTTTAGGCTGATCATAGTCCGTTTAGGCCCTTTCCCAGCCACCTGTTGTTCCTTCTCACAATCCGCCTGTGTGAAGATCCGCGGGATAGTCTGTAGTAGACGATTTTTCCCACCCCCTAAACGTTCTCATAAAATTACAGAAAAATTATTTGCGTGACCGTCACCCTCCCCCCTAACCACCATAAAAATCCTAGGTCATAAATCTTTCGTTTGGTTTTTAGTCAAACCCATTGAACAGGCAGATCCCGTTCTGCCCTGTCTGTTCTGTATTCCGGAACAGTGAGCTCAGTCAGTTTGCAGTCATTTTCATTTCCAATCCAGCAGTTGGATGGAACTGAAATTCTAGTATGTCGTTTAGTTTTGAGTCCTCTTTCCAATGGTACCCATTGCGTCTCGATCCGACATAGGATCTGGGCGTACCGGCCATTTTCGTGGAGGCGCGCATCTCTGCTCTGAGCCAGGCCAGCAAAAGGGGTCGCCGGAAAAATCCCAAAGTAATATGCCGGTGTAGCTTCAGCAACCGCCGCTCCCGAGGGTTGACCAGGGACCCGCTGCCACCGTCCCAGTGCACCGCCACCTTCAAAAGATCCCAGGAGGCCGATGTCTCTTTGGATGTTCTTGTTTGTTGTCCTACCGGACAGAATTTACAGCTTCGGAGTCGCAGCCCGCAACCGCCCGGGACGCCGCCAACACGCTGCCCGTCAACCATAGAACGGCGCTCCCGGACCGCTGTTGTGGCCTTTTACCTCCCTACGTGGAGTGGGCCGTAATTATCTTGCTGTAATTAATTTGACATTTGTACCGGGAGTGATGGTTCTCGGTCGAGAAGTCTTCCCCACACCCCGAGCGTGGAGGTACACTCGCCAACCACCTTGTCTTACTTGCTTAGCTAGTATAGATTCTTCTACCGCTGCTAGTGAGTAGATTATTTTCCTAGCTAGTTCATACATTAAACATCGATGTGAGTTGTGAGAGCGAAACCCGTCCCGTGACTCATTCTGAGCACGAGAATGAGCTGACCACCCGAGACTCAAAGCCAGTTACTCAACCGTGCAGATCGTCACGTTTCCCTCGCCGGGGACGACTGTGAGTTAGCGCTTCTTGTTTGGGGCATGATCGCCTCTTCTGGAGCTCGTTAAGTGCCGCGCATCGTGGTGTTGTTGCTGGTCATGCCGTCTCTTTAGTCGCGTCGTCTCTTTAGTCGCATCGTCCTTTAGAGTCCAAGGTCGTAACAAGTCCGAGTCGAGTCTCGTAGTCGTCCTGCATCACTCCTCGTGTGGTTGGGGCGTCGTCCCCATGTGCTGCGGTTGCAACGTGAGGACTCTATCCTCATGAGGACTCCGTCCTCGTGTGTGTGTGGGGTTCATTCCCGTGGGGCTTGTCCCCGTTGCTCCGTTTGCAGTGTGTAGTGAAGCCTCACTAGGTTTGGTGAGGGGTGAATGTAGGTTTGCGGGTTTGCAGACTGAACCACCTTAAAAATCTCTTGTGCAGTGGTGTGTTCTTGTGTGATTGCTTCCATCTCTTCTACCTCCATTTCACAAGGTCCTATAGTTTTATTTCTACATTTTTGTTATGGCCAAACACTACACATTTTGTGAGCCATTCACCGTTTACCAGCATTCTTGTTGAATGAACAAAGGCTCACACTCACATCCATGAAGGGTCATCTTATACCTGAGAAAGATCCAATGATCAATGTTATTCCGTTGTGTGGTTCTTATGGAACCTTGCAATCTCAAGTTCTCACCTTAAGTTCAGCAAATCAGTGCTTGTGGTGCAGCAAACTTGTCTGACTGCCAGTTGTTCATGATGTATTCCCTCTGGTGATCAGCTCTCAATCTTGAGTAGCTTGATACCTTGTGGATCTATAACAAGCACTCGCATGTCCAAGCATCAATGCCATATCCGCTGTGTTTAAACCAGAACGTTATCTGGTCAGATGATTTTTAAGAGGGCATATTTTTATAAGGGGATCTATTCAACCCCCCCCCCCCTTCAATATCCGGTTGCACTCCATGGGACCCAACAATTGGTATCGGAGATAAGCTTTGTGTACCTAAGATCTAACGATCTTCAGAGGGGATCCCAGTGCAACCAGTTTTGATTCTTGTTATTGAACCGCTTTCAATGATTTTTTTTATCTGTTTTAAGTACGCAATCTGGTTTGGCATTCTGTGCAAAGTTGTTCATTCTTTGAGCTGCTCAAGGCACTATATGTTAATGAAACTATTTTTGAATTGTGATATGTGCCTCTCACATTGATTGATCCTTCAGCTACTCTTTTGTTATGTTTACATCTGAAAATTCTTTTCTCCAGTTCATGTTTAATTGAAAATTCATTTGATGGACTACGACTTGAAAAGGATCTCAGCAAGATTAAAATGTCTGGCTCATGAGGGAAATGATCATTGCATGTTGAAATTTGAAAATGTGCTTATTGTCTATCAATCTGAAATGCATCAATATTCATTTTGATATTGTTAGCCCTCAGTGATCATTGATTCATCTGTTTATAGGATGCAGCCAGAACTTGTTTTAACTTCTTCCATATTTGAACTTCTTCATTCTTCATGATATTTCTCATGTCATATTTGTTTAATCAATTATCATGCATTGCCCTCCCTGCCTTTTATATGGGAGAGGCTACCATTTCTTGTTAAGCTCAATTAATGAGTAAATGCATGACAAATTATGCTTGAATGTGAATAGGTGAATTTTTCTGATCTTGATTGAAACTCATGCTCAAGGATGAGCAGTGAGTTGAAAATTCTTGAGGGCTGGTTCTTGTTCCGTACTCACCTCCTGATCAGTTCTGAAATCAATAACCCATCTTGCTAAGAGAGGAGGTTGTAGGTAATGTGTAAGACCATACATATTGATCAACCCAGTTTAAAAAGTGATTTGCAAAAGTGGTTTAGCATGATTCTTACATGTGTTTCTTCTCCCATTTATATTTTGCATGTTCATTCATTGGGAGAGATAGCATTCCTGTACTTTGCATTAGTGAAATGACATTCAACCATACTGCATTTCAGGTACAGATTGGAAATTGCATTCAAGTAAGAGCATGCCTGCATATTGCATGCCAAGCATTGGCATTTGAACATTAGCATGCTCAGCATATTAATGCATGAAGTGCATGACAAGCAAAGAATGAAATCTGCATGTTGCACTCATATTTGCTAAATTTATATTGATTCTTGAGTGTGCATGTTTTGAGGTATGCCTTGCATGTTGCATCCTCGTAAGTGTGCTTGCATGCCTTGACTTCATGGTATATCAAATGGTGACAAGAAGGAGGGTAGGTTAAGCTTGTCTAAGTGCTATCACCATGCGAGAGAATGTGTCTCCCCCTGGTACCATGAGTCACTGTCCATGTTCTGCCAAAACTTCTTTGAGTATTCAAATGCCCATGGACATAGATAGGGACAATCATATGCATGTTTCTTTTAAGAATCAATTGCATAATATCATCATGTAAAAAACCCAAAAATAACATTTGAAATTCATGCATACATTTAGGGGGAGTTGAAACGTCTATGATTTCTGCATTTGAGTTGCATGTTTTAATGTTGTTGATTAGAATGCATCTGTGTTGATTCTAAATTGCAATAAAATGAGGTTTTGCTCAAACAGAATGCTTGTCTTAAAAATTCTTATGTTTGTTACCTGTGCGTCGACACACAAATGGAACTGCATCGACCCAACAGTTCATTTTGGTCAAATCTTGGTTTCTGGCAGAACCTCCGAAGTCGACTTACTGATCAGGCTAGGTCGACTCATCTGTTTGAAGATTAACATTTTCATCTGTTTCAAGCTGATCTGTAATCTTTAATGGTCATTCCTATTTATATGACTCAAAGCCAATCTGGAATGCCTAATTATATGTTCTTCACCTTCATTCCATGGTTGGGAGAGTCTGACTTGATTGATCGTGTGAAGATTCGTGGATTGGAATGCAAGAAAGATGAAAACTTCGCAGGTGTGCCTTGAAGATAAGAAGCATGAAGCAACTTCTCAATCAAGAAGTCAAGGTACACAGGCCATGCCAGAAGTTTTGGATTGTTTCAAGAACAAAATAAAAAAACTTCCATGCAAAGAACTCAGGTGCTATCCTTCTCACTTCATGAAGAACAAACTCTATTTTGATGTCAATAGCATCTGAAATCCTCAGATTGTGGATGGATTGGAAATCTTATTGTTTGAATGAATATGTCTGGGGACTGCATGCATGTAAATAACCTTGCCTTGCACTCTGTATGAAATAATGCATGTATTGTCAATTTGAGGGGGAGTCATCATTGTAGTTAATTCTTTTACCCTGTTAGTGCATCATCATGACATGTTTCCTTGGTATATTAAATGCTGGCATGTAGAAGGACCAACCAAGTCTGTCTAAAAGCTGTCAGTATGCGTGAGAAAAACCCTCCGCCAGGTACCAAGGTCAACTACTCATTCATCCCAGGTCACATCATTTAGAAATTCATGTATGCCATCTTTCCTAAAAATCCCATAAAGATCATCTGAACTTGATGCATACATGTAGGGCAAGTGAGCATGTTTGAATTTCTACACTATGTTTTTCATAATGCATATGAGTTGTTCAACTGATGTCTTTTCTGTGATAGTGTTGTCCGTCAACGCATTGGACTTCCTGTGTCGACGCAGTAGTTCCTTTTTATGATCCAGTTCATGTCTTCAGTTCTTTCTTGTTTAAATTGATATGTGATCATTCATTCCCCATGTTCATACTTCATCATCTCTTGAAGGGGAGTTCTCTTGTGCAAATCTGACTGAGTTCATACACTAAGGGGGAGCTTAATCTTAATGTTTTCTTCTTAGAGCTTCTTGTTAACATCTTAGACCAACCCCAAATTGAATTAATGGTTTGGAGTATATAAACCTTAAATCTAGATTTAAGGGTCTTGAAAATGACCATCTCAGTGTATGGAATAGACATAAAATAGATATAAAGAAATGTGACCTCACCTCTTCCTGAAATCTAAAATTTGAAAGTCTTTGAGGTTACCCTGGTGTTGCGCGGGTTTTTATGCCGAATGACCGGGGTGAAGGAAGGGATACAGCGGGGAAGAAAAATACGAGAGTTTGATGTATCTCGGGTATCCTCCTTACGGTTGCATGCCTCTCACGGCGGTATCGGCCACTCTCCTTTTACGGAAAGTCGAAAAGGGTCGAATGGCATGGAAATGTTAGGGTACGGATTAGCCGGACAGGGTGCGGGCATGCCAGTCGATCTCTTGACAATCACCCATGGAACCAAGGGTTGACCGGGGAAGCACCACCAGGGTGCGGCATGTGGCTCTAGAGATCGGGCGACACGTGGATAAAAGGGGTTCCACTGGTGCGAGTGCGTAGGCGATTGTGGGAATCGTGCACTGGACGTCTTTCCCAATCGGCCGCAAGCAATCGGTGTTTATTACATCGGATTGAATCCGAACACCTTCGTTCTATGCTGAAGAAAAGTCTGTATATGTGTCTGAAGTCATGGGTAGAGGGCCGAGAGCGTTCTGCAGCTGTGGGTGCGCTTTCGACTGGGGGGTGTTTACTGGGGTTAGGATGTTAGGCACGGATGCCGAGTGGTGTAGGTAGGAAGTTGGGGGCCTGAATGAGGGCGCTTGTATTTCACTGGCTTTATGATGGGCCACATGGGCTTTACATATGGGCCTAGGTGGCCAAAGTACAATGGGCGCAAGCCGCGAGATAATTCCGACATGTGGATCGGTCCCCGGGTCATTACGTAATGAGGCGGGTATCCGCGTGTCATATGGGAACTCTTTACAGAGGGATCAGTGTGGGCCCGACTGCCTTGGTGGCCAGAGCGGACACGGACTGGCGTCGGGTAGAGGTCGGACGCGGCTCGAGGTGAGCGGTCGGGTCCGGGTCTCGGACGGCGAGTGTCGTCATGCTGGAGAGTCGATGTCGGCCCCGGGACTATGATTCTCGGGCCAGAGGCCCGACTAGACTTGATTTGTTAGTCTGAGGGGCCAACGGCCGACTGGGAGGCGAACGGTGGGCACACAGTTCCGTGCCAAGATCTGTTACGGCATTGCGGAGTGCCATTCGTCACCATCGTAAGTTGGTGTACACAGGCGGACCTGGGATGCAGGTGTATTTGCCGTTGGCGTAGTCATCTTTAATGTGGCGAGGATGGACTTGGTGTGAGACGGCTAAACACCGCGTGAGGGAAGTATACGTGACATACCCTCGACGTGTGTGAGCCGACTAGCAGCCAACTGCGCGTACACTTAGCTTCTCGCGTCCCCGACCCTTGCCGAAGGCCTCGGGAGCCCGAGGGTGCGACAATTAGGCCGAGTGTGTTTGTCCGTCCGTGTAAGCCTTAGTGCGTTGCTCTTGTTGTATCCTCATACCCCTTGAGCTTCTAAGGGGGGGAATTTATAGGAAGTTGAAGGGGTGGGGGGAGGGGTTTAGGCGGACCAAGTTGAGGGTTCAACTTGGTCCGGGTAAACCCCCTAAACAGTAGTATTTTGTTTTATTTTTATATTTTTTTGTGTGTTTTTTGGGTGTGTAACGGAGTGGAGAAGGTGGGGTTTAGGCGGACAAGCCCCATGGGCTGGTCTGGTCCGCCGAAACCCCTCTTCGGAGGGGTAAATTTCTTTTTTTATTATTATTATTGGATGGGGTTTAGGCGGACCAGTCCGGCGGTCCAGGCTGGTCCGCCTAAACCCCTCCCCAGGGGGGGTTTGGGCGGACCAAATGGTCCTATTTTTTTATTTTAAAAAAATCTTTTTTTATTACCCAGCCTAAACCCCTCCCCAGGGGGGCATTGGGCGGACTGGGTTGAAGAGAGAGGGGGGGCAGCCCCACCTCTATAAAATTTGATTTTATGTTAAAATTATCCCTACTTTGACTCAGTTTAAAGGGAAGAAGACAAAGGATACGGGCTTGGACTGGTTGACAGTCTGTTGGTGCACGTAGATCGAGGGATGGCGTGTGTGACTCGACGTAATCCTGGGGCTCCGTCTTTGCGAACTCTTCCACGTACGGGTACGACGGACAAACTCTTGCATGAACCTTGGGCTATGGGATTGGAAATTTGCATGAACTGGGACTAGGGAGGACCGTCGGGCATCCAGGTTGGGGAGAGGGCGCGGCCCCCGGGGAGTTCGCCCTCTCCTGGGGGTGCGGCCGCTCCCCGGGCCGAACCGGCCCCGAACGAGCCGCAACCCCGAGGGATGGCCCCTAGGGGTCTTATTTCATCGTCTGGGGATGTTCTTTGAAGAACACAGAGCTCTGGGATACTGAGATGGCCCATGGGGGCCGTTGTTCTTCGAGTCGTAGTATCCGCTCACAAGGTGTTCGGGCGAATGCCCGACACACCCCGGGTTACTGAACGGGCCGCGTAGGTGGCCGACGGGCCTTGGATTTGGCCTAGGGCCATGGGTAGAAGTCCATTGGCACTGGGAGGAGGCACCTTGGGCCCTTGGGCCTTGCCTCGTGCTACATGCCATGTTGTACGGCGGGTTCACAGGGTAGCCTCAGGTTGGCCCGAGAGCTAAAGCTAAGTGGCTCATTGCCACATGTCGGAGGGTCGGGGGTGGCCCCGACTTGCTGGGGAGTCATTATAGGACCCAATTAGTGTACTGGAACCACGGGGTGGCCCGTGGGTTGGTGTAGCAGGGTTGAAACATGTGCGCCCACAAGGTGTTCGGCAGAATGCCGAACACATGTGTGTGAGCTGTAGACACGTACTGCGGGCCTCCCAAGCCTGTGGTTGACCTATTTGGGTCTCCCTTTGACCTTGGAGGGTTGAAGGAAGGCATCCTGGGGTAAGCCCCTAGCCTTTTCACTGGGTGCCACGTGGCATGGCTCGTAGTCGGGGTGCCCCGGGCTGGCCCGGGTGGCTATGTAAAATGCGGGCAAAGTCCGCAACTTAGGAGTCGGGAACAGTCCCGATTGATTGCTAATGCCGCCGTATACCTCGGCTAGCGGGTCGGGGCCGTTGGTCGGGCCCACTGGGTTGTCAGAGGGGCCGGGTATCCCATGCCGTGAAGGTGTTCGAGAAAATTCCCGAACTCTTATTTCTGGGTATTTTGCTGGGGAAATTGTCTGGGTACAACAAATGCCCCCCACGGGTGGTGCGTCAGAGATGGAGACGAGGGCGTACGGCCCGTGAACCTCTCCTTCTGAGTTGTTATAGTTGTATTTTGACACTTCATGTGCTTTTGCTTTATTGTATTGTATGTGTTGAATTTCTGGCTTGCTGACCATTTTTGGTGTTATGTCTTGCAGCTATGGCACGATTTGGCAGGGACGAGAGGGTCCCGAGGAGTGTGGTCCGGGAGGAGGACCACTGGGTGCGGCGGACTGAGCGGCCGATGCCCCCTTTGGGCCCGCTAGTCATCTCTGCGACTAATGTGGAGCAGCTCGACTGGGGGCACACAGCTATGGCAGAGGGCCCCATTGGCGAGTGCGGCAGCAGAGTTGGGGCTGTGGAATTGGCCTGCGCGTCGGAGGCGAACGGGCTTTACACATATGAACGCAGCGGTGGCTACCCAGTGGAGTTCCCTTTGGACCGTCACTTGTTCGATTTAATCAGGCACTTTGTCCCACTGGGCATGGAGGAGATTGACTCTCGGGTTGCTGGAGCCCGTCGTCGACTAGAGCGGGCAATCTTGGTGGGCCGAGATAGTTTGCACGGAATCATCCTCTGTAGCTTTTCGAGTTTCTCCGAGGACTACTTGAGATAGTGTCAGTTTCCCAGTGTTGAGTGCATGGGCTTTTTCAACAGAGCAGATCAGTTTGGAGTCCGCGCTGGAGTGATGGGTCCCGCTTCCTAGGATTTGCACAGACGCCATCGGGTAGAGATAGAAGGCAGTCAAGGATTAGCACTGGAGCCATCAGGGCTGGAGTATGTCGGGGAAGGCTATGATGACCACAGCCTTCTATCCGGGATACTACGACATAGTGTTGTTAGCTAGTATGGCCGCTGGGTTGTGATTTCATCACACAGATACCACCAAGGAGCTACTGAGTGGTTGATGGGCATAGTACAACACTACCGGGTGCTGCTAGACCGAGCAGATATCAGATATGTTGTGACTGTGACCTTGTACGGGTACCCTTGCTACACGGGGCTTTTACAGGCGTTGGCAGAGCACTTTAACCGCAGGTGGAATACCGTGGCGATGGCTGAGGGAGAGACTTTGTTAGACCTGTGGTCTCTGTATAGGATCTCCGGGCTGCCGATCAGCGGCGAGGGGTACGAGGAGGTAGTACTGGATGACCTCTATCGTAGCCACACCGACGGACATGGGAGATACTGGGTTTATTACAGTTACCGGTATTTGCTGAAGACTTGGAGGGACTTAGCCCTGGCCAAGAGAGAGAGACCAGCGCAGAGTCCTAGGGTGCCGCTGAACGCGTGGGTCCGCCACTTCTACAACGGACCCTTCTGCTTTCACCAGGAGTTTGCGAGAGACCAGACCCCCCGGGAGGAGTACACAGAGGTGGAGTTGAATTTCCGAACATACATGAGGTACATCTATGCACCACAGGAGGGGTGGAACCCCCATAGACTGCCAGACGTGACCCACCTAGCCGCGTACTTGGCATACTGGTTGGCGACGTTCGTGGTCCCACACGGGGAGGATGGCCAGCTGAGGGTGGATTTGTTGTGGCCTGCGTGCCAATTGGCGGAGGGACGGAGGCTGGCCTTAGCCCCAAGGGCTTTGGCCAATGTTTACCAGGGACTGGGGGTACTAGCGGCGCACCCGGCACCATGTGAGCGGAGTCTGCTTCTCCCGACCCACTACCTCAGTGCGTGGGCTGGCCTACTATTTCCAGGGTTGGTGTCTCGTGGGTCCATGGCGAACCAGGCAGCACCATTGTTGTTCAGCTTTACCGGGCAGCCGGACGGGGATGCAGTCATACACCTGGAAGAAGCCAGGATAGTCTTGTGCTACTTGCCCGGTAGTGGTGAGGAGGGGATTCCCTTTGACGGTGCCACCAGGGACTCCCACCTGATTCTGGTGCCTTCGAATGGCGGGACAGCCTGTGCCCTTCCTTACCAGCAGGAGCCGGATGCGACGTTGTACACATAGTGGGTTATGAGCACCCAGCCAGCGGTGCTGCCTCTACACCGGTCTGTGACAAGCTTCCTAGAGCCGTACTACCCACACAGGTTCGCTCGGAACTTCAGGTACGACCAGGGGATCCCGCCGAACCAGGAGTTCCCTTTGGCGGGTCGTCAGTACAGAGACCGGGACACACATTTGCTAGATGTAGCATGGTGGGACTTCTACTGTCGCCAAGAGTCGGAGCGACTGTCGATGCCTGTGCGGGGACGCACGAGACGGTTCGATGTCCACTATGCCAAGTGGTGGTTCGAGCACAGTCACCAGTATTGACAGAAGGCCTCAGAGATCTGAAAGCCGAGGAGACCCGTCTCTTGAGGGAGGATCTGCCCCTTATCGCACTAGACGACGGGTACTTGCAGACTCACTTCTCTCGGATCCACTGGGAGGTGGAGCGGCTGGCACAGCAGGCACCCCGGGGGAGCCGAGGCTCACTGTCTATAGGGCGGAGCAGCAACGGGGCACTGAAGCCCCTTAGGCAGGCACGGAGCTACTGGAGCGGCGATGCCTCGACCCGGTGCGCCGAGGACTTGGTGGACCCAAGTCCTAGCTGATTGCAGGTTCGAGCAGAGTGGATCACTGGACCGAGTGCTCCTTGAGGGGAGTTTTGCAGACACAGTGATTGATGACTGGAGGCGCCATATAGCCCATGCGATTGGGTCGACTGGACCCGTAGAGCTCGTGTCCCTCATCGAGTGCACCTACACCCTGAGGGATGTGAAGGAGGCGATCGTGAAGGCTGCACGGGTCGTAGGCTTGAAGCCGGAGCAGTTGGTTCCTCTACCGCTGACCCCCTTTGTGGCTTCAGGTAGGACCTCTCCGTTAGTCCGTAACCCCCCCCCCCCCCCCCCCCCCGCTTTGTTGTTTTCTAGGGTACCTTGCTAAGGCATCTTATGTGGTTGTGTTTATTGGCAGGTTCTGTGGCGAACATGGATCATCCCTCCACGGGGGCGTCTTCCGGGGATGGTGACGGGGCCTTTCAGCCCTAGCGGAAACGCCCTCGGATAGAGACTGGAGTCAGGGAGGCCGACGAGTCCTCTCGGGAACCCGCTGCCAGAGAACACATTGAGGCGGAACCGACTCTGAGTAAGTGATATACCCACCTGCTTGCTTTATATTGATTCAACCTTTATGATCGGTTAATCTTGTGCAATTGGATTTGCTTTTCACAGTGCCACTGGAGGCCGGGGCTGACGCGGCCTTCTCGCCACCTCAGGAGGTCGACCGACTACCTGACGACGGGGTCGATTATGAGATAGATATGGAGGGGCTGCTTCGTCTGATGGACGAAACTACCCCCAATGTTGAGACCTTTCTCGATTTTGAGTCATGGAAGGTTTCAAAGGATGCCCAGCCAGGTAAACCACTTTGAGACCGAGCATGTTGTGTTTATGGTTGTACTTGATTCTAGGAGTTGACATAGTTGCCGGAGTTATATAGAGGTGGCCGGGGCATCAGAGACCGCCGCTCCCTCCGAGATGTGAGGTGAGGTGCCCCCATCTGTTGATGGGCAGGAGCCCACAGCGACCCAGGATGGCTTGGGTAAGTATTGAACCGCTATAGAGGGGATTGCCCTCGCATTGTACAATTGCTGGGCTGCAGATGCTGATAATTTTTATGTTGCTATTTGCCAGGTGAGGATCCAGCCGCCACTCTGGAGATGATTCAGGAGCTGGTTCGTACTGGCCCATCAGTGTCCCTTCCCTCCTTTTAGGGGGAGCCTGAAGGGAGGAGTGCTTCAATGCCGTCCACGGCTGAAGAAGCATCTAGCTTGTTACCACAGTTGTTGGAAGGGGTGGAGCAAGTTTCCCTGCCAGCCGTAGTGTCAGCATGTACTATGGGGTTGGTCGCGTCTTTGAGCATGGGACCCTCAGGTATGTAGATGGGGACTTAATCATTTCTGTTAAGCCCTTTGTGCTGATTATCTTCTAGTGCTGAGATCATGTTGGCATTGTTTACAGGTGCTCATTCGCCTCTAGAAGAAGGTGAGCTACCCCGTGACATGGCTGAAATGGTGGAAGAGGGGCCCGCTGAAGTGGCTCCAGTTGAGGGCGACGAGGAGATCGTCGACATCGAAAAGGTTTCGGAGGGGAGTGCTCTGGCCGGTGAGTTTTCTGTTTGCCACTCTTAGCTGGAGAGCCGCCCTTGTACAAAGCTGGTCCCTGTGGTGACCTTGTTTGCTTCGTTGGCATGCAGGAACTTCCGATTTGGCCACCTCCGGGAGTTTGTCAGGGGCCTCGTCGAGCTCTCCGGATGACGGTAGCTCAGAGATGGAGACAGAGGAGAGATCGAGTTCGAGCTCCTCATCCTCCGGGGTCTCTGCTAGTAGGGAGGTTCTGACGGGGACCACTTCTGGAGGTATATGGTGGTTCTTCCCGTCTCATTTGATGCTTGTCGGAGTGCTGACATTCCTGGGTTGCCCGCAGCGCCAAATCCTGGAGAGGGGCACGCATCGGCTCCTGACGAGGGCGGACAGAAGGAGCCCCCTATCCCGTCCATGGTTGCTGGGAATGATCGGACGGTGGAGGAGTCACTGCCTTCTCCAACCCCGACCGGTGATGCTGTTGAGGCGGACGAGCGGCTGCCCTCCCCGACCCCGACAGATGATGCCACAGGGATTGCTAGACTTGCTTCAGGTAAGGAGTCAAGGCTTGCCTTTCCTTTTTCTCAGGTTTTTCATCTTATCAGTCGAAGGAAGTCTTACGTGTATTGCTCACCCCCTTTGGTGTTTATCGGAACTATGCAAGTTTCACTAGAGTGCTAGCCGCGTCCGGAGACCTCTCCCTGGATTTAGGGGTCGAGTGGCCTATGATGCGCACCGACTAGTGTCGTTAAGAAAGCCGTGCCACAATTTCAAAATGTTCACACTCACTCACTTTAAAAGATTGAAAAATCAAATTATATAGTGGTAAGCGGAGTCGATCCCACGAGGAGGAAAAATCCTTATTTTATCAAGTTGGAAAAACACCTTATGCTTTGAAAATTGAATTTTGAGTAAGATTAATCTAAGGAAAGACAAATTGCATGAAAACTATTTAAAGAATATGAGAGGGTTTAAGAAGAGAAATTGGAGGAGATAGAGAGAGAAACACAATATCACAAATCATGAAAATTTATTAAGATGATAGTGGAAAGTCACACTAGAAAAATAAGAATTACAACATGGGAACATCAAAGAGAAAAGATAAGAAAATATAGCCAATGCATGAAGAATAACGCCGCCTCCTTGCCAAGCCTTGGATGAAGATCGCCTCGTCTTGGATGCCGACGCCGTGAGAAGACTAATAGATGAAGATCCGCCTTGGGATATGAGAGGAAAATAGAGGAAGAAAGAAATAGATGGAGGAAATTTGAAAACAATGCAAAAGGGTGTGTGTTGGTGTATTTTGAGAAGAAATAGTGAAAAATTAGATTGAAAACAGAGAGTGATTTGGAGGAAGAATAACTTTAAAATCAGAAGGAATTAGGAAAAATGGAAAACATAAAAGTTGTAGAGATTGAGAATATGAAGAAGATTGATGAAGACTTCAGAGTTTAAAAATGAGAGGAAGATGGAGAAAACAGAGCATGAATAGGAGGTGGTCGCGGATGAACAGTGCAGAACTCTAAAAACCTGAACTTTAGAAAATTGACTATAACTTTAAAACGGTGAAAGAATTGGAAGATGAGGTAGATGAAGAAGTTGAAGAAATTTCAAAAACGCACAACTTTTGTGAAGACAGTAGAAAGAGATGAGGATCATAAGAGGGAGAAAAATGCTAAAGAACAGTGTTTGCAAAAATCGGATGAACACTAGAAAACGTAAAACAACAACTTTAGAAAATTGAGAATAGATTCAAAAACATGAAGAATTAGAAGAAGGCTAAGAAGAAGAAGATGTAGATCTTTGAAAATAGAAGAACTTTGATGAAGACAACAACTTGAAACGATGAGAGGAAGATTGAGAAAAATGATGAAGAACAGAAAGTATGAAAATCAGGTGAACAGTAAAAACCATAGATAGAGATTTGAAAAACTAATTATAGCATAAAAACGAGAAAGAATTAGGAGAAGAGAAAGAAGAAGAATTTGTAGAAGACTGGAAAACGAAGAACTTTGATGAAGAACTTAACTGCAAAAGATGAAAAGAAAGGCTTCGAAATTAATCCCTAAGGCAGATCTCTAAACTATTCTCTTCGTAACCCTGCGACCATGGCATCCTTTTATAGGGTCTTTGGTCTCTCACGATCGTGGACTTCCCAAATCCACTCAAATCCAAGTTTTTAGCAATGCAACTTGATCCATTAGACTCCTTTCCATCATTAAACTCCTCCTTTCCATAAAATGTTGCTTAGATAAGAGCAAACATGGAAGAACAGTTCGATCGGGAGCCTGCAGCTGCCTTTTCTTGTTCAACTTTGAATAGCGACTTATATTGGGGCGTCCTTTCTTTAAATGACGCCTTAATCTAGGGCGTCCTTTCTTGAAGTAGCGACTGCATCTCGGGCGTCAGTTTCTTATTTCCTTATTTTGCTATTTCATCATTTTTCGTAAAATAGGAATTGACGACCTTCACTTTGGGCGTCCTTTCAATGATTAGCGACCTCCTCTCGGGCGCTAATTCTTTCCCCCCCTTTTTTTTTCTTTTTCCACTTTCTTTTATCAACTGAATTGACGCCCTTGGAGCTGTCGCTTCTTTCTGAAGACGCGCTCTTGCATCTGTCGTTATTTAAATAGCGCCTTGATCTAGGTCACTTTTTCCTGAAAATTAAAATATCAACCTATTTAATTCCAAAATAATTGTGAAAATATTTAAATATTTCTCACATGGTCTTTTAAGCCCAAAAAGATGATAAAATGCATGAAGACTCAAATAATGTGTGAAAATGTAATTAATGCTCATGTTGCACAAATATACTCAAATAATGCTCAAAGATGATGGATGTGATGTAAATTATGATGTAAAATATAGCACTTATCACACCCCCCAACTTACTCATTGCTAGACCCTTAGCAATACAATTAAATCAAAGTTAAGGACCAACAAGAATTCATAAAAATCATACTCTTATATCCAGCTCTCCCTTCATAGAATCAACCAAAGATTAGGAATCCAGAATCATTAATGCTCATATTAGCCTTAGATTGGGAATTAAAGCACATGACTTAAGAATACAAATCAAAGTTCAATAGCACTTGTGCATGTGTAATTCTAAATCTGCAATTAAGACAATTGCATCCCCCATTTGTTATTCCAAGTAAGTACCTTTCAACCCTGCACCTCTCAGATCAGAGCATTTAAGCATACTAGCTTTTGTCTGCGTTTTTCTTTTGTTCCTTTGGAACTTTTTTTCTCATTTGCACAACCATAATGCTGCACTACCCTTCACCTTTTTGCGTGAACCTCAACACGTCTTAGGTGAAGTAGGCCCGGTTACTCAGATCAGGGGCATTTTTCATGGCGTGATCTTTCTATTTCATCATTTCTTTCTTCTTCAACAATATGCCTTTGCATTTTCTTCTTTTTTTTTTATAGAACTTGGCAGAAAGCTTTTTCTTGAAATAGATCTCATCCTCAAGAAATGCAGAGTATCAGATACAGTTCCCAAAATAACAGAGGGCTTATCTTATTTTGCTTCATCGGAGTGCATAGTGAATATTTTTTCTAATAGTGCGCATGAACTTTAAAGAGATTCTTATATCAATTTTCCATGGCTAGATCGAACTTAATTTTCCTTAAACCTTCTCTCTAGCCTTTTCTAATCCAGAATTACTTTTCAATTCAAGCATGAAACAATAAAACTCAATCGGGAATTTAATCCTTTTCATTTTCATGCAAATTTACAAAAAAATGATATGCCAAATCCCTACCAGATTGTATTATATGCAATGATGAAAATTTTCTCTCTCCCCCCAACTTAAATGACATTATCCTCAATGACATGGAAAGTTGAAATGAAAGAACAATGTAATAATAAAGTTTGCTGAGCAGGAAAGAGACAACCTGGTGTGCGGGGCAGAATCTCCTTTGGCGACAACGTCCTCTCCTTGGCTTGAATCTAATAACTAAAACACACTGAAACAAAAGCATCAAATATCAAAAATCTTGAGTTGCCTCCCAAAAGCGCTAAGTTTTCCATCTTAAGCCAGACGCATGAAAAATCTTACTCCGGATCACTTAAAGCAATTGATTCTTTTAACAGCTGCTCACTATCCACGTAAGGTTTTAATCGTTGACCGTTGACAGTGAAAATGTGACCATTTTTAGGATCCAAAATCTTAACAGCACCATGGTCAAAAATTTTAATAATAATGAACGGTCCATCCCATCTGGACTTTAGCTTACCGGGGAACAAACGCAGCCTTGCATTAAATAGCCAAAACTTTTGATTTTCTTGAAAACTTTTTCTGTGAATGTGTTTATCATGAAATACTTTGGTTTTAGCTTCGTAAATCTTCGCATTTTCATAGGCTTCGTTCCTTAATTCCTCCAGTTCATTAATTTGTAAAGCTCTTTGGGCACCAGCTTGATTAAGATCAAAATTAACTTGCTTAATGGCCCAATAAGCTCTATGTTCCAATTCTACGGGCAAGTGGCAGGCTTTCCCAAAAATGAGACGGTAAGGGGACATGCCAATGGGAGTTTTGTATGCAGTTCTATAGGCCCACAATGCATCATCTAGTCTCTCGGACCAGTCTTTTCTATCCGGCCTAACAGTTTTATGCAGAATATTTTTAATCTCCCGGTTTGACACTTCAACCTGGCCACTAGTTTGGGGATGATAGGGGGTAGCAAGCTTGTGAGTGATACCATACTTACGAAGCAAAGCTCGGAATTGAAAATGAGTGAAATGAGAACCCCCATCATTAATTATAGCCCTAGGACAACCAAACCTAGAAAAGATATTCTTCTTCACAAACTTCATAACCACCTTATGGTCATTTGTCCTAGTAGCAATGGCTTCAATCCATTTGGAAACATAATCGACCGCCACCAAGATATATTCATTACCGAATGAAGATGGAAATGGTCCCATAAAATCTATTCCCCAAACATCAAAAATTTCAACCACCAGAATGGGATTTAGCGGCATCATATCTCTCTTCGAATTATTGCCCACAGCTTGGCATCTCAAACATGATTTAGAAAATTCATAAGCATCCTTAAATAACGTGGGCCAATAAAATCCACTTTGTAGCACTTTTGCCGCTGTCTTCTTTCCAGAAAAGTGTCCCCCACAAGCTAAGTTATGACAAAAATTCAATACTGATTGCTGTTCTTCCTTAGGGACACATCTTCTAATGATCTGATCGGGACCCATATGAAACAGCTCAGGGTCCTCCCAGCAATAGTGTTTTACTTTAGAAAAGAAATGATCCTTCTCCTGCTTAGTCCACCCTCCCGGGATCTGACCTACTGCCAGATAGTTAACAATGTTAGCATACCAAGGAGTTGAAGAATGAGAGAGGGAAAGAATATGTTCATCGGGAAAAGAATCGGACATTGGAGTACTTTCAGGGATCACTATCCTAGATAAATGATCAGCAACTACATTGGCCAACCCCTTCTTGTCTCTAATTTCTAAATCAAACTCTTGTAATAATAGAATCCATCTAATGAGACGGGGCTTAGCATCCTTCTTGGAAAGTAAGTATTTTAAGGCAGAATGATCGGAGTAAACAATAACCTTAGCCCCTAAAAGATATGATCGAAATTTTTCTAGGGCAAAAACAACAGCTAGAAGCACCTTCTCCATGGTGGTGTAATTCATCTGAGCATCAACAAGGGTGCGACTTGCATAATATATTACCACGGGCTTCTTATCTACCCTTTGTCCTAGGACAGCTCCAACAGCATAGTCCGAGGCATCACACATAATCTCGAAAGGAAGCGACCAATCTGGAGATTGAAGAATCGGAGCTTGAGTAAGGGTCGCTTTCAAAGAATTAAAGGCCTTGAGACAAGAATCATCAAAATGGAATGGAGTATCTTTAGCAAGCAACTGTGTGAGGGGACGAGCAATGGTGGAGAAGTTCTGAATAAATCTGCGGTAGAATCCCGCATGGCCAAGAAAGGATCTGATTTGCTTGACAGATGTAGGGGGAGGGAGATTGGAAATGAAATCTACTTTGGCTTTATCAACCTCTATTCCCCTTTCCGAAATCACATGGCCTAAAACTATGCCTTCCCTCACCATAAAGTGGCTCTTCTCCCAACTTAACACAAGATTAGCATCAATGCACCTCTTCAAAACCAGAGTCAAATTTTCTAAGCACCCCTCAAAAGAATCGCCAAACACCGAAAAATCATCCATGAAAACTTCCAAAGTCTCCCCCACCATGTCAGAAAATATCGACATCATACACCTTTGAAAAGTGGCGGGAGCATTGCAAAGCCCGAAAGGCATCCTTCTAAAAGCAAATGTGCCATATGGGCACGTAAAAGTGGTTTTTTCTTGATCCTCCGGATAGATAGCAACTTGATTATATCCGGAATAACCATCCAAGAAACAAAAATATTTTTGTCCAGCCAGCCTTTCCAGAATTTGATCAACAAACGGGAGTGGAAAATGATCTTTTTTTGTTACTGAATTTAATTTCCTGTAATCAATACATACCCTCCATCCCGTCTGTAATCGCATGGGCACCTCTTCTCCTTTTTCATTTGTAACCACTGTCAGCCCCGACTTCTTAGGAACCACTTGTGTCGGGCTAACCCATTTGCTATCAGAAATAGGATAAATTATCCCAGCATCTAACCACTTAACAACTTCCTTCTTCACCACCTCTTTCATATTTGGATTCAGCCGACGTTGCATCTCTCTACTGGGCTTGACATTGTCCTCCAAATAGATATGATGCATACAAACATCTGGACTTATACCCTTCAAATCTGCCACAGACCATCCTATCGCCCCCCTATGCTCCTTAAGAACTTCTAAGAGTTTAGATTCCTGAGCAGAGGTAAGATTAGAAGCAATGATAATAGGCAAGGTATGATCTGGGCCTAGATAAGCATATTTCAATGAATCCGGTAGAGGCTTAAGTTCCAAAATGGGCGGCTGATCAAGAGATGGATGAATAGGTTCAGCTTGAAGTGGAGGGAGTGGTTCAACTCTAGAATAGGATGCATAAGAAAGAGGTGAATCTTGAAGCAAACTGTCTTCTTCAATCACATCCTCATTCATATCCGTATTTTCTTCAATTATTTCATCAAAAATATCAATGACATTACATTCTCCCTCATGATCCGGGTATTGTGAAGCTTTAAAAACATTCAGTGAGACCTTCTCTCCTCCAAAGGTAATATCCATCATCCATGTGGCACAATTAATATTGGCCTTCACCGTAGCCAAAAACGGGCGTCCCAAAATGATTGATGTATGTTTTAACTCTTGGGATGAGGCCATATCCAAGATTAAAAAGTCCACTGGGAAATAACATTCATGAATTTTCACTATCATATCCTCCAACAAACCCTTTGGTGTTTTAACAGACCGATCCGCTAGTTGAAGGATAATAGAAGTGGGCTTTAATTCCCCTAAATCAAATTGCTCATAAATGCAAGTGGGTAACAAATTAACACTTGCTCCAAGATCTAGCAAAGCTTTATCAAATGTCACCCCACCTATATCACATGAAATTAATGGAACACCAGGGTCCTTCAACTTCTTTGGTAAAGAATTCATTAAAACAGCACTAACATCTTCAGATAGACGGCTCTTCTGTGTTGCTGCCTTCGGCTCCCTTCTTGGTGTACAAAGCTCTTTCAAAAACTTCGCATACGCCGGCACATGTTTAATAGCATCTAAGTGTGGAATATTAATATTGACTTGTTTAAATAATTCCAACATCTCTTCTTGTTGGACCGGCTTCTTTTGAGCTTTTGACTTTAATGCATCCGGAAAAGGGATCTTAGGAACATATCCTTGCAAACCTTCATCAACTTTGACCTTTCCTTTGTCCATTGTCTTCTCTCCCCCATCCGGCTTCTTTTTCTCTTGAACAATTATCGGCTCTTCTTCCTCGTTATCACTTTCCTCTCGAGCATCTTGGCCCGAACTACTACCCACATCCTTAGCCTGATATGGATCATTAAGAACTTTCCCGCTCCTAAGGGTAGAGATAGCTTTGGCATTCTCGAATTGAGGAACGATAGGAGGGGGTGGCTGAGGTTGATTGGGCTGATTTGGAGGGGGAAGAATATGAGCTCTTTGCTGAAAACCCGGAGGTTGTTGATTATGGGGATTAGCTATGGCTTGACTAGGTAGCTGCCCAACATCTCTCCTCATATTACTAGTCGCCAACTGACCTATTTGACCTTCTAACTTAGCAATTGATTGTTGCTGAGAGAGAATAAGTTGCTGAAGTTGGTCAAATTTATCCTCAAAATGAGGCTGAGGGGGTTGAGGAGGCGGTTGATAAGGAGCTTGAAACGGGGCTTGAGGTTGATAACGATGTGATAGAAATTGATTATATTGGCCCTGAAATGATGAAGCTTGTTGATATGGGGCCTGAGCATGATGGAATGACGATTGCTGAAATGGA
This sequence comes from Amorphophallus konjac, assembly GCA_022559845.1. Lineage (NCBI taxonomy): Eukaryota > Viridiplantae > Streptophyta > Magnoliopsida > Alismatales > Araceae > Amorphophallus > Amorphophallus konjac. The sequence goes on from CM040117.1 coordinate 52,431,680, forward strand.
GGTTGTTGTTGTTGATTATGTTGAAAAGAATTTTGAAGATGTTGGTGAGACTGGTTCGGAACTTGAAAAGATTGTTTTAGAATTGAGGGATTGACTTGAGTAGATGGTCCTTGCTGTGATTTCCAAGAAAAATTTGGATGATTTCTCTAGCCCGGATTGTAAGTATTGGAATATGGATCATAATTAGGCTTGGAGATTCCCTGCGCAGCAAAGACTTGTTCTTGAATGAACGGGGGAAGTTGGGCCGCTGTGGGGCAATCAATGATAGCATGATTTGGGCTAGAACATAGAGCACAAAGTTCTTGAAGGTTGGAATCTGAGAAAGATTGATTTTGTTGGATAGAAGGAAAAGAAGGTTCTTATTTATTAATGGATAATAATTGATCAAGTTTTTGTGCTACCAAATCTACCTTCTCCATCCTTTGTGCCAACAAGTCCACTTTATTCAACTTTTGAGTAAGCGCATTAATATCCATCCTATTCTCCAACTCTCCTTGACTTTTGATTTCATATAGCCCACCCTTCTTAGCAGGTCCAATCATCCTTTCATAAGAGGAAAGTGAAGCATGACTAATAGAATTTTCACTTAACATCTCAAATAAATCATAAGCTTCATTCTCACTTTTACTCATGAAAGCACCCCCACATGAGGCATCTACCATTTGTCTATAGTTTTCTGTTAATCCGTCATAAAAGGCTTGCACAATTTGCCATCTAGATAGGCCATGATGGGGACATTTTCTCAATAGATCTTTCAACCTGTCCCAAGCCTCATGAATTTGCTCCCCAGAATTTTGTGTAAATCCAGTGATGGCCCTTCTCATGGTATTAGTCCTACCAATGGGGTAGAATTTCTTCAAGAACTCTTTTTGCATCTCTCCCCATGTGTCAATTATTCTACCCAAGACTCCCAACCAATATTTTGCTTTATCCTTAAGAGAGAATGGGAAGATAGTAAGCTTAAGGGCATCATCTGAGAAGTTTTGAATTTTGACAGTTGAACATATCTGGAGAAACTCATCGAGATGTTTATATGGATCTTCATTAGTATTGCCATAGAAGGATGGCAACATCTGGATGGTACTAGATTTGATCTCATAATGAACCGCCTGGTTCTGAGGTGCTTGAATATAGAAGGATGGTTGATATTGGTTCGGTATGAAATAATCCTTCATTTGCTTGGGGGCTTGTTGCACTTGTTGGTTTTGATTTTGATTCTCCATGAGGTTAGGTTGGGGTTGGGACTTAGAATGCACTAACCTTTCAACTTCACTAATGGGTCCTATCAAATGAGGGTGGAGGGATCTCCTACCTTGCATGCAATACAAAGGGCCCAAAAGGTAATGATGCTTTTTTTTTCAAAATACAATGAATCCCTATATGAATGAGTTATGCAAGGATTAACTATATGAATGCAAGAATGATGATTTTTTTTATTATTATTATTTTATTTTTTTGGAAAACCTTCTGAGGGCACTTTAACTCCAAGGTGCTTCGTGGTACAACCTGCCCGGCGTCCGTGAGGGAATCCACGGGTACGGGGACTTATGGAGGTCTTAGAAATAGAATTTCAAGTCCAAAGAGACGGAATGCTCAATGGAGTGTCCTTCCAAATCCAAGAGGGGTGTAAAGATCCTAATGCCCTTAAGGAGGGGAAATAGATGAGAAGAGAAATTTTTTTTCAAAAGATGTTGTAAATAAAGAATGAAAAACAAAAAGAACAACTAAGTGCTCAAATGCATGAAAGTAATGCAACTAAGATGGAGATATGCTAGCATGATGAATTTTTTATATTTTCTGATTTTTTTAGAATTTTTTAGAATTTTTTTAGAATTTTTTCAGAATTTCGCAAAAGGGACCTTTTCCTACGTATACTGACCTTTTAGCGACGCTTGATTTTTCTGGATTTTTCTGAATTTCTGCTTTCTGTGACAGATCTGGGATTTAGCGACGCTTCCTGTGACAGATTTTTTTTCTTGGAATTTCAGGTCCAAATTTTTTTTAATTTTTTAATTTTTTGATTTTTTTTATTTTTCCTGCAAAATAAAATAGAAAAATAAGTAAAATTATATACAAATCAAACACAAGGAATTTCCCAACATAAAAATTAATTTCCTCCCCGGCAACGGCGCCAAAAATTGATGCGCACCGACTAGTGTCGTTAAGAAAGCCGTGCCACAATTTCAAAATGTTCACACTCACTCACTTTAAAAGATTGGAAAATCAAATTATATAGTGGTAAGCGGAGTCGATCCCACGAGGAGGAAAAATCCTTATTTTATCAAGTTGGAAAAACACCTTATGCTTTGAAAATCGAATTTTGAGTGAGATTAATCTAAGGAAAGACAAATTACATGAAAACTATTTAAAGAATATGAGAGGGTTTAAGAAGAGAAATTGGAGGAGATAGAGAGAGAAACATAATATCACAAATGATGAAAATTTATTAAGATGATAGTGGAAAGTCACACTAGAAAAATAAGAATTACAACATGGGAACATCAAAGAGAAAAGATAAGAAAATATAGCCAATGCATGAAGAATAACGCCGCCTCCTTGCCAAGCCTTGGATGAAGATCGCCTCGCCTTGGATGCCGACGCCGTGAGAAGACTAATAGATGAAGATCCGCCTTGGGATATGAGAGGAAAATAGAGGAAGAAAGAAATAGATGGAGGAAATTTGAAAACAATGCAAAAGGGTGTGAGTTGGTGTGTTTTGAGAAGAAATAGTGAAAAACTAGATTAAAAATAGAGAGTGATTTGGAGGAAGAATAACTTTAAAATCAGAAGGAATTAGGAAAAATAGAAAACATAAAAAGTTGTAGAGATTGAGAAGATGAAGAAGATTGATGAAGACTTCAGAGTTTAAAAATGAGAGGAAGATGGAGAAAACAGAGGATGAACAGGAGGTGGTCGCGGATGAACAGTGCAGAACTCTAAAAACCTGAACTTTAGAAAATTGACTATAACTTTAAAAAGGTGAGGAATTGGAAGATGAGGTAGAAGAAGAAGTTGAAGAACTTTCAAAAACGCACAACTTTTGTGAAGACTGCAGAAAGAGATGAGGATCAGAAGAGGGAGAAAAATGCTAAAGAACAGTGTTTGCAAAAATCGGATGAACGATAGAAAACGTAAAACAACAACTTTGGAAAATTGAGAATAGCTTCAAAAACAGGAAGAGTTAGAAGAAGGCTAAGAAGAAGAAGATGTAGATCCTTGAAAATAGAAGAACTTTGATGAAGACAACAACTTGAAACGATGAGAGAAAGATTGAGAAAAATGATGAAGAACAGAAAGTATGAAAATCGGGTGAACAGTAAAAACCGTAGATAGAGCTTTGAAAAACTAATTATAGCATAAAAACGAGAAAGAATTAGAAGAAGAGGAAGAAGAAGAATTTGTAGAAGACTGGAAAACGAAGAACTTTGATGAAAAACTTAACTGAAAAAGATAAAAAGAAAGGCTTCGAAATTAATCCCTAAGGTAGATCTCCAAACTGTTCTCTTCGTAACCCTGCGACCATGGCATCCTTTTATAGGGTTTTTGGTCTCTCACGATCGTGGACTTCCCAAATCCACTCAAATCCAAGTTTTTAGCAATGCAACTTGATCCATTAGACTCCTTTCCATCATTAAACTCCTCCTTTCCATAAAAGGTTGCTTAGATAAGAGGAAACATGGAAGAACAGTTCGATCGGGAGCCTGCAGCTGCCTTTTCTGGTTCAACTTTGAATAGCGACTTATATTAGGGCGTCCTTTCTTTAAATGACGCCTTAATCTAGGGCGTCCTTTCTTGAAGTAGCGACTGCATCTCGGGCGTCAGTTTCTTATTTCCTTATTTTGATATTTCCACATTTTTCGTAAAATAGGAATTGACGACCTTCACTTTGGGCGTCCTTTCAATGATTAGCGACCTCCTCTCGGGCGCTAATTTTTCCCCCTTTTTTTCTTTTTCCACTTTCTTTTATCAACTGAATTGACGCCCTTGGAGCTGTCGCTTCTTTCTGAAGATGCGCTCTTGCATCTGTCGTTATTTAAATAGCGCCTTGATCTAGGTCGCTTTTTCCTAAAAATTAAAATATCAACCTATTTAATTCTAAAATAATTGTGAAAATATTTAAATATTTCTCACATGCTCTTTTAAGCCCAAAAAGATGATAAAATGCATGAAGACTCAAATAATGTGTGAGAATGTAATTAATGCTCATGTTGCACAAATATACTCAAATAATGCTCAAAGATGATGGATGTGATGTAAATTATGATGTAAAATATAGCACTTATCAGCCTACTTCTGCTTCTCCGCCAGAACCATTGCTAGAGGCGAGTGCAGGTGCAGCCTTGCTCCAACGGGCGTGAGGCTACTCGCAGAGCGACCCTCTTCCTTCTCCAGAGGCTCTGAGGCAGCGGTTGCGGGAGTGAACCCAGGGCTACCACGCGCTTGGCTTCCCACGCGAGCTCTAGATGTCCGGGTTAGCTGGGATCTAGGCCGAGTACCTGTGACTCTGTGAGGCTCAGGAGCAGAGGGCTCAGAGGCTGGCGATGATCTGTGGCGCAAGAGCAGCGGGCTCAGCTTGTGTCAACTGTAGCTGAGCAGAGGAGCCAAGCCGAGGCGACTGCATTGGCATCTCGGGAGCAAGCCGCACAGCTGAGGGAGGTGGAGAGCCTGGCTGAGGCCTTGAGGAAGGCCTGGGAGGAGCAGTAGGCAGTCGCCGAGCGCGTCTGAGCTGAGTGGCAGGCGGCCGAGACGACAGTCAGAGCTAATGCCCAGCTCTTGTCCCCCTTGGAGGCGGAGCTTACAGCTGCGGACTTTCACCTTGTAGCGCTAGAGGGGACTGAGCCTGAGACCTGATTGTATCTCTCTCTCTTTTTTTGTTTGTGATATCAGGAGTGTATGGATTTTGTCACCCCAAGGGCATGTCTTCGGCTCCTTTTACAGAGTATTAATGACAAACTCCATATCTTTTGTTTACTGGGTTGTTCCCTCCCCTTCTCGATGCAATGGAGTGATGTGCGTGAATTGGTGATCACTTATCGTTAGTCGTGCTTGTTCGTTCGATGATACACCAACATGAGTGATAGGGAACAATAGGTGTCACGCCCCGAGCGCGGAAGATTACCCGGAGGCGTGACGCGTCTATATGGATCGTGTCAATCATGTAAATATTAGAGTGCGCAAATAACTAAGCTTTAACTCGAAATTAATACAAATAGTATGAGCTGACAATTGTCACAACTAATCAAAGGACAAATACATATGTTCCCAGAGTCCAACGACTAGGCTTCAAATCTTAAGCAGTTCTAATCAAGTTGACTAATACAAATGACATAGATGAATTGATACAACTGACATAAGTGAACTAATACAATAACACAAAGGACATCACAATTAACATGACAATTGATGACTCCATTCTACACTCATCACTCAGACTCATCCCCTTCCGTGATCTGGCCGATATCCAAACTACCTGAAAAGGTTAGAAAAATAACTAGATGAGCGAATCGCTCAGTAGGAATTACATCTCAAGATTTAACATGCTTTAAGTGGTTTACAAGTTCGATTAATGTCAGTAAAGTTATGCATGTAGATGAGTAGATATCAAGGATTGTAAAAATCGACAAGAGCAGTGAAGGAATAACAAGTGAGAGTATAAGGATTCCAACTTCAATGCAGCAATAGCAAGAGATTCAAGCAAGTAATAACTGGAATTAATGAAAATCTTTCCAAGAGAGTAAGAACTAATGTCAAGCATGTAAAACTGGAATTGGCTATTTATCAATTTCATTCAAGCAAAACTTTACCCTTCTGCGGGTCTCAAGTCAAATCAATCAAGTAATATCACGAGAATGAGTGGAATGTCTAAAGTCTAGCAAGTAAGTACTTCGGTGTAATGCCAAACACCGTGGTCAATAAACTCCCATGGGCACAAGTACCTTCGGGTGCTCCTCGTAGGACCAGACCGGGCCCTATATGCACAGCATTAATCATGTCTGTCGACATCCACTCTCATTTATAGCCAATATGGAATTTCAAGGTTTGACCAGTATGATATATAAGGTAGAATTATGGAATGGAATCCAAGGGCGCATTAATGTGTAGGGATGAACTAGGAGTGGAAACCAGTAACGTTTGATACACGGAAAAAAAACTAGATAAGAGAGGTGCCTTATGGGCCACCTAACAATTTTAGAAATGACACCCTCACTATGGGATGCCCTTCCTGGGAATTATACAGGGTTTAGAGGAGCCTGTCAGGAGTTAAATATCACCTCTCAGGCTGCCATCTATCAGTGGAGATGGCAAAAGCGAAAGCCTAACGATCAGGTTAATGCAATGAGCTAGCTGTAGTTCATCGCGTCAACCCTGGAGTTTATCGCGTCAACCCTGCGAACAGGCTGGGTCGACTCATCAGTTCATCGCGTCAACCCTGCGAACAGGCAGGGTCGACTCATCAGTTCATCGCGTCAACCCTGTGAACAGGCAGGGTCGACTCATCAGTTCATCGCGTCAACCCTGCGAACAGGCTGGGTCGACTCATCAGTTCATAGCGTCAACCCTGTGAACTAGCAGGGTCGACTCATCAGTTCATCGCGTCAACTCTGTGAACTGGCAGGGTCGACTCATCAGTTCATCGCGTCAACCCAGTGAACTGGCAGGGTCGACTCATCAGTTCATCGCGTCAACCCTGTGAACTAGCAAGGTCGACCCTGTGAGCAGGCAGGGTCGACTCATCAGTTCATCGCGTCAACGCGATGAACTGGCAGGGTCGACCCTGTGAACAGGCAGGGTCGACTCATCAGTTCATCGCGTCAGCGCGATGAACTGGCAGGGTCGACTCATCAGTTCATCGCGTCAACCCTGCGAACAGGCTGGGTCGACTCATCAGTTCATCGCGTCAACCCTGTGAACTAGCAGGGTCGACTCATCAGTTCATCACGTCAACCCTGTGAACTGGCAGGGTCGACTCATCAGTTCATCGCATCAACCCTGTGAACTAGCAGGGTCGACTCATCAGTTCATCGCGTCAACCCTGTGAACTAGTAGGGTCGACTCATCAGTTCATCGTGTCAACCCTGTGAACTGGCAGGGTCGACTCATCAGTTCATCGCGTCAACCCTGTGAACTGGCAGGGTCGACCCTGTGAGCAGGCAGGGTCGACTCATCAATTCATCGCGTCAACGCGATGAACTGGCAGGGTCGACTCTGCAGTTCATATTTGCTCAAAATGGCTTAAGGTATTAATCTTTGATTAAACTAGGGTGTTAACCTTTGATTTAAGTTTATTTAGGTAAAACTGATGACATGGATGGATAGAGAAAATTGTAAAGATTATAGATCTTTATTCATGCATTCGTTTCATGCTTTAGTTGCTTAAATATCAGATTTTTAACATGACGTATCATACAAGTTTTTATTTTTAAAGGAATTAAATGGAGACAAGATTTCTAGATAGGCTACCTAACAGATTAATTAGGTATGCTAGTTAGTTAGTAGATCAACTAACATGTTAATTAGGTATGTTAACAGGTTAGTTAAACTAATAAGTTACGTAAAAACACGATAAAACTTGCGTTAAACGAATATATCGTATGGATATGAAGCTAATACATGCCAACTACCCTAGATTGAAGCTAATACATGCTAATCAATGCTAATCATCTTGGGTATAAGCCTACTACATGCTAATTATCTTGGTACGAGGCTAATACATGTTAATCATCCTAGATTTAAGCTAACACATGCTAATTATTCTAGGTATGAGACTAATACTTACTAATTATCTTGTGTATGAAGCTAATACACGCTAATCATCCTAGATTTAAGCCAACACATGCTAATTATTCTAGGTATGAGACTAATACTTGCTAATTATCATGGGTATGAACCTAATACACGCTAATCATCCTAGATTTAAGCGAACACATGCTAATTATTCTAGGTATGAGACTAATACTTGCTAATATTTGCTAATACATGCTAATTATTGTGGGTATAATGCTAATACATGCTAATTATCTTAGGTATGAAGCTAATACACGCTAATCATCCTAGATTTAAGCTAACACATGCTTTATGAACACTAAATATCGCATGGAAATGAGCCTAAGACTAAATGCCTAGACTAATCATCTTAGATTAGCTACTAGTTTAGTTAAAAGTTGAGAACACCTACTTGTTGGAAGATCGTAGCAGCAGAACCCTTCTTTGTAATCCCTGCAGAGCTTTGCCCCAACCTTAGCTAGCTTAGAATGAGGGTAGCAAAAGGGGTATGTTTATAGGGTTGTCATGGCCGAATGGGAGGCAATATCTGAAATAATGGGACTTTACAGCTTGTACAGGCTGGAGAGATAAGAGATAATGTTTGGACAGCCAATCCATAGCCCAGATTGTAAAGTCTGTCTCCCACATTCATACACGATCCCTCTTCAATGTGCACACTTTCAAAGTATGTACATCCTCAAAGTCTATACATTGGCTTCACAAAGTCTGTACATTGCTATTGCTAGCCAATTCACTAAGTCTGTACATCACAAGTCTATACATCCTCTCCCTCTCAAAGTCTATACATTGGCTTCCTCTCAAAGTCTGTACATCACAAAGTCTATACATTGGCTATTGCTAACCTATTCACAAAGTCTGTACATCACAAGTCTGTACATCCTCTCCCTCTCAAAGTCTATATATTGGTTTCCCATTCAAAGTCTATAAGTCTGTACATTGCACTGTGCATCATTCTTCCAAGTCTATACAACGAGGTGAAGTCTGTACATCCATTAGTGATCTTCCAAGTCTGTACGTTGCTAGCTTATAATGTATAATTAATTGGCACAAAAGGTAAATGGTGGATGCTAGGATTTGAACCCTGGTCATTGGGTTAAAAGATAAGTTACTTAACCAACTATACTAGGAAGACACTTGTTAAGTGAATGCTCTTTACATATGATAACTACGTGTTCCAACTTCTTACTTAATCTAGAGTTTATCTAATATAATTTTTTTTAGGAAATATTATTAATAAATATATATATATATATATATTTTTATACGGGATGCTACAACAGGGACCGGGTTTAGGGATCCTGATGTTAGAAACTAGAGGCTGAGTACTGGGTAGTGGAGGCAAGAAAAGGCTACATGTGGGGGCTAATCCTCCTTGGGGATGAAAGCCCTCATGCTAGGGCACCCACGTAGGCCCACAAGAACGGGGCGGTTTACGTGGTTTAGGGTTGTAGAGGTGATTCTGGAGGGTGTATTGACCCTAGACTGGATGGTGGAGTATTGGCTAACGTTATGCTGTTAACCAAAAAATGCGATACGCATGTGTTTGGGAAGCTGGGATTGAGCTGGCTGGGTGGCCTGGGAAGATGTGTCAACCAAGACCGGGACTGGGACAAGGACTGAAAATTGAAACTAGGACTGTGACTGGAAATGGGGACTAGAGCTGAAGCCAGCTAGGTGACCCGGAAAGGTGCAATAGCTGGGAGCCGGAGCTGGCAGCTAGCCTGTGAAGGCCTTGTAGTCGAAACTGGAACTAGAAGCTTAGCGACTAATCTGCAAGGGCATTGTAGCCGAAATTAGGGCTGGAGATTGGGCGGCTAGCCTGTTAAGGCATTGTAGTCGGAACTGGGATTGGGAGCTGGCGGCTGGCCTGTGAAGGCGTTGTAGCCGGAGCTGGAACTGGAAACTGGGTGGCTGGCCTGTGAAGGCGTTGTAGCCGAAACTGGAACTGGAAGCTAAGCGGTTGACCTGTGAAGGCGTTATAGCCGGAACTGAGACTGGAGACTGGGCAACTGGCCTGTGAAGGCATTGTAGCCGAAACTGGGATTGGAGACTGGGACTGGAACTGTAAGCTGGGCGGCTAGCCTGTGAAGGCGTTGTAGCCGAAACTGGAACTAGAAGCTGGGTGGCTAGTTTGTGAAGGCGTTGTAGTCGAAACTGGAACTGGAAGCTAGCGGCTGGCCTGTGAAGGCATTGTGCCCGAAACTGGAACTGGAGACTCGGACTGGAACTGGCACTCGGGATGACCGACCCTCGGGGGTGTAGTGGCCACCATTGTTGTGGAGTGACCTTAACCTCACCATCGGGGAGTATCGTAGCCGACGGCTTTCGTAAGTGAAAAGGATAGAGGGAGAGAGAGCGTTTTTTTTTCTTTACCAGCCCTACTACCCTTGCGGGTTTTCCCTAGAGCTGGCCCCTTTTTGCTTTTTTCGGTGCGCCCTTATGGGTTTTCACACCGAGGGGTTACCCGATTTTGCCTAAGACGCCCTCTCGGGTTTTCACCTCAGCTGGGTCGGTGGCAATTTTTTCCCCCAGTCATCTCTTTGTAATGAGGACGGCCAGGTCCGCCGGGGTATCTCTATTTTTAACCCCATTGTTTCTTTGTTCCCTTTTTTTTTTTGAGGAATTGGAGTCCATAGAATTCTGCTGTCAGGGGATGTAACCTGGAACTGGAGACCATAGACGACTGGATATTGTTCCACCTTTAGCAACGTCTTTTGGAAATCATCATGTTACGGTGCTGAGGGCCACTCCGCGGTGGCAAAATGTGACTGGGGTTATAGCTGGTGGATCAGGGATTGTAGGAGAGAACTAGGATCTTGACGAAGCTTGAAGGCTCTGGATTTGCAGGGGATATAGGATGTAGTGGCATAGAATGACAGGTGTCTGAGAATGTGCTGGGATGAAAGTCTACTGGGATGGTAACTGGGAGCTCGACTGTCACAGGGACTGGTTGGCATGCGGTGTCGAAGCAAGGGTCGAAGGTTGGTCGAACTGAATGAGTGTTGGGCGAGGCCAACTGGAAATTATAGGGTTTGTGCTCTTGCAGTTTAAATTGATTGAAGACTGGCTCTAAGTGAGGCTAGCGGCCCACAGAGGAGTGGGTGGAAGGTTGTTCTGACTGGTGGGGATAGGAAAAAAAAAATTCTCGTTATCGGCTCTACCGCCCTTTTGGGTTTTCACCAGAGCTGACCCCCTTTAGCTTTTTCCGACGCGCCCTTACTGGTTTTCACATCGAGGGGTTTCCCAATTTTACCTGAGACACCCTTTCGGGTTTGCACCTCAGCCGGGTTACTGGCCTTTTTGCCCCCCAGTCGCCCCCTTGTGGTGAGGATGACTGGGCCTGCCAGAGTATCTCCATTTTTAACCCCATTTTGTTGTTGTTTTTTTTTGACTTACTTGGGAGCCTGGAGGCTAGACTGGTGCCGGTGTAGAAGTGCCCGTGCTCTCGTGGTAGCGGGAACAAGGGCAGGAGATTAGTCCCCGAGGATGCCTGGCGGCAGTTCTGGGGAATCGGGCTGGGGTGCTTGACTGGGAATTGAAGACTGGGAGGATCGGCCGATTAGATCCTTCGCGAGGAAGGGCTGGCCTCACTAGTAGTAGCTGGGATGTGCGCCTCAGTCTGGCTAACGCGCGAACTCATGCTCTGGTGCATAGTATAGCTTCATATGTTTGCCGTTGAGAAGCGAGAACGGTCTATGGCCTTTATGATTGACGACCGTGTAAGCCCCGCCCTCGTAGACATTCTGGATAATATACGGACCTCGCCAATTTGGCTGTAGTTTCCGCTGGAGCGCCCTGCCATGACTTCCTTTTCCTTGATCATGATAAGGTCGCCTTGCCTGAAAGCTCGCTGCTTGACGAGCTTATCGTAGGCTCGGGCCATGCGGGCCTGGTATACTTGCAGATGTTTCTAGGCTTCGAGCCGCCTACCTTCTAGATCGGCGAGCTCTTCTAGCCTTCTCTGGTACTCATTTTCGTCAGGGTTGGCAAGGCCGGTGTGGATCGCCACACGGTAAGAAGCTAACTAGATTTCGATGGGAATAACTACTTCTGTCCCGTAAGAAAGGGAGAACGGCGAGCACCCCGTGGGGGTTTTGTAGACCGTCCGATAGGCCCATAATGCTTTGAAGACCTTCTCACCCCAATCGCATTTTGGGTGGCTAACCATCTTAGCCAGAAGCTTGCAGAGGGTTTTGTTGAAGGCTTCCGCTAAGCCATTAGCCTGGGGTTGTAGACCAAAGAGGTTCTCCAGTCGATGTGGAATTTGGCCGCTAGCTCGTATACGGCCTTATTCTTGAATGGTGTCCCATTGTCGGACACTATGCGACTGAGAGTACCGAATCGGTATATGATGTTGTGCCGGATGAATCTGGCAACCACCTCGCCGGTGACTTCTTACAAAGGGAGAGCCTCCACCCAGCGAGAGAAATAATCAGTGGCGGCCAAGATGTATTTATGGCCCTTGGAAGATGGCAGGAAAGGCCCCGCGATGTCCATGCCCCACTCAGTGAATGGCCAGGTGGGGGCTGTAGGAAGCAATGGGTTGGGAGGTCTTCTGGGTACTGGGCCAAAGGCTTGGCATTGATGGCATGTACGGGCATACTGGAGGCAGTCCACGTACATGGTTGGCCAGTATAAGCCTTTGAGCTTGATGTTGTGCTTCATTTGATCTCCGGCCTGGTGTGCGTCGCACAACCCGGAGTGGACCTTCTGCATGACGGCTCGAGCCTTGGCGAGGGAGACACATCTCAAGAGAATTGACTTGTCCTTCTCGTGGACGAGCCTATATAGAGAGTCGCCAGTCAACTCGTACGAGGTTGCTCGGCGGAGTAGCTGGACCCTTTGAGCTCGGTCAGGGGGGAGCCACCCTTTCTTGAATTTGATGATGGGCGCATGCCCATCATCCTCTTCTGGAGGAGTGCTCTGGTCAAGGTCATGGACCTCGTAAATGGTGAGACCGGTGTTGCTTTCGAGCGAGCTTGGCATCAGCCTTCTGTGTTTGATGACGATGTCGACCTCGCCCTCGGGCAGGAGCTTGATGACCGCGGCCAATTTTGCTAAGGCATCCATCTGAGCGTTGTTGCTTCTAGGGATATGATCTATTTTGAAGAAATAGAACTTCTAGGTTAATCTGGTGACAACGGTATGGTATGGAACCAACTCTGGCTTCCGCACGTCATAGATGCCGAGGACCTGCCGGACTATCAGCTGGGAGTCCCCGTAGGCTTTGAGACCTTTAATGCCCATATGGAGAGCCATCTGGAGCCCAATGAGTAGAGCTTCATACTCAGCTTCATTGTTGGTTAGAGACTTCATGAGGGCACAAGAATTGTATAAAACTTCACCCTGAGGAGTCAGGAAAATAATGCCGGCACCTGCCGTGGTGGCTGGATCCTGGTTGCTCCGGGTGATCCCTCGGGAAGCGCCATTGAAGTAGAGCTCCTAGCAGGGCACGCTGGTTGTGAGAGCGCTTGGCTGTCAATAATGCAAGACATCTTCGCTCTATTCAACTGGTTTTTGTGATTGAACAACAGTGGTTGTGAGAGCGCTTTACTGCCAGTAATGCAAGACATCTCCGCTCTGTTCAACCAGTTGTTATGATTGAGTAGCAAGGGACTCCTTATCCGGGTGCTCCGAGTTGAAGGGTGAGTCGTCTGGTACTGGATGAGCTGCCAAGAATTCCGCCATACCCTGTCCCTTGATTAGTTTTCTGGGGACATAAGTAATGTCGTACTCCATCAGGAAGAGAACCCACCTTTCCAGTCTGCCTGAGAGGACGGGTCATCGAAGGAGGTACTTCAGGGGGTCGTGCTTGGATATAAGCTCGACTCGATGGGACAGGAGGTAATGCCGCAGCTTCTTAACTGTGAACACCAATGCCAAGCAAACCTTCTCCATTGGGGAGTAGCGGTACTCGACATCGATTAGCTTCTGGCTGAGGTAGTAGAGGGGCTGTTCTTTACCTTCCTCATTGATTTGCGCCAACAAAGCTCCTAACGAAGCGTCCATGGCAGCAATATAAAGGATGAGGGGTTTACCCTTGATTGGTGCCCCCAGCACTGGGGGAGTAAGGAGGTACTCCTTGATTTGCTCGCAAGCTGCTTGGCATTCCGAGTCCCATGTAAACGGGGCATCTTTCTTCATCAGCCTACTGAAAGGCGCGCACCGACCGGAGAGGTTAGAGATAAACCTTGGAATATAGGCCAGCCTCCCTTGGAAGGACCTGAGTTCGATGATGTTGCTGGGTGGTGGAAGCTCCCGGATTACTTTGATCTTGCTGGGATCCACCTCGATTCCTCGGTACCGGATGACGAAGCCGAGAAATTTGCCCCTTGATACGCCAAAGGTGCATTTCATGGGGTTCATCTTGAGTCCATATTGCCGAAGACGCTCGAAGACTTGGCGGAGATCCCGTAAATGGTCTTCGCGCCTTTTGGTCTTGACGATGAGGTCATCGACATAGCATTCGATGGTGTTGTGCAACATCTCGTCGAATATTTTGGTCATGGCCCTTTGGTAAGTAGCGTCGGCATTCTTCAGACCGAAGGGCATGCGCTTGTAGTTGAAAATCCCGGGATCTGAAGGTTGTATGGTTCTTATCTTTGAGGGACATCCGGATCTAGTTATAACCCGATGACCTGTCCATGAAAGACAAGGCTTCATGACAAGTGGTCATATCGACCATCATTTCTGTAATTGGGGCTGGGAAGTCGTCCTTCGGACAGGCCTTGTTGAGGTCTCGGAAGTCGACGCAGATGTGGACTTGGCCATTCTTCTTCTTGACTGGAACTATGTTAGCGAGCCAGATCGGATAGATGCACGGCTCAATGAAGTCGACCTCCGCCATTTTATGGACTTCGGCCGAAACCTGGAGCTCCAGCTCATGGCGCATGCACCGCTGTGGTTGCTTGACCGGAGCGACTCAGGGAGAAATGGCTAGGTCGTGCTCCGCTACGGAGGGGTCTAGCCCTGACATCTCCTTGTATGTCCAGGCGAAGCAGTCTTTGTACTCAAGCAAGAGTTGTTTGTAGTCCTGCTTCTCTGCCTCGGTAAGGAGAGCAGTGACGAATATAGGCTGAGAGGCTTCACCTTCACCCAGGTTGATCTCCACAAGATCGTCGACAATCGCCAGGCCGCCGTCCTCCAACTCGGGAGGAGCAGGTTGGAAGTCGATGAAATCCTAGTCGATGTCAGCTTCGAGCATTTCTCGGTTCTCGAAGCCACCGGTTGATGTTGAAGGGACTGGAGAGTGGTTGTTGCTGGGATCCATGAAGGATTGATCTGGAACGTCGGTTCCTGGCCAGCAGTTGTCAACTGGGGCTGCTGAGCTCTCCCTGGGGTTGCTTGGCGAAGCCGACAATCCTTCGCAGTTAGGACCAGAGATATCCCCCCCCCACTCAGGAGGGTTTGTTGAACTGGGTGGCTCGACTGGCTGAGAGACCGGAGGAACTTCTTCGGCCCCCTTGTCTTGGTAGGGAGGCAAGGAGGGTTCCTCGACAACTTGAGCCGGAGTTCTGGCTTTGACCGAGATCGGGCTTAGAATTTCCTCTTTCCCATCCCCGGAGCTATCGAATTTGGCTTCGACTCTAGCTCTGTCGTCGGCTGGTTGTGCCAGGCCCACGACGTTGACTGCGTGGTAGACGTGAAAGTCTGAGTCTTGGTCGTAGCCAAGTCCCCTGGTGTCCTTACGGATGGACGGGGGTTGCCCCCGAACGTGGAAAGGGGTCCACAGTTGACGAAAGTATCTTTGTTGTGCAGAAGTTTGCCACAGGGGAATGTGTTGCTTCATACACATTTCTTGAATGTGCGGTGACAGATCGCACCACACCAGAACTACTTCAGGGGCATCATCGGCTTGCCTAGACCAGCCGAAGTCATCATCTGCGGGGCTTGAGGGACCATGTCTCCCTTATAGAAGACAATAGATTTGTCCCTGTTAGCCTTGTTCTTGTTTCGGCGTTGTCGCTTGAAGGTGACAATGAATGTTGTCAGCGACTCGATGCCGTGCCTCTTGGATGCACATGGAAGCTGGATGCAGCCGGGTGGCAAGCGTATACTCTTACCGATAGCTCGGCTAATAAGATTAGCCTCAAAGTCGATCTGGCGCCTCTCGGGGTGATCTGGGGTTGACTTGGAGCTGAGGCGCAGCCGGTGAAGCTTGGCCTTTTCCTTATCAACAGAGAAGAGATCATCATCGTCTTCCTCTGAGAGCCAACTGTTACTCTTGCTCTTAATCATAGGGTACGGACTAATCCCCTTGAAGTAGAGCGCGGCATCGGCCAAGTTGCATTCTGCTAGTGTGAACGGAGACAGGTCTGCAAAGACCGTATGTTGCTTCTCGTCCTTGGCATACTTGATGCATTGGTGGAGAGTTGATGGGACGACCCAATTTTCATGGAGCCAGGGTCTGCCCAGTAGCATCTTATAAGACGTGTTGGAGTCAATGATGTAGAATGTCACCTTGGAGGTGAAATCATCGAGCACTAGGTCAATGTCCACCCGGCCGAGGACGTCCTCGGTGTTTTGGTTGAAGCCGGATATCTTGACCGCCTGAACCTTCTGTAGGTACGGGGTCAGCTATAGAGACTTGAATGTCTTGAGCGGCATGATGTTAACAGTAGCACCAGCGTCTACCAGAATCCAGTTTACATCATGCCCGTTGATCTTCCCCTTCATGTAGAGAGGAAGGTTGTGGCACGGAGGGGAAAGCAGCATGTCTTTCTCTGTGAAGGAGATGGCGGCTGCGAAGGCTCCATAGGCAACCGCCTTCATTTCCGCGGCATGTGTTTCATAGACTTCTAGCTCTTGGAGTATTTTGATAAGAGTTTCTCTTAGGTCCTTACTCCAAGCAATGGCTTCCCAAATTGAAATATTGGCAGGGAAGCGCTTCATCTGGTGGAGGACTTTCCGGTCAGCCCAGGCTCGAGCATCCTCCAGAGAGGGTAGTATGTTAGGCTGAGCCTTCTGCGAGCTGCCGTGCTGCTCCCCATCGGGAAGTTGCACTGCCTTGCCCTTACCGTTGGGATCAGACTGACTTTGATCGCCAGTGAACTCCTGGAATAGGGATGCCAATGATGGCTCTTCTGGGAGTGACTGGCGGGCTGGCTCGTCCTTGCCAGACGGTCCCGCTTGCTTCGCTGCAGAAGCCGGTGCTAGTGCAGGGGCTGGGAGGCTAGTCGTAGCCTTGTCGATGCTGGAAGGATCGAAGATACCGGGTCCTTTCCGAATTTCTACTTCCGAAATGGGAGCCAGTTCCTCTCCTCAAAAGAGGTTAATTTGCTCTGGGTCGAAGGTGGACGAAGAGATGGGTAGTTCAAGGATTCTCCCACGGCCTCTATCGCGTCCACGGCCATGACCTCGGCCACGACCGGTGTGCTCTAGAGCTGGCTGTAGCCCAAGAGGGGCGGTTGTTCTTTGTCTTGTCCGCGAGGCTACTGGCTCGCCCCGCCGAGAAGCGTTGATGTTGTCAGGGGGTGGGATGGCCACCATGTTGCAGGTGCAGCGCCGAAGCATTTCTTCCAGCTGCTCTGTGGTGATCTCCTTGTCTTTATAGCACAAGGAGAGCTCGTCCGGGATCACGAGTCTCTCACCATCCTGGAGCTTTTGGATCATCTCTTGAACCCAATTTCTAAGGCGGGCTCATTTCTGCATTTCTTCCCACGGGATGTAGCTATCGAGTGGGAGAGCCCTGGTAGGATGAGGAGGAATGTATTCCTCCAGGTCATCAATGAGCCGCTGGAGCCTTTGGAGAGGCGTTGGCTCAGCTAGGGATTGCAGGGCGGCTGCTTGTTCAGCTTGTTTCTTGAGCCGCCTTCTGAGGTTCTTCCTCCTATTTCTCTCTTGTCGCTTGGCAATAGCGGTCTCCAAGGGAGTAGGAGGGAGAGGTGCTGGGTCTGGAGTTGATAAATCCTCATGAGGATATCTCCGAGTTGGTGCCTTTGCAGGGCGAGGTCGGTGACTCTTCCTCCCTCGGATTTTGATCCAGGCGCCATCTACCTGTTGTATCTGGAAGGTGGTGTTGATTGCCTGCTCGATTACCTCGAGTGGCAATTCCTGATATGCCGGAATGCTAGGACTAGCGTCTGAAGATGTGTGCCCGGTTTGGTGCCTTACTTGCGGTGGCAACGGGAGCCTACGAGGAGTCAGTAGGCTGGTGATGGCGTCCGAAGACGTGTGCGCGGTTTGATGCCTTAGCCGCGGTGGCAACGGCTTTTGTTAAGGAGCGGACTGAGAGGTATGCTTGTTGTCCTGCTCCTTACCTTTGCCTTTGTGATCATGCTAAGAGCTGGGTCTGACGACAACCGACGGCGTTGCAAGACATTATTGCTCTGCACAGTTATCCCGACTCTGCAGACTGGCTAAGCCTTGTGGCGGTGAGCCCGCCACTTGAATTGAAGCTGCTGAAGACTCCGAAGATGTCTCCTTTGTACTCTGAATTGTGTTAACGGGTAGGTGGAGAGGACCCGATGTGTAACACCCTCAAATATAGCTAAGTTGTACTCTATATCACCGAGGCGCCTTTTAAAGTATCAGCTCAGTTCTTGTAAAGAACTCTGAAGTTAAGCGTGCTTAATGGGGAGTAGTACTAGGATAGGTGACCTGCCCGGGAAGTCCCCCATTCTGGAATTGATCACTATCAGAAAGGGACAAAACCGTGAGGCCGATAGGCCAAAGCGGACAATACCTCGACGGTATAGAGTACGGGGCATGACAGAATGGTATCAGAGCTATACCCGAGCCGGAAGTGTGGGAACTAAGTGCCATGCAGGGTAAAGTGCTACGCTATGGGAGCCACCTCTTGAACCCACAATGGGACAAAGTGCTACATAGTGGGAGCCACCTCTTGAGCCTATAGGGGCCACCTCTAGAGTCCTACCTGCCTGGGGGTTTGATTGCATGCTATATGTGCCCAGCGACGAGGACGTCACCTATATAAGAGGGGTAGATTGTAACACCCTCAAATATAGTTAAGTTGTACTCTATATCACCGAGGCGCCTTTTAAAGTATCGGCTCAGTTCTTGTAAAGAACTCTGAAGTTAAGTGTGCTTAATGGAGAGTAGTATTGGGATGGGTGACCTGCCCGGGAAGTCCCCCATTCTGGAGCCGATCACTATCAGAAAGGGACAAAACCGTGAGGTTGATAGGCCAAAGCGGGCAATACCTCGACGGTATAGAGTACGGGGCATGACACGACGGCCCATCCGCTGAGGAGGTGTGACGAGGCTGAGGCGGGGTCTCACCCCACTTTTGCTTTCCCTTCCTATCCACGGCTGCCGAAGACGGAGATAGGACTGGGAAATGATGAGAGAGAGCTATGGAGCTCGTCGTCGTCTCGCCCACCAGAATGTCCTCTCGGCCGAGAAGGACCCGGAGGAGCCTGGCAGTATCTTCTTCAGGGAAAGGGAGAGACTTTAGCTCCCGCCAGGATCGCCACCGCACAGCCAAAGTGGCTGGGGCTGGCTGGTTAGGCGCTGGTGTCTGAGAGCCCCCAAGGGTCGGAGGAGCAAGAGAATGGATGACGTTGACTGAGAAGTCGGTCGGCTCCGTCTCCTAACTGGCATCCTGCTCTCTACGCCTTCGCAATCGCTCGAGTGCTTCTTGGTTGTCAGTCTGGAACTCGAGCCATTCTGGAGGATGCTGGTAATGCAGCCCGTGCCCATTCTCTTGAGGGGAGTCTGGCCGCTCTGGCGCACTCCTGGCAGTGCTCAGGGTCTCTTCGACAGCTTGCCGAAGCCTGACGAGCGACATGGAGTTTCCTTCCGCATCGATCTGCTCCCATTGGATCTGTTCCTGGATGAGGTGTTGGACTTCCTCACAGGACTCGATCCGGTGGAAGATTCTAGCGTGGAAGGGGCAGTGTTGAGGGTGACTACGGTCCCAATGGGTGTAGTCGACAGGCAAGTCGTAGGGCATGATTCACCCATTCTCGATGAGGATATCGAAGAGTCGTCGGGTTCTCTCCCTGGGGAAGGAGAGAGGTCTCTGATCATGCTAGGGCCTCCACCGTGGATACCAGATCGAACGTCCCCTTTGACTGGCGCTGGGCTCCTCTGACTCGTCATCAGAAATAGAAAACGCGGCCATCATGTGGATGACATTGGCTGAGTGGTGCGCCACGCATGCTGTCTTAGCTGGCCTGGCCCACGTATGTGGTTGCAGAGGATCGACGAGACCACTCTTCATTTTAACGAGGCTGTCTCGGATCAGCTTCTATGCCTGGGTCTTGAAGACGTAGCAATCTTCGATTGAGTGACCCAGCATGCGATGATACAGGCAATAACCTGGATCGTCGATCTTAAGGGCCTCGTCCGGCTTGCGGATTTCTGGCAACTCGACAATCTTCTGGGCCATACATAGGTCGAAGAGCATCTTCGTATGTTCCTTCTTAATAGAGAAGGGTGTCTTCATGCGCTCTGAGAAGGAGGGAACAGCCGGCTTGTCCGCTGGCTTTTTGTCAAAGCCACTGGATTCGGCCTCCTTACGGGCCTTGGCTGTAGGGGTGAATTCTATGATATTCACCTCCTTATCGGGCTGGCGTTCTCGCGCTTGCCTCCCCTTTGCTGTAGTATAGCTCGGGTTATCGGTGAAGAACATCTCTATTTCGGCAACTGCCGAATTGAGTTGGTCGAAGCCTTTGATATTGGTGCCGAGAAGCTTTTCGCTGACCTTGGTCGCTAGACCTCGACGACATATGGTGATGGCGTCCTCCTGAGCAGGCGGATTGACACACCTCATGCTAAGGTCTCGCCACTTTTTGATGAAGTCGAGGGCACCCTCGCCCTTTTTCTGCCAAAGAGAATAGAGTTCGGCTAGGGAGACCTTTCGCTCAGCCGTCTAAAATCAGTCAAGGAATTTCTTATGGAGATCCGCCCAGTCGATGACTGAGTTAGGCTTTAGGCGGGAATACCATTGAAAGGCCGTTCCCATGAGCGAAGTGGTGAAGTAGCAGAGGAGATATGATTCATCCAACGCTAACTCGCCCATGGCCGTAACATAGTAGGCCAAGTGTTCATGTGGCGACCCTTTCCCGTCGAACTTTTGCAGCTTCGGGGGCTTGGAGTACTCTGGGGGAAGCTTTTTTAGCTGGTGGTGAAGCGGGTAGGGTACACTGTAGAGATCTACCGTGACAGCCCCTTCACCATACTGGGCGAGCTTTATCTCGACAATGCGCTTGATCATCTAGCGTTACGCTAGGAGATTTTTCGACATTGGCGTATTGGAGGCTCGTGGCTGGGCCTCAACCGAAGGTGCGTCGAACCCAGTTGCCAACGGGGTTCGGGCGATCGCCGCTAAGGTGTTGGCAACATCACGGGCCGCCGGGGGTACCGGTGCCTTGGCCTGGGGCCTAGCAGGTTGCTGAGGATGAAGGTCCCGTTCCTGGAGGAGGTCCTGCAGGAGGGCCTTCAGATGCTGGTTCTCCTTCATGAGAGTGTCGAGGGTCAATTCTTGAGCCTCGTTCGCAAGAGGGTCATTGTTGACCGGCTCTGTGTTGAGAGGAGGGTCGCGGTCTTCCACCGGGACTTCTTCCGCACGTTCCAAAGCCTACGGTCCATCAGAAGTGCCGATGTGACCTGCTGGGGGAGGCGGTGGAGCCTGATGGCACGGCCTCCTGAAGTGGGACAGAGGCTAGTTCAAGTCATTAGACTGGGTGTCTGGTTGGTGTCCGGTGGTGTAGCACGCGAACACTCGAACCACGTCATTGATGAACCGGGCCGTCCGCATCCTGCGCGTGTGCCGCTCAGGGTGGACAGGCGTCCCTAGTCTGTCAAAGACCGAGGTGCGTTGCGGAGGGGGCTCACTTCCAATACCAGTCAGAGGAGAACCCTAGATAGGCTACTGGAGGGCCCGGGAACGGGCTCACCTTTACCTCAGCTTTCTTGTGCGGGGGATATTAAACGACTGGGCGTCGTCAGACAATGCTACTGTGAGGCCAGTCGCATCCCGTCTGATGCCGCGTCTAAGTGCTCGCAGGGGGTTTCTAATACACGCCCTCCGAACGGCCTGAGTTTCTTCTGGGGTGACCCAGATTCTTCTCAAGTCAGGTTGTTGGTCTCCCTTGTCACCGTTTTTCCGACGAGTTGTCTTGGGAGGCCGTGTGTCGGGCTGCGGTGGGTGCCCCCGGGCTGCCGCCGAGGAACCCGCTCATTTGAGCGTCGCCCCATCCTCTCGTGTTTGTCGCCAGAGGTCAAAACGATTGGAGGTGGGGATGGTGGGAACGGTCCGTTCCTGGGGTATGATTGGTTCACCCCCGCCAAGACGGATCCGTAAGTCACCGATAAGAACAGTCTTGCCGGAGTTGCTAATTACAGCAGCGAGCCGCCTGCCTCTGCGGCCGTGGCGACGCTTCTTCTAAGGAGTTGAGGAAGACTCCGCCCCGAGATGGTAGACCGAGAAGACTCGGCCAGCAGCGATCGGTAACGTGAAGCTGTCAATCAGAGGTACTGGGACCGGCCCCCGAGGTATGAGTCCCGCGCCGGGAGTCGATGACTGGGTGACCCAGGCATAAGCCTTCACCCACGCCAATAAGAGTGTTTCCGATGCTCGAAATGACACTCTTGCATCGGGAGGCGACGCTGTCAGAAGTGCTGAGGTGCCGACGCCCCTAGGTCGATGACCCTTAGTAGGTGCCGGTGTAGTCGGGGCTCTGGTCGGAGGACCCGAGGAGGGTGTTGAGGAACCTTGCCCCCTAGGTAGGAGACCCAGGGGGAGAGCCGGCTCAACTGGAGCCCTGAACTGAGGTCCCGACTGCAATACCGGGGAGCTGCAAACTCGGGGCTGGGAGCCCACACCGAGAGTCGGCTTTGCCGGGGTTTGGGGTTGGAAACCCGATGAAGAGGCTGAGGAGCCGTGGACCCAGGGCTGAAAGCCCGTGTTGGGTACCGGCTTGGATGAAGCTCGGGGTTGGGAACCCGGGGCGGATGCTGGGAAGCCGTAGACCCGGGGCTGGGAGCCCGTGTTGGGTACCGGCTTAGCTGGAGCTCGGGATTGGAAGCTCGAGGAAGATGCTGAGGAGCCGTGGACCCGGGGCTGGAAGCCCGCGTTGGGTACCGGCTTTGCTGGGGCTCGAGGTTGGAAGCCCGAGGAAGATGCCGAGAAGCCGTAGACCCGGGGCTGGGAGCCCGTGTTGGGTGCCGGCTTTGCTGCGGCTCGGGGTTGGAAACCCGAGGAAGATGCGGGAATAGTGACCGAAGTCTAGGGCACGGGGCCCGTGTCGGAGATCGGATGAGGCTGGCCCCAGGGGCTTACGTTTACCCGGGCCAGTGTTGATCTGGGGCCCTGCAGGGGCCAGTGGTGGTGGTCCGGTGCCTGGCGCTCAGGCGGGACACCGGTGCTGGAAGCGCGTGTGGCGCATTGGCCACGGGAGCCAATGGAGAAACTGGAGTTGGCTGAGGAGCAGCCACAGGGATCACACCTAAGAAGTAGGGCGATCTGATGACAAGGGCAAAGCTGCCGAAAGCGATCGGCGTCTCCAAGTAGCCCACCCGGGCGTGGGTGGCAATGACGTTGGGACCGTAGGTGACGGCCGCCATGGTTACTCGGAAGCTGAGTAATGTGGAGGCGACAGTTGCTGACAGTCGCCGAGCACGGTTCGGCAATTAGAACACAAATCGGAAGCTGCTGGAGAATGCGAGCACGGTTCGATAGTCATATGGGAACTCTTTACAGAGGGATTGGTGTGGGTCCGACTGCCTTGGTGGCCAGAGCGGACACGGACTGGCGCCGGGTAGTGGTCGGACGCGGCTCGAGGTGAGCAGTCGGATCCGAGTCTCGGAGGGCGAGTGTCGTCATGCTGGAGAGTCGAGATCGGCCCCCGGGACTATGATTCCCAGGCCAGAGGTGCGACTAGACTTGATTTGTTAGTCTGAGGGGCCAACGACAGGCTGGGAGGTGAACGGTGGGCACGCGGTTCTGTGTTAGGATCTGTTACGGCATTGCGGAGTGCCCTTCGTCACCGTCGTAAGTTGGCGTACACAGGCGGACCCGGGATGCGGGTGTATTTGCCGTTGGCGTAGTCATCTTTCATGTGGCAAGGATGGACTTGGTGTGAGACGGCTAAACACCACATGAGGGAAGTATACGTGACATACCCTCAGCGTGTGTGAGCCGACTAGCAAGCCAACCGCGCGCGCACTTAGCTTCTCGCATCCCCGACCCTTGCCGAAGGCCTCGGGAGCCCGAGGGTGCGACAATTAGGCCGGGGGTGTTTGTCCATCCGTGCAAGCCTTAGTGCGTTGCTCTTGTTGTATCCTCATGCCCCTTGAGCTTCTAAGGGGGGAAATTTATAGGAAGTTGAAGGGGTGGGGGGAGGGGTTTAGGTGGACCAAGTTGAGGGTTCAACTTGGTCCGAGTAAACCCCCTAAACAGTAGTATTTTATTTTATTTTTATATTTTTTTGTGTGTATTTTGTGTGTGTAACGGAGTGGAGAAGGTGGGGTTTAGGCGGACCAGCCCAAGGGGCTGGTCTAGTCCGCCTAAACCCCTCCTCCAGGGGGGTTTAGGTGGACCAGCCCCATGGGCTGGTCTGGTCCGCCTAAACACCTCTTCGGAGGGGTAAAATTCTTTTTTTTTATTATTATTGGATGGGGTTTAGGCGGACCAGCCTGGGGGCCCAGGCTGGTCCGCCTAAACCCTTCCCCAGGGGGGGTTTGGGCGGACTAAATGGTCCCTTTTTTTTAAAAAAAAAAATCTTTTTTATTACCCAGGGGGTTTAGGCGGACCAGCCTAGGGGTCCAGGCTGGTCAGCCTAAGCCCCTCCCCAGGGGGGTTTGGGCACACTGGGTTGAAGAGAGAGGGGGGGCCCATCTTTATGAAATTCGATTTTTTTGTTAAAATTAACCCCATTTTGACTCAGTTTAAACGAAAGAAGACAAAGGATACGGGCTTGGACTGGTTGACTGGCTGCTGGTGCGCGTAGACGGAGGGATTGGCGTGTGTGACTCGACGTAATCCCGGGGCTCCGTCTTCACGAACTCTTCCACGTACGGGTACGACGGACGAACTCTTGCACGAACCTTGGGCCGTGGGATTGGGAATTTGCACGAACTGGGACTAGGGAGGACCATCGGGCATCCGGGCTAGGGAGAGGGCGCGGCCCTCGGGGAGTTCACCCTCTCCTGGGGGTGCGGCCGCGCCCCGAGCCGAACCGGCCCCGGATGAGCCGCAACCCCGAGGGATGACCCCCGGGGGTCTTCTTTCGTCATCTGGGGATGTCCTTTGAAGAACAGAGAGCTCCTAGATACTGAGATGGCCCATGGGGGCCGTTGTTCTTTGAGTCATAGTAGCCGCTCACAAGTTGTTCGGGCAAATGCCCGACACACCCCGGGTTTCCGAACGGGTCGCATAGGTGGCCGACGGGCCTTAGATTTGGCCTAGGGCCGAGGGTAGAAGTCCATTGGTGCTGGGAGGAGGCACCTTAGGCCCATGGGCCTTGCCTCGTGCTACGTTCTATGTTGTACGGCGGGTTGGCAGGGTAGCCTCGGGTTGGCCCGAGCGCTAAAGCTAAGTGGCACATTGCCACGTGTCGGAGGGTCGGGGGTGGCCCCGGCTTGCTGGGGGGTCGTTGTATGACCCAATTAGTGTACTGGAACCATGGGGTGGCCCGTGGGTTGGTGTAGAAGGGTTGAAACATGTGCGCCCACAAGGTGTTCGGCAGAATGTTGAACACATGTGTGTGAGCCGTACACACGTACTGTGGGCCTCCCAAGCCTGTGGTTGACCGATTTGGGTCTCCCTTTGACCTTCGAGGGTTGAAGGAAGGCATCCCGGGGTAAGCCCCTAGCCTTTTCACTGGGTGCCACATGGCGTGGCTCGTAGTCGGGGTGCCCCCGGGCTGGCCCGGGTGGCTGTGTAAAATGCGAGTAAAGTCCGCAACTTAGGAGTCGGGAATGGTCCCGATTGATTGCTAATGTCGCCGTATACCACGGCTAGCGGGTCAGGGCCGTTGGTCAAGCCCACTGGGTTGTCAGAGGGGCCGGGTAGCCCATGCCTTGAAGGTGTTCGAGGAAATTCCTGAACTCTTATTTCTGGGTATTTTGCTCGGGAAGTTGTCTGGGTACAACACCTGGTTAAAGAACTTTGCACTGAGTATTATTTTTAAACATTAAAAATGGTCTGATGCTTTTTAAAGGGAACATGCCTATGAATTGAAAACACGCATGTGTAGAGCAATGACTTTGACTGATTGAGAAACTATGGACCCTTCACCAAAGAAGTGATGGGAACCAAGTCATGAGGTAAAGGTCATGTTACCTCTATTTAAATATTTCTGTGAAAAATCAAAACAAATGGCAGAGCAATGACTAAAGCTCATTGAGAAACCATGTCCCTTCACCCAAGAAGTGACGTAGACTGTGTCATGATATGACAAGCCACCTCTGTTCATGAATGAGACAAGATGATGAGTAAAACTCTGATTAACTGGGGAGTTTAGCATCTAATCAATGTGTCTCCTCATGCCAAAGAAGCAAACTCCATCTGACTGTTCTTGTAAAATGGGCAAAATGAGAAAATAATTTGTTTCAAATGAAAATTCTATTTTATCTGAAAGAAAAGGAATTTCATCGGGCTGACCCTAAAGAGAAGTTTACACCTCAAGATGTTTATCTTCAATACTAGTTAAAATTCTTTCTAGGGGTATCTCATGAAATCTTTAAGCAAAATAAAAAGGAATGAGGGGCGAGGCCTTTGATCTTAAAAGATTTGTTTTAGTTCTATTAAATATGCTAGAACATATTTTCAGGGCTCTTACACTTAGATTTTGGGCTTATACACTTTGAACCATTATTGCATTTAATGGTCTTGAACAATGCTGCTCTAACAGGAGAATATTGACTCTTCAAATGAAAACCCCTGATATGTGAGCCTAGTTTGATGCATCATTCTTTATGAGCTGTTCAATCCCTCTCAACTACAATTCTTTACTTTAGCTCTTTTTTTTTTGCATGCATGAGTTCCACATCATGTTCATCTCCTTCTTGCATCAATTTTCATGTGGATTCCTTAGTTTCATCATGTCATTCTATAAATTGGCATAAGTCTTTTTCATGCATGTAGTTTAACTGCTTTTATTCATTCCATGCATTGCATAGAAAAACACTAAAAATCTGAAGACTTGAAAAAATCAAAAAGTTGCTCATTGGCTGCCCGTCTTCTTTTGAAACTGAATCTCATGCTTTGGACTATGATGCATTGACTATTGCTCCATCATACAGTCTCTTTATATGTTTGATACATACTTCAATTTGGCACCATCAATTGGTATCAGTCCTTTTACCTGCTGCTCTAGAACTCATGGCTTGTAACAAAAAGGAGGGACCCAACAATTGGGGACCCAACAAAAAGGGGGACCCAACAAGCTGGCTTTTCCCTTCCACATCTTTGATTGAAAGCATGTCTGTCAATCTACTCGCTTGCCTGCTTTTTGGGATTTAAATTCTACTCATCTCATGCAACCCTATGTGCTTATATTTTGTCTTTGTCATTGGCTTTAATCTAAGCCCTCTTTGCTGATGGCAAAGGGGGAGAGATGTCTTGATGAGTCATCATCTATTCAAAGGGGGAGAGATGTTTTAATGAGGTGTCATCTCAGTGTCTATTTCATGATTTCATTGTTTAGGTGACTCATAACGATTCATAGTTGTCACCATCAAAAAGGGAGAGAATGTTGGATAAATGATGTTTTGATGATGTCTGAGTATAATTAATTATAATACTATTAAATTGATTCAACTATGCTTTAATATGCATGATAATGTTTTGGTTACTTCCCTGCTATGCTCATCATGAAATAACTCTCTTGTATAAACATCTTAGCCAAGTTGGCTTAGGAAGCAACATCAAGCCTTCAGCTATAAAACTTCAACGGGTTGTTCGCCCTTCTCTTTGGTGTATAGCTCGGAAGCAGTCATCCCCATTGAACTAGAGGTACCCTCACTCCAGGTTGCAATCCAACATGAATTGGTCAAAGATGACAAAACAAACGTAGAACGAAGGCTGGAAGAGCTCTCCAACCTAGAAGGGAAGCGACTCAAGGCTCAGCAGAACATACAGGTCTACCAGGCCCACATAGCCCTCGCCTTCGACAAACTTGTCAAAGGGCATGAATTCAAGAAAAGTGACCTCGTGATGGTCAAAAGAAGAGAGGTCATGGCTGCCAACCATAAAGGTGAGCTGAATGAAAATTGGCTCGGGCCATATGTTGTCCAGAAAGTCTACGAAGGAGGTGCATATGTGGTTGTCAACCATAGGGGGGAGACTCAATTCCCACCCCTTAATGGAAGGCATCTGAAACTATATCACACATCATTTCCCTAGTTTGACAAACAATTAAACCCCGTGCCTCATGCGGAACAAGAATGTTTCTTGGACCTCCCTTGAGGCCATGCAATATCCACACAAAAGAATGATAAAAAAAGATGGAAAAGAAAGAGAAAAAAAAGAGAAAAAAATAGAAAAAAATAGAGAAAAGAAACTCGTCGAAGTCACCGGGGGGTGTTGATTTATCAAGTCCCATCAGAATTCAAAATTCTATCTGGCTCAGACCATCCCGTCTCGATCGAATAACCAAACAACTGCATCCCATGCAGTGGCAGAAAACCCCATATGTGGCTTAACACCACTTTATCTTGTCCCACCGACGCATAAAACTTCTGACTTGGATCTTCCGTCCAGGCTGGTAAACAAAAAAAATTCTCGCTTTGGCTTAGACCTTCCATCCCGGTCAATGAATAAAAAGACCTCCTTCCTTCAACCCAGATCCTCCATCTGGATTCGATGAACATAAAGACCCTTGCTTTGGCACCAACCCCGTGTCAATGAATAAACCATGTCGGTCCCCGACTCCCTATTGGCGTCGATGAATAAACCGGTGGCCCAGACCTTCCGTCTGAAGCCATGAACAAAAAGACCCTTGCTTTGGCACTAACCCCATGCCGATGAATAAACCACCTCAATATTACAATTTCCAGTCCCACCGACGAATAAGCCTGTGGCTCAGACCTTCCGTCAGAAGCCATGAACGAAAATACCCTTCCACTCTGAATCAGACCTTTTGTCCGACTAGAGAACAAAAAGACCCCTTATACAGTCGGCATACCTGACGCATTGATGAACAAAAAACACCCCCTCATACAGTCGGCATCCCCAACGCATTGAAGAACAAAAAGACCCCTTGCTTTGGCTTAGACCTTCCGTCCAAGTCAATGAACAAAAAGACCCCTTACTTTGGCTTAGCCCTTCTGTCCAAGTCAATGCCCCTCTTTACTTTGGCTCGGACCTTCCGTCCAAGTCAATGAATAAAAAGACCCCTCTTTACTTTGGCTCGGACCTTCCGTCCAAGTCAATGAATAAAAAGACCCCCCTTTACTGTGGCTCGGACCTTCCGCCCAAGTCGATGAATAAAAAGAACCCCCCTTTTGCTTGGCTCGGACCTTCTATCCAAGTCCATGAATAAAAAGACCTCTTTTGCTTCGGCTCGGAGCTTCCGTCCAAGTCCATGAACAAAAAGAACCCTCTTTGCTTGGCTCGGACCTTCCGTCCAAGTCGATGAACAAAAAGAACCCTCTTTGACTTCGGCTCAGACCTTCCGTCCAAGTCAATGAACAAAAAGAACCCTCCTTGCTTCAGCTCGGACCTTCCGTCCAAGTCGACGAACAAAAAGAACCCTATTTGCTCGGCCCGGACCTTCCGTTGAAATCGATGAACAAAAAGAACCCTCTTTGCTCGGCTCAGACCTCCCATCCAGGTTGATGAACAAAAAGACCCCCTTTCTTACTTTGGCACTAACCCTGTGTCAAAGAATAAACCATGTCAATGCCCGGCACCCTGTCGGCACTGGCGAATAAACCCTTTGCGTGGAACGTTCCACCCGAA
The DNA here is from genome assembly GCA_022559845.1 of Amorphophallus konjac. Classification (NCBI taxonomy): domain Eukaryota; kingdom Viridiplantae; phylum Streptophyta; class Magnoliopsida; order Alismatales; family Araceae; genus Amorphophallus; species Amorphophallus konjac. The sequence goes on from CM040117.1 coordinate 52,461,336, forward strand.
TACATCAATGAACACACAAACTCCACCCGTTCCATCAGGCCCCTTACAAAGCCTTCGGCTCGGACATCCCCATCTGAGTCGATGAATAAACAACTTTCCTAAACCTAGCACGAGTCACCAACTCCCCCTCGGGATTGGCCTCATCAAGGTCGTTTTAGGCCTTTCACCTACGACGGCGCATAAACCCTATCTTCTTGCTTCGCTATTAACCCCATACCGATGACTAAACCCCCACTCAGGCTAGACATCTCGGTCCACGTGCCTACGTGGTGAAGCGGTCCCCTCATCCCTTCGCTGAAGGAGTGAGCGCTTTCCCACGAATTCACACCGGACCAATAGTCTACTGGCTCGGAAGAGAAGATATCCTGTTAAAGAACTCTACACCTATAGGCGCCGCGCACTCGTTCCTCGTTTGTGCCACCCGCGACTAGGGGCATTTATTGTCACACCCCAAGAGTGGAAGATTACTCGGTAGCGCGACGAGCTTATATAGAACCCAATCAATTAAGACAGTAAGATTTTCTTTTTTTGACAAATGACGGAGTGCGTAAAATAACTAAGATCTAGATTTCCAAAATAATACCAATAGCATAAAATGACAATTTTTCAACTAACCAACTGACGAGTACATACATCTCCAAAATCCATCTACTAGGCCTCAGGCCTTAACAAGTTCCAATCAGGTAGACTAATACAACTGACATAACTGAAAATACAATGGAAGGACTTAAGACACACAAGACACACTAGCTGATAGCTCAAGGGTTGGAGGTTCTAGCACTCATCACTCGGTCTCATCCCCATCTGGGAGGGGGTCGCTGTCCAAGTTACCTGAAAATGTTAGAAAGCAACTAGGTGAGCGAATCGCTCAGTAGGAATTACATCTCAAGTTCTAACAAGCTTTAAGTGATTTACACGTTTGTTTAGTGCAGGTAAAGCTATGCATGCTAGACAAGTAAGAAATCAAGAACTGTATAGAAAGAGCATTGCATGATTTCAAGTATCAATAAAGCACGCAAGTGATAGATAATATTTTCCAAGAAGGTAAGAACTCGTGTCAAGCAAGTAATATCAAGTACGTGTAACTGGAATTAGCTATTTCATTCATTTCATTCAAGCAAGTACTTTTGCCCTTCTGCGGGCCTCAAGTCAAGTCAAGCAAGTCATGTCACGAGATAGTGAGTGGGATGTCTAAAGTCTAGCAAGCAAGTACTCCGGTGCAATGCTTAAACACTGTGGTCAATAAACTCCCATGGGCACAAGTACCTTCAGGTGCTCCTCCCAGGACCAGACCGGGCCCTATACGCACATCATTGGTCATGTTTGTTCGACACCCACTCTCATTTATAGCCAATATAGAGTTTCAAGGTTTAACCATGTAGGATATATAAGGTGGATTTTCATGGAATGAAATTCAAGAACATATTATCATGTAGAGACTAACTGGGAGTAAACCACAGCAAACGTACGATATACCGAAAGTCTAGGTGAGATTGGCACCTCAAGGGAGCCACAAGAGGTTGAATTGGTGCCCGATGGGCAACCAGCAAGTTCAGAATTGGCACCCTCATAGAGGGGCGCCCTTTCTGTGAACCAGACAGATTCTGAAAGGTCTGGAATCCAGGATTTAAATGGCGCCCTCTGGGTTGTCGTTATATCAATAAATGGTGCCTAAACAAAGGGGCGCCCATTCTGGGACTTAACAGGTCTCGAAAAACCCAGAAATCAGTAATAGAAGAAATGGCGCCCAGAGGGCTGCCACCATTTAAATGGCGCCCCTGGGGATGCCATTCTATTAGTGAATGGCGCCTTGATGGGTGCCATCTTTCAGGTAATGGGTGCCTGCTCCTAGGGCGCCCATTCCAATTGTTATACATTTTTTTTCTGTTCTATAGCGCCCTTCTGCAGTGTCACCATTTAAATGGCGACCCTGCAGAGGGTCTTCAAATTCTATAAATGGCGCCCTGGTCAGGGCGCCCTTCATTCAGACTCATATACGCACCGGGCAGGTACGTTTTGAGACACAAGTTACTATTCATGATTTCAAAAGTTTCAGAATCAAGAAATAAGAACATGGACAGGTAGAGAAAAATATCAGGATCAAGAATCGTGCTCATGCAAGAGTTTCATGTTTTAGTTTCTTAGATATGAAATTTCTAACATGGTGATTATATATTACAGAAAAAGGAAATAATGACACTGCATAGTGTCTTCATTTAAATGGCGCCTCTCCCTGGGGCGCCCCATCAGGAAAGAGTGCCCAGGTAAGGGTCGCCCTTTACCTGAAGGCACAATTTCTCATTTTTGTAAAAATGGGCTATAAGTATTTGATAAAACATGCTATATTTTATATGAAAATAGGTTATATATTTCATGTAAAACCGGCTTTAGTAAACTGTGTGACAAGTTAAACCGGTGTAACATGCTATATATATATATATATATATATCATGGAAAGCTAACAACTTGTATTTGGTCTATGTAAAACATGGTAAAACATGCTATAAAATATGCATGTATCACATGGAGATGGAACTAATACTACTCATGCATGTTACGTTATCCTATGTTAGCTACTAGTTGGGCTAGATCTTGAGAAGACCTACCTTTTTGGAGTGACAAACGTAGTACAGGTACAAGAGAATGAAGAAAGCCAAGCTCCCCTTCTCTTCTCTACAGCAGAGCTTCAGAGAATAAACAATAAGGGAAGCCACACGTTCTCGGCCGCAAAGCTTCAGCAGCAGGACTTGGGAAGGAAGGAGATATTCTATTCTGTGGGCAGTAGGGTGACGGGCAGTAGCCTATGCCTGCTCAATAGAGGGAATAATTATAGGGAGTTAGGTTGCCAGGGCAGCAAGATCCTAAAACATTGCTTCCCATGGCCAAAGGATAGTGCGATGCCAGATAAATGAGGTTGTACCTATCTGAAAGGATAGGCAGGAGTTGTCTGGAGGAAATGGCACCTTGGAGAGGGTCTCCCTTTTAAACAGCGCCCTTGGATAGGGGGAGTCCTTGCATGAGGGCGCCCTTTCTTTTGGATTTAAGATATATATATATAACTATATATACAATAGGTTGGGGGGTCCCCTGAAGGGAAATGGCGCCCCTTCAGGGAGTCTCCCTTTCATGAAATGGCGCCCTAGTAAGGGGTGCCGTTTCATTTTGTTTGAAAAAAAGGGAAATCCCCTATACGTATTGTGTATCTAATGGCTTTTAAGTGATGTTGGGCCTCTTAAATGCTTGTAAATTTATGTAGTGGCCCTCACAAGATATATTCTTTTATTTAGCCTTCATATAGGATTATCTATTTAAGAAAAGTTCAATTTCCATATCACATTTATCTGGGGTGCTACATTTATGAACGTCAAAAAATGATGATGATCACACGGCATGCACGTCCCGGCACCCGAGAGCAGGTCGGGGACGGAGAAGCCGAATGAACCCCATATCTCGTCCGATCTGGGTGAAAACACACCTGGTGCTCCGCCACCCAACAAGGGAGCTTCTCGACCAAAAGAAATGGCCCCGGCCCCTCGATTCACGGGGCCGAAGGCCGAATCAGGAAGAAACCCGAGTAATCTAACGTGGGTCTAGTACGTGTCAGAAATCACTCAAAATCGCAAACCGAGGCCCAGAAGCTTCGAAATGGACACCCTGGAAGCGGTGCATTAAAACTAAGGTAGTACTGGAGGCCAAGTATGAGTCTGAGATGTTCCGAAATCGGGGCAAAATCCCTTGACACAAATCCGGTGCGCCCCCTCCAAGTGCCCTCAAACCGGCGCGCCCCCTCCTTTGGCCATCAAACCGGCGCGCCCCTACTATGCACACTTAAACGGCGTGCTAACACATGTGGGGTTAAACCGGCGCGCTCACCCCCCGCACCGTTTTAACCAAGGTAGACGTCCCATCTTCAATCTGATCCCCTATTTTCGGGTGCGAACAAAGAGAACTTACCTGAAGTGGATGAACCTCCTGCATCAGACCAACGGGCAACCGCTTGCACGCCTCAAGTCCACCAAAAATGGAGGTCTTTGAGCTCCACACCGAACGTCGCATCTCCGTCGGTCGCCGTCGACCAATCCTGCAGAGGCAGCTTCCCTACTCTACCACCGCCTATCCGCTGGCCACTCGACGGCTTCGAATGAGGCACAGAGACGAAGAAAGAACGAGGCACTATAAAAGAAAGTCATACTCCACTGACTCAGAGGCTGGTGAACAAGAGGAAAAAAAGTGAGAGAAGAACAAGAAGGGAGGCCGGCCGAAGAGAAGAGAGAAGCTCCGTTCCCCCCTGCGCCTACGAGGTGAAGAAAAAGAGTGAGTGTGAGAGAAGAGAGGTGAGCTTGGGAAAGGGGTTTAGGCTTTGCTCTCCTCCCACTGCTGTATATTTTCTCTTTCGTTTCTACTTCCTTTTGTCATGGGATAGTCTTCCTCCATGTATTCTGTCCTCGTTTCTTCTGTGGATAAAAAAAAAGAAAGGCTTTTGCAAATATATGGAGCATTCTACTACTTTGGCTTCTTTCCCCTTTTCTCCCTATCTTCTAGTCACCTAGGGCCCCTCGAAGCTTGCCTCCCCATGGCTTGGCCTTCGAAGGATGTAACGTCCGGTAATTTTGAAGGCTAAATAGGAATAAAATAATATATATATATATATATATTTATGGTTTGAAAAGAAAAAGATAACCTACACATGATGATATTTACATATTCCTATAAATTGTTAACAATATTGAATAAATATGAATTTGGGGTATAATGTTCCTAGAATAAATAAAATGCTAGTTAATATTACCTTTTTGGAATGAAAGTAAATATTTTTCCTAGGATCGAACCTGCCTCTGATACCCAAGATAATGATTAAGAAGGTAAATAAAGTGAAGGAAGTTATGAGAAATAAAATCTCTATATGAAGTACTATCTTAAGCAAACTCTCAATCGATTAAGACCCTAGTATATATCATGACCGACCTACAATATAAGCTTAATATAACCCCATAGGAAATGGGCTTAGCATTCAAGGCCAACTTATGTACACTAGTAGACCCTTAAAACCCCACGTAAGGGTTAGTATTAGTACATAATGGGCTTCTAAAAGCATATAAACATATATATATAATGGGCCGTATGGAATGGCAAAGATATGTAATTATAGAATACATGAGCCTTGACCCTAAGTTATTAAGCCTTGGATATACGAGTATTATTATAGCCACACCAAATTAATAAAATATAAAAAAACTACTGGTAACTCGATAGTCGTATGGGCCTTGCATATAAAAATAGCTTAAGGCTAGTGGACCTTATATATATATATACATGTAAACTATTAATAGATATAAGTCACGTATATGAGGTTTAGTAAATAATAAATGGGTTTAGTTATATATATATATATATATCAAGATATATGAATGATAAACAAAACCCCACACATCCATATGGGGGCTCACGATGGGTAAAGATAGCCCAGTCACAGTTAGCTTAAAAACTTCAAAACCCATATACGTGAAGTTTAAAACCCACAAGTAAACCCAAGTATATGCATGGGCCAATACCACATATATGGGCTTTAACCCATACATGTACACATAGCCCAAACCCACGTATGTGGACTCTCACCTTCACAAAAGCCCAAATGAGCCTATAACATATACCTAAACGTAACTATACATGTACAGCCCTATATAACACAATATACCTTAACAACCATTGTATAACCCAACCCAAGCCCTTGTGCATGTTCGATCGAGCATGGGTGAGATATTAGGGTTTTTGCATGAGGTTTTGGCAGGCGGCTGTATAAATAGTAAGGGAATTATCAACGCACAGAAAGGTTTTAAGAACCTTGCTTTCATTAGTTTATCACCCTCGTTTAGGATCTCCTCTCTATAAAACTCAACCCCATCAAACGAATAAACCCCATTTGCTGCTGTGCTGCCGTCGTCGCCACCGAAGGAGAAGGCTACTGAAAGGCTTCTTCCCCTTCCTTCTTCCCCCTGCGATTTGCCTGCACAAGAAGAAACGTTTCTTCTTCTTCCTCCTACACATACCCTGTAGCATCAACTCTTCTTCCTCTCCTTCCTGCTGACTGCTACGTGAAGGGCGGCATCTTCTTCTTCCCCTTCTTCTTGTTGCTGTGGATAAGAAGAAGCGGTAGAAGACTTCTTTCTCCTTCCTCCTGTTGCAGTTGAAGCCATCCTTTGTATCACAGTTGCAGGAAACAGAGTACCATCCCTTCACTGTTCCTCACTGTAATCAACCAAAAAGGTAGGTTTTCTCAAAGAACTGAAGCCCAAGATAGTAATAATTAAGGTTGCATGATCATTTTACTACGATTTACTTGAATTTTTAGTTTACTGTTGATTTGCATGATTATCTTAAGTAATTAAATAATCATAGTATGTTTAAAAATTTTATATCTACGTAACCACTTATCTAAAAATCATAAAGTGCATGTGACTTGAATCCTCAGGATTTATCCTAAATTTTCACGTAGTTATATGGTATATTAACAAGTTAGAAATTAAATTTATGAAATAAATGAAGTATAAAAGTTTACTCGGCGAATTGCGATTGTTACTGTAGCACAGTAGTTGTAGTTTTTACTTTGATTGTCCGTTCTAGGTCGTCGGAGCATCCTTTGGCGATGAAAAATTATGGGCGTACTATTGGGGTGGAGACCGAGGTAGTGAGGGTGGTACCTCCGTCTTTCGATCCTCCTAGACCATAGTACCCCATCTCTCAACTAAAAATTTTTTTGAACATCCGATTAGGTAGAGTTTTTCGAGCCCGTCATTTCGGTATATAGAACGCGTGATTTCGACCTGTGTACGTAGAACCGGAGATTTGAAGAAGTTGACACTTTTTATATTTAAATGGCGTCAACATATATATATATATATATATATCTTTTGATTATATCTTTAAAAATCTATATCTACTAAACTATGTAGCATAAAATTATAAAAATTATATATTTGGAATCCTTATATTTTTCTCCTAATTATCATATATTCTATTTCTCTAAAAAAAATTAATAAATAAATATGTCTTTGAATGTATATTTTAAAATTATTCAATGAAATAGATATTGACATGAAATCTTGTTAAATAAATTAAGTTAAAAATTATAGAATTAACGTCCTTCCAAGTGGACGTTAATTAATGAGCGATGCCACACACGGGCGTATATTAAAATAAGCTTAATTAATTGTGGTTAATTTAGAATTAGCGTCCCTCTTAATAGATTCAAATTCTTTAATTAACGTTTTCTTATTCTCATAGTTTTCTTCTGGTTTTGACCCATACCGCGGGTCTTCTGGCACTCTCATCTCACGTCTGTAAATGGAGTCCCTGTTTCACGATTGGTTCACGTATATACCTCAACTCTTGGTGACATACGAGCCCTCCGTTGGATATTCCGTTCCTTCGGACTGGCAAGTTAGTTATTGGGACCTCTGTAAGTCTCCTCGTAGCCTTGGATTCTCTCAAGGCCGATTGAGCTGATTGTATCTTAAACACCTTGTACCTTTTTTAATGCCACGTCCCTCTGAAGAAACGTGGTAACCCGGCCCTTTCATGGTGCTATTCTTGGCCCATGAGAGAATTCTTTTATCCTGTGAAATGAGTGATCATTCCACTATGTGATATATTGAATTGGGTATCCTATTACTAGGAACCAATTCTTCAGCTTGCTTCATGTCCATTGAATTTGTGACTATCTTGATAGTCATCTCTCCAAGTATTCATAGATACCTATTTAGGTGCCAATTCCACCCAGTTTATCGTCATGGTTTTCTTTATTTTGCGTGGATTTTCATCGCAAGTTTGTCCTTACTCAAGGGCCTTGCCCTTGAATCCCATGAAATCTTACCTTATCATTCTATTAAAGCTCGTTCTTAAAACTCCTTATTGGCTATGAACTATCGTGGATGTCTAGATCTTTCTTTAATGCTGTGCATATAGGGCCCGATCTGGTCCTGGGAGGAGCACTCAAAAGTACTTGTGCCCATGGGAGTTATATTGATCACAGTGTCTGGCATTGCACCGAAGTACTTGTCTCTCTTGATCTTTGACATTCCACACTCTCTCTCTTTCTCTCGTGACTTGCGTACATGACTTGACTTGCGTGACTCGACTTGCGTGGCTCAGAATGGGCAAGTACTTACGTGAAATAGCCAATAATGTATAATTTTTCTCCTGAATATCTCTTGTTTAAGACTCGCTTGAAAGTTTACATGACGTGGTAAATCTCTTGCTAGTTTTGTTCACTTGCTCGGTTATTTCTACATGCATACCCTTACTTGCATTTGCATGCAAAAATGTAATTACTTAAACAAATTACTTGTTCTTGAGATATAATTCCTACTGAGCTTTCGCTCACCCAGTTTTATTCCAACATTTTTCAGGTAATCTGGTGGCTAGCAAGACCGAGACTCACATGGGAGGGACAAGTGTGCAAGCGAGCTCTGGAAATTAGTGAACCTGAGTCTTTTATCATTCTTGAGTTTAGCATGGTGTCTCTTATTTAGTTATCTTGTCTAAGTCTGTTCATGCGTCGTCTCCTTTTCTTTCATTGTGATGTAGTTGAGTCTTCAAGTTTTGGAATTTAAATTGTAAGAGACTTATATTTGAAATAAAATTTTATTATTGCTCCAAATTATTGGTCTTATGCGACTGCTCTTGATTATTCACGACTGTTAACTGTCACGTTCCAAGCAAACGACAAGTTCCACTGCTATCGGTTCGGGGCGTGATAGAGGTGGTATCATAGCTTCGGCTTTCAAAATCCTTAGGGCATCAAGTCCAAGTGTAGGTTGAGTATCCTTGTCGGTCATCCTATAGGGATTCCGTGAGAATTGGGTAGAGATTGGGGTTAAATTATAAAAGAAGGATGAAATACTTAAGTCTCATTATTATTCTTGAGTCAATAATTAATCTCCCCAACTATTATTGCAAGAACCTAAATAAAATGGAGACATTTAAGCTGAGCTTTGTCCCTGAGATGGTATTGGTAGATGTCCAAGCTTATGCGGACCTTGTTAGAAGAGTCCAGGAGTTAGAGAAGGCAGTGGAAGAAAAAGAGAGAGTTGAAGAAAGGAACCAAGCTGTTAATTCTAAAATGTCTATCCCGGCTAAGAAGAGGCCTAATGAGGACTACAATTCCCAAAGGTACAAGAAATTGTGGTAGCCCCTATTGACCCATTGCAAGAGAGGTGTAAGTTCTGCGGGAAGTTTAATCATCAATCGGAGGTTTGTTATCAGAGGACGGGAGCGTGTCTCCGATGTGGGAGCCTCGAACATAGGATAGCCCAGTGTCCTATTCAGAACTCGAAACTCCAAGAGGGAGCCCAAGCCTTAGTGGAAGACGAGTCTGCCAAAGGAAAAGCTATGGAAGGTACCCCCCCATCCTTGATCCTAAATTGATTCTTTACCATTCGATATGTTTAGATTTCTTCTTTCACTTATGTGGTATCATAATGAATTATAGCTAGTCCCCCGTCCGGAGTAGAAGGTGATGTGAATTTGGGGACCAAATTCATTTAAGTGGGGGAGGGTGTAACACCCGGTAATTTTGAAGGCTAAATAGGAATAAAAGAATATATATATATATTTATGGTTTGAAAAGAAAAAGATAACCTACACATGATGATATTTACATATTCCTATAAATTGTTAATAATATTGAATAAATAAGAATTTGGAGTATAATGTTCCCAGAATAAATAAAAGGCTAGTTAATATTATCTTTTTGGAATGGAAATAAATATTTTTCCTAGGATCAAACTTGCCTCTGATATCCAAGATAATGATTAAGAAGGTAAATAAAGTGAAAGAAGTTATGAGAAATAAAATCTCTATATGAAGTACTACCTTAAGTAAACTCTTAATCGATTAAGACCCTAGTATATATCATGACCCCCTTATAATATAAGCTTAATATAACCCCATAGGAAATGGGCTTAGCATTCAAGGCCAACTTATGTACACTAGAAGACCCTTAAAACTCCACGTAAGGGTTAGTATTAGTACATAATGGGCTTCTAAAAGTATATAAACATATATATATAATGGGCTGTATGGAATGGCAAAGATATGTAATTATAGAATACATGAGCCTTGACCCTAAGTTATTAAGTCTTGGATATACGAGTATTATTATAGCCACACCAAATTAATAAAATATAAAAAAACTAATGGTAACCCGATAGCCGTACGGGCCTTGCATATAAAAATAGCTTAAGCCTAGTGGACCTTTTATATATATATATATATACATGTAAACTATTAATAGATATAAGTCGCGTATATGAGGTTTAGTAAATAACAAATGGGTTATTATATATATATATATATATATATATATATATATATCAAGATATATGAATGATAAATAAAACCCCACACATACATATGGGGGCTCACGATGGGTCAAGATAGCCCAGTCACAGTTAGTTTAAAAACTTCAAAACCCATATACTTGAAGCTTAAAACCCACAAGTAAACCCAAATATATGCATGGGCTAATACCACATATATGGGCTTTAACCCATACACGTACACATAACCCAAACCCACGTATGTGGACTCTCACCTTCACAAAAGCCCAAATGAGCCTGTAACATATACCTAAACGTAACTATACATGCACAGCAAGCCACGATAGCCAACCTATCAGCCCAAAGCCCACCCCCACCCCCCCCACACACACATATATATATACCTATATAACACAATATGCCTTAACAACCATCGTATAACCCAACCCAAGCCCTTGTGCATGTTCGATCGAGCATGGGCGAGATATTAGGGTTTTTGCATGAGGTTTTGACTGGCGGATGTATAAACGGTAAGGGAATTATCAACACACGGAAATGTTATAAAAACCTTGCTTTCATTAGTTTATCACCTCTGTTTAGGATCTCCTCTCTATAAAACTCAACCCCATCAAACGAATAAACCCCATTTGCTACTGTGCTACCGTCGTCGCCATCGAAGGAGAAGGCTGCTGAAGGGCTTCTTCCCCTTCCTTCTTCCCCCTGCAGTTCGCCTGCGCAAGAAGAAACGTTTCTTCTTCTTCCTCCTACACGTACCCTGCAGCATCAACTCTTCTTCCTCTCCTTCCTGCTGGCTGCTACGTGAAGGGTGGCATCTTCTTCTTCCCCTTCTTCCTGTTGCTGTGGATAAGAAGAAGTGGCAGAAGAGTTCTTTCTCCTTCCTCTTATTATAGTTGAAGCCATCCTCTGTACCACAGTCACAGGAAATAGAGTACCGTCCCGTCACTATTCCTCACCGTAATCAACCAAAAAGGTAGGTTTTCTCAAAGAACTGAAGCCCAAGATAGTAATAATTAAGGTTGCATGATCATTTTACTACGATTTACTTGAATTTTGAGTTTACTGTTGATTTGCATGATTATCTTAAGTAATTAAATAATCATAGTATGTTTAAAAGTTTTATATTTACGTAACCACTTATCCAAAAATCATAAAGTGCATGTGACTTGAATCCTCATGATTTATCCTAAATTTTATGTAGTTATATGGCATATTAACAAGTTAGAAATTAAATTTACGAAATAAATGAAGTATAAAAGTTTACTCGGTGAATTACGATTGTTACTATAGCACAGTAGTTGTAGTTTTTACTTTGATTGTCCGTTCTAGGTCCCTGGAGCATTCTTTGACAATGAAATATTATGGACGTACTATTGGGATAGAGACCGAGGTAGTGAGGGTGGTACCTCCGTCTTTCGATCCTCCTAGACCATAGTAGCCCATCTCTCAACTAAAATTTTTTTTGAACATCCGATTAGGTAGAGTTTTTCGAGCCCGTCATTTTGGTATATAGAACGTGTGATTCCGACGTGTGTACTTCGAGAACCGGAGGTTTGAAGAAGTTGACATTTTTTATATTTAAATGGCGTATCTTATATATATATATATATATATATATATATATATATATATATATATATATATATATATATCTTTTGATTATATCTTTAAAAATCTATATCTACTAAATTATGTAGCATAAAATTATAAAAATTATATATTTGGAATCTTTATATTTTTCTCCTAATTATCATATATTCTACTTCTCTAAAAAAATTATAAATAAATGTATCTTTGAATGTATATTTTGAAATTATTCAATTAAATAAATATTGACGTGAAATCTTGTTAAATAAATTAAGTTAAAAATTATAGAATTAACGTCCTTCCAAGTGGACGTTAATTAATGAACGACGCCACACACGGGCGTATATTAAAATAAGTTTAATTAATTATGGTTAATTTAGAATTAGCGTCCCTCTTAATAGACGCAAATTCTTTAATTAACGCTTTCTTGTTCTCATAGTTTTCTTCCGGTTTTGACCTGTACCGCGGGTCTTCTAGCACTCTCATCTCACGTCCGTAGATGGAGTCCCGGTTTCACGATTGGTTCACGTATATACCTCAACTCTTGGTGACATACGAGCCCTCCGTTGGACATTCCGTTCCTTCGGACTGGCAAGTTAGTCATTGGGACCTCCGTAAGTCTCCTCGTAGTCTTGGATTCCCTCAAGGTCGACTGAGCTGGTTGTACCTTAAACACCTTGTACCCTTTTTAATGCCACGTCACTCTGGAGAAACGTGGTAACCCGGCCCTTTCATGGTGCTATTCTTGACCCATGAGAGAATTCTCTTGTCCGGTGAAATGAGTGATCATTCCACTAGGTGATATATTGAATTGGGTATCCTATTACTAGGAACCAATTCTTCAGCTTGCTTCATGTCCACTGAATTGGTGACTATCTTGATAGTCATCTCTTCAGGTATTCATGGCTACCTATTTAGGTGCCAATTCCACCCAATTTATCGTCATGGTTTTCTTTGTTTTGCGTAGATTTTCATCGCAAGTTTGTCCTTACTCAAGGGCCTTGCCCTTGAATCCCATGAAATCTTACCTTATCATTCTATTAAAGCTCGTTCTTGAAACTCCTTATTAGCTATGAACTATCGTGGATGTCTAGATCTTTCTTTAATGCTGTGCATATAGGGCCCGATCTGGTCCTGGGAGGAGCACTCAAAAGTATTTGTGCTCATGGGAGTTATATTGATCACGGTGTCTGGCATTGCACCGAAGTACTTGTCTCTCTTGATCTTTGGCATTCCACACTCTCTCTCTTTCTCTCGTGACTTGCGTACATGACTTGACTTGCGTGACTCGACTTGCGTGGCCCAGAATGGGCAAGTACTTGCGTGAAATAGCCAATAATGTATAATTTTTCTCCTGAATATCTCTTGTTTAAGACTCGCTTGAAAGTTTACATGACGTGGTAAATCTCTTGCTAGTTTTGTTCACTTGCTCGGTTATTTCTACATGCATAGCCTTACTTGCATTTGCATGCAAAAATGTAATTACTTAAACAAATTACTTGTTCTTGAGATATAATTCCTACTGAGCTTTCGCTCACCCAGTTTTATTCTAACATTTTTCAGGTAATCAGGTGGCTAGTGAGATCGAGACTCACATGGGAGGGACAAGTGTGCAAGCGAGATCTGAAAATTAGTGAACCTGAGTCTTTTATCATTCTTGAGTCTAGCATGGTGTCTCTTATTTAGTTATCTTGTCTAAGTCTGTTCATGCGTCGTCTCCTTTTCTTTCATTGTGATGTAGTTGAGTCTTCAAGTTTTAGAATTTAAATTGTAAGAGACTTATATTTGAAATAAAATTTTATTATTGCTCCAAATTATTGGTCTTATGCGACTGCTCTTGATTATTCACGACTGTTAACTGCCACGTTCTGAGCAAACGACACGTTCCGCTGCTATCGGTTCGGGGCGTGACAAAGGAACCCGTCTAAGGGGTGAACAATCGTAGCCTTCTATGGCGAACATCTGTCCCGTTGGAGCTATTGCGAAGTTACAACCCGTGAGTTGCTAGAACCCCTTGAAGGCTGGTCCTCGGGCTTCTATGCTCACATGTGGGTCACCAGACCACCGTTAGGCCACTCCATGTTTTGGGGATCATCCTGGAATATTCCGTTTGACGATCCCTCCTTTCCTCTGGCAAGCCTCAGTCCGGGGGAGATGCTGCCCAATTTTCGCCAGGAATATGAGCATTAAGAACAAGGAACAGGCACATAAGGGTGAATGAACGAGCACATTTGGACCCCCCTGAACTATTCATAAACTGAACCTCTGAGTGCCTGCAAGATGACCCTCCAAATCCAGCACGGTACCCCTCGCGCTGGTTTAACCTCTCACACAAAACCCATTTCTACTCACTTCACCTGAAACCGACGCGCCCCTTGTGCCACCCCAAATCGGCGGGCCCTCCCTCCTAAGCTTAAACCGGTGCGCCCCCTTGTGCCACCCTAAATCGACGCGCCCTATGCTTCCTCTAAACCGGCGTGCCTTCCAAATAAAAAAAATAACCAAATAAAAGAAAAGGCATGAAACTAATAAATAGAAATGAACCACCCGTGTGTGAATAAATAATGAAATTTAACAGCTGGAACAACAATAATAAAAAATGCTATAACCACACACATCTTGGGACCCTCGCTCCTCCGGATTGGGCGTGAAGAGAAAAGCAATGATGCCCCACTGAATTGGACATGGATCTCGAGAGCTCCTCTCGACATGGCCATGGTCCGAAACTAGCTCAGGGCCAATAGTTCGTTAACTTGACCCATCTTTACCATCCAATCCCACATTCTCATTAAACTTGCCGCATCCGCGGTAGACATCTGCACCGTTTTATCACTGTCCCTTTCCTCCACTTGAATGCGGACTTTCATCCGAACAAGAAATGGTCCGCAAGTGACCGACATATATGTATCCGTGAACGTTTACCCCCCGATGCGGGGTTCACTTAAACGCGGTCCAAGATCTCGCTCTCGCTTCATTGTCATGAATTTTAGGCCGTAGTGCCCCTTTTTTCGGCGATCAATCAAGGGTTTTACCCTCTTCGAGGGGATGTAATTAACGTCGTAGTCTTTATGGTGCGGCGGGTTCTCAGTCCCGACACGACACACACAATCGTCTGACTAGTCAGATCGAGCACACCCTAGGCTTCCTTGAAGCCTAAATAAATCATCACCTAGGTGACTGGCACGCCCTAGCAACTCAATAAATCGAATAAACGAATGAACAGACGAATAAGCAAATAAACAAAAGAAGTGCTCCCGAAAGTGAGTCCACACTAGTGTGTCGACCCCATAGTGAAGCGGCGTCGACCCCATTGCTCATAATTAAAAGAAAGGTCCAATCGGCTCAATGCTACGTCGACCTCACCATCGAGTTGTGTCGACGCGACCAAGCTCACAGCACAGCCAAGTCAAAAGAGTCGACCCATGGTGTCGACACCTCCAAGCGAAGCCTCTACCATGCTAGGCCTGCATCGACCCCATCATTCATTGCGTCGACGCAATCAAGCAGAGGTGAGAAAAAATGAAGTATAACAAAGTTGACAGAAGGCGACGGCTCCTAGCGGCTAAGGGTGAAAAATAGCTGTTATCAGTGACAAATGGGCTATAAGGGTGATAAATAACTCCATAAGGGTGAAAAATGGCTTGCGAAGCTAAAATTTGCAAGATCAACACAGTTGCCTCGACGCAACATCCCTGTGCGTCAACGTAGTGAAGCTGAAATAGCTCACAGGGTAGTCAAATAGGTCATAAGGTTTAAAAAGGTCAGTGGCGACGGCTCAAGGGTCACAAGGGTGACAAATGGCTAGGTAAGGTAGTCAAATGGGCATTAAAGGTGAATAATGCCTCGTAAGGCTGACAAATGGGTCATTGCAGAAGCAAGTGGGTCGTAGAAGAAGACTGCGTCAACGCAATTCCCTCATTGCGTCGACACCATCAAAGCCCTGCATGCCAGAATCTGAAGACACATGAAAGCTACGTCAACGCCCTTCGTTTGCTGCATCGACGCACAACACGCCCTTCGTCAAGCAGTTCACTGAAGTGTCAACCCCATGAGTCGACTCTCCTTTTTCCACGTTCTGGTTGGGAGCAGCTCAGCCAGCTGCGTTGACCCTGCTCTCTCAGGGCGTCAGCACAGGGGGTCTTCCAGAAGCCATCCTAAAGGCCACCTTCAACAGCTGTGTCGACGCATGGACAAAGCTACGTCGACGCACCAGAAGATTTTTAAGCAGAAATCTATTTTACCTGAAACGGCTCTATGGACTTCCAGAGAATTTAAAATGGAACCGTAAACCTCCAAATTCATAGTTTTCAAAGTCTGGAGGAGGCTCCTAGGACTGACACTGTCCCTGTCATCATAAGTGAACAAGAGCAACCTTTTGGACAAAGTATCTGTCAGTATAGCACCTTGGAAAAGTCTCCCTCTCTGCAAGTCATGTCTCCTGCAGCCAGCCAGCAAGGCTTGTGTCTGAAGGGAAAATATTCCTGGGCAAAAGGACGTCCTCTCTGCAATAGGAATTAAGGTTCTGCAGGCTCCCTTGGTCAAACCCTTTCTTTTATTATTCCAGCCATTCAAATTACAAAAGAAATGGAGGGAAACTTGCTACCTTCTCCCTATATAAATAGAACGGCCCTTCCACAGTGAAGAGTTGGCCGAGCAATGCATTAAGGTAGTATCCTTTAGCTCATCCCAAGGAGAGAAAGAGAAGGAAGAATAGAGGAAGAGAAGAGTGAGCAGCCCTGCCCTTCATGAGAAAGATCTGAGAAGAAAAGAGAGGTGTGAGACCCCATCTCTGGTCCAGCCCCATCCAAAGGTGAGAAGAACAAAATGAGAGCTGAAGAGTAGAAGCCCAGTTCTGCAGAAATTGCTTCATGACCTCGTCTGAAGCTACATTTGGCTTTTCAGTTCCGCCTTGTGTTTTTGTTTTGTTTGAAACTCCGAATCCTTATAAGTGTGTGATGTGTTTACAGCATCTCTAGTGCTCAGTTGTAGATACAGGATGAGGGTTTGGTTGAGTCCAACCGTGTGTGTTTGCGAATGTGTCCCCATGTTTTCTTGCTGCACTTGCAGCGTGTTTCTTATTTTTCCTTTGTATGTATGTGTGTGGGGGGGGTTGTCCCCGTGTGCTGTGTTTGCAAAGTGAGGACCTTGTCCTCGTGAGGCGCTTGATCCTCGTGTGGTTGGGGCATCGTCCCTGTGTGCTGCAGTTGTAGCGTGAGGACTCTATCCTCGTGAGGACTCCATCCTCGTGTGTGTGTGGGGATCATCACCGTGGGGCTTGTCCCCATTGCTACGTTTGCAGCATGTAGTGAAGCCTCACCGGGTTTGGTGAGGGGTGGATGTAGGTCTGCGAGTTTACAGACTGAACCACCTTAAAATTCCCTTGTGCAGTGGTGTGTCCTTGTGTGATTACTTCCATCTCTTCTACCTCCATTTCACAAGGTCCTATAGTTTTATTTCTGCATTTCTATTATGGCCGAACACTGCACATTTTGTGAGCCATCCACCGTTTATCAGCATTCTTACTGAATGAACAAAGGCTCACACTCACATCCATGAAGGGTCATCTTATACCTGAGAAAGATCCAATGATCAATGTTATTCCGATGTGTGGTTCTTATAGAAACTTGCAATCTCAGGTTCTCACCTTAAGTTCAGCAAATCAGTGCTTGTGGTGCAACAGATTTGTCTGAATGTCGGTTGTTCATGATGCATTCCCTCCGGTAATCATCTCTCAATCTTGAGTAGCTTGATACCTTGTGGATCTATAACAAGCAATCACATGTCCAAGCATCAATGCTATATCCGCTGTGTTTAAACCAAAATGTTATCTGGTCAGATGATTTTTAAGAGGGCATATTTTTTATAAGGGGATCTATTCAACCCCCTCTTCTAGATCCGGTTGCACTCCATGGGACCCAACATATGTTTATTGGGTTACTACACCCTACCCCTCTAAAAAGAATTTGGTCCTTAAATTCATATGATATGAAACAATCGGGGTGACGGAACTTACCTACAAATAATTCTGGGTACTTCTTCTTGATAGCTGTTGCTTCTTCCTGATCACGTCTGCTCCACTGGATCTTGACCATAGGTATTGATCTATTGCTCAATTGTTGAAGTTTTCGATCCGGCACCTTAATAGGCTTCTCTTCAAAAGATAGATCTTTCCGCAGTACCAAGTCATCATGATGAATCACATGAGAGGGGTCATAAATGTACTTCCTGAGCATAGATACATGGAACACATCGTGCACTCTAGCCAGTTGCAGGGGCAAAGCTACCCTATAAGCCACTTCTCCAACTCTCTCTAGAATTTCAAATGGACCAATGAATCTCGGACTCAATTTACTCTTTACTCCAAACCTTTGAATACCTCTCGTCGGCAAGAGCTTTAAGAAAACATGATCTCCTACTTGAAACTCCAAGTCTCTTCTTCTATTATCTGCATTGCTTTTCTCCCTAGATTATAGAATCTTTAATTGATCTCAGATAATCTGGATGTTCTTGGTGGTCTCTTGAACAATATCTGGACCAATCTACTGTCTCACCCATTTTTTCCTGACAAATAGGTGATTTACAATTCTAACCATACAAGGCTTCGAACGGAGCCATTTGAATACTTGACTGATAACTATTATTATAAAGAAATTCTATTAATGGTAAGTGCTCGTGCCAACAGCCGCCAAAGTCTATCATACAAGCCCTAAGCATGTCTTCAATAATCTGGTTAGTTCTCTCCGTCTGACTATCCGTCTGTGGATGAAAAGTTATGCTGAAATTTAACTTAGTTCCCAAAGAAGCTTGGAAACCTGTCCAAAAATGTGAAGTGAATGTAGGATCTCGATCAGAAATAATATGTACTGGAATGCCATGCAACATTATCACTTCCTTAATATACAAAACGGCTAACACATCCACAGTCCACTAATTCTTAATAGGCAACATATGAGCTGACTTCGTCAATCAGTCCACAATGACCCAAATTGCATCAAATCCACTACGAGTTCTTGGTAAACCCACTATGAAATCTATGCCAATACTCTCCCACTTCCACATAGGTAATTCCAACAGCCTAAGTTTACTAGCTGGCCTTAAATGCTCTGCCTTGACTTGCTGACAAGTTAAGTAACGACTCACATAATCGACAATCTCCCTCTTTATATTCGACCACCAATAAGTCTTCTTTATATCTTGGTACATCTTGGTATCTCCCGGATGAATAGTATATTTAGAACGATGCTCCTCTTCCATGAGTCTCTCCTTAATGCCGATGTGATCAGGTATACATGTCCTACCTTGGAACAGAAGCCTTCCATCACTTGAAACATCAAATTCTTGTCTCTTGTCTAAGTTTCCTTTAACTTCTACTAGAAACGGATCAATATCCTGAAGTTTCTTAATCTCTGTCAATATGCCGGGCCACACACTAATGTTGGCAATCAAAACATGACCTTCCTTAGCTTCCACATCCAACTTTAGATCGGCAAATTGCTTTAGCAAATTCCATTCCTTAATCATTAAACAAGATAGAGAAACCATAGGGTTACAACTAAGAGCATCCGCTACCACATTACCTTTCCCAAGGTGATACTGGATAGAAAAATCAAAATCCTTCAAATATTCAGGCCACCTTCTCTATCTCATATTCAACTCCTTCTTAGAAAATAGATATTTTAGACTCTTGTGATCAGTGTAAACAATGAACTGCTCACCATATAAGTGTATCCCTTTACCCCCGCTCATTTTTGACTCAACTATGAGGACGTCTGGCTCCGCACCTTTGACGGCGTCTGCCGCTATGCCTGGTTCATCAAGCACCGCCCTTAGTGCGTAGGTTTGGCTTTCTCCAGCTCCCACTGGCTTTGCTCGTGCATCGATCTATGCTTGGCATTTGGGATCACTCAGCCTTCCTTGGTTGTAACCCAATAGAATGTTCTTACACGAGGTATGAACGTCATTAATTTGATAATTTTGCCTACTTCCCCAAGTTCTAGATTGATCTAGCTCTTGATGACAGGGAAAACTAGGCTTATATATATAGTAGGTTCTTCTTTGATCTCTGTCTTGCATGCTCTATGGCATAGATTGTTTCGTTTGGAAATGGGGAGGAGGAGGGGTGCCTCTTGTGATTTACTATGTGCTTTATTTTAGCATCTGGGAATTCACCTCCCTCGGGATGTCCATTATCGTTCGGCTTTGACGAAATGGAGTCGCTGAGTGTTTTTGAGTAAATTTCTTTATATGTTTTGAGCAAGTTCTTCTAAATTGTGAATGTCCACTACTAAAGGTGCAGAAATAGTGGTGCCTTGAGTTATCTGAGTTGAGAATGTCTCATATATTTTGACAAAAGCCCAAGAGTTTGATACATTGCTAGCATACTCTGTCAGGACTGCCTCTTCCAGTCTTTCATCTTTATAAACTTTTTAATTTTTTAACAAATTAAGAATATTGATGGAAACAACTTCAATGCTTAAATTGTTTCTTCCTTGTTTTTCATGATACTTATTTTTGTTCTTCTTTATATGTCGAGTGGATGAGGGCAGAGAAGAATGGTAGTACATCTTGGGAGTCAAGGGTGTCTAGATTATAACTTATTTTAATAGCTATTATCTCTTTTATGAATGATATATAGAAATATCCCATGAAATGTTCTTGTCACTTTGATAATTAAAAAGAAATAGTGAAAAGTGTTTGCCAAATAAGTGTACACAAATTTTAAAAATTAGGACACTTCTACCAAACAAGTAGTATCAATTTTCATCAATTTTAAAATTTAAGTCAAAACCTAACACACCATAATTTTTTAGATGGAGAGAACTTTTAAAAAAAGTGTTTTCAAACACCCTATTAGAAAAAATTGGGTTGGACGGCATTGTTCGATACTAAGGACAAGAAACGACAAGAAAATCCATTGGATTTTGCAGATTTAGAAACAATAGATCACAATGAGAAGAAAAGATTTCTTCCTTATCCAATCCATCACCAATGAGATTGGGGATGACTCATCTAGGAGTACACATGATGGATCTTCTTCCTCTCTTTGTGGTGTTACATGTGGTGGCGGGGTGCAATTGTGCTGGGGCTGAGACATTGGTGATTACAGTGGTGGAGGCATGTACTTCACAAATAAGTAGGGCTTCACTCATGCCACTTAGGATGGTAGAGATCATCACGTTTCAGAGTCTTTTAATAGGCAGAATAGAGAGAAGAAGTATGGACAAGAGAGTTCGACCGTAGATAGTAATAGCTACTAAGGTATGATATCTGACTTTGAGAGATTGAATGCACAGGACTCTTATTCATCTGATAGACAACCATGGTAGCACTTCAAAGATGGTGATGATTTGGAGGGTAGCCATTATATGTTCCCGGCATACCCATGCCCTATAGGAGGCTATGTTTATCCAACTTCACAGGCATATGACTATTGTTATGGTTAACTTTCACATCCTCAACCTTCCTTGATTGTTTACCACCAAGGTTCTTGACAATATGAGGAATACATGTGGATGTATCACATATCATATGCTTCGTACAAGTCGTATGGTGACTATCTATCATACTTATTAATGGCATACAATGTCCGATGATGACAGTTACATGCCTCATTGTGATGGTTATGTGAACCCATGTATAGAAAAATAAATATTGGTTGTTTTTTGTTGAATTTTACTTTTCAACACTTATTGAGTCATACTATTATTTAGTTTTCTACTTGTCTTATATATTTGCTCTTCAATAACATATCATACATTTTTAACTTTGTAGATGTGTGACTAATGCCACCTCGCCTGGACACATGGATACACCATTAAGGGTGATCGACACATTTATGGTATTTATTGTGGACATCACATCATTGGAATACACAAGTTTTCTAAGCACCTCGCGAGAGTTGGTCGAGATTGTGTTACTTGTCTTTCTATTCCATGGGACGTCTAAGTCTGTCACGCCTCGAGCACGGAAGGAACCCGGTATGCGTGATTGGTTTATATCAATCATGTCAATCAGAGTATAAGAAAATTTGACACATAGACAGAGTGCGTAAAAGATAAGAAATATCACCAAAGTCTTTATTCATAACAACTTCAAATACCCCAATGTGTAACCTTCATTACATAACTCATTGACTCATAATATTCCATTAACACCTAGACTCAATAAAGTGGATAATACAATGATAGACTCAAGAATATACAAAAGACTTGATGTAGATATCTTGGACGGCTCCTACGCTTATCACTCTTGGTCATCCCCATCCGAATGAGTCTCGCTATCGAAATTACCTGAAAAATAGGGGAAAACACTAGGTGAGCAAACGCTCAATTGGAATTATATCTCTAATCCATACTTGCTTAAAGTAATTAATGACTTACATCATGTGGCATGCTCATGTATGCAAGATAGCAAGAGATCATTGAATGTAGAATCAATCATGAAAGTAAAGAGAGTGAACTAGCAAAATATACTAGTAAATGTTGGCGATAGACCAGGTAAAGTTTACCAAGATATCAAGCATGGAATTGTCAAGTCAAGTACCAAGATATTGGCTATTAATTCATTCAAGTACTTTGCCCATTCCGGGCCACGCAAGTCATGTCATGTATTATCAAGCACGTAATAGAGAGATAAAGTGGAATGCCATAGAATAAATCTAGAAAGTCATGCATTCCGGTGCAATGCCACACCATGGTCAATATAGCTCCCATGGGCACAAGTACTTTCGGGTGCTCCTCCCAGGACTAGACCGGGCCCCATTAATGTCAGGCATTGAGTCATGTAAATATTTTAGACATCCACTATAGTTTTATAGCCAATAGAATTCCAAAGGAATAAGCCATTGTAGGAGCTTTAAAGTAGATTCATGGAATAAGGAGTTCAAGGATAGAACTTTAGACAAGTATGACATAGCGACAAGTCTCTCTTAAAAAGTATGACAATAGTGAAACTGGGTAATTAACGTCCACTCAGGCAGCCACCAATTACAGAAATAGCGTCCACTGTGGTGGTCGCACATTTCTGTGAACAGTACAGGCACGAAGAATTTGCGTCCATATCACAGCCGCTAATTCAGTGATTGGCGCCCACTGGCCTGGCCGCCAATTCCTTCTGGCGTCCATGACCTGGTCACTAATTCCAGACAGAGACAGACTTCTCGCAGAGGCCAGAAACAGTGCTCTATGAGGGCTAGAATGTCATGTTTCTTCGGAGTGACATGTCTAACAGGGTTCCAGGGTTTTTAGGGTACAACCACCTCGGCTACCTTGAGGGAATCCAACGCTAGCGTAGACTTACGGAGGTCTCAATCAAGAAAGTACCAGTCCTAAGGAAGGAATATCTCGCGGAGGGTCCAATCATCACCAAGAGTTGAGGTGTAAGCGGTAGAAAATAAAACAGGGACCAAGTCTCGGATGTGAGATAGTGGTGCCAAAGATCCAGCAGTCTAGGATCGAGAAAACATGTGATGAAACAGTCACAGAAAATGGCATCCTAGCAGTGGCCGTCAATTCCAATTGGCGCCCACTCGTTGGACGTTCATTCATGATTTTCCAGTAATTATATCTAATTTTGCCAGTAATTTGCATCTTAAAACAAGGTGCCAATTCTTTTATTTTCTGTTCATATATATATATATATATATATATATATATATATTCAAGAAAACGGCTCCTGTCCAAAGGGGTGCACATTCAGGAAATTACGCCTCTTTAATAGGGCGTTAATTCTTTTAACTACAGATATAGTGCCTATTTCATTATATAATTTTAGGAAATTGCGCCTTTGTATACGGGCGTAGAATTTAATAGGCGATAGGCTTCTGGTCGCAGTTTCTTTTCAGGTTTGCAGGCTGCTTTGCATCCAATAGATACGTTTGCAGACTCAATCATGGTTTAATTTCATTTGTTTACTGTTCATTAGGGGATGAACAATGTCACTTTCTATCTAAGAAGATTTATGGAAAACTAAAGACATGGTATTGTAGAGAAAAATATAGGGAATCTAGAAATATGCATATCATGATTTTTAATTGCATGGTCCCATAGATATTCAATTTTAAACATGTTGAATATATTAAATATCCCAAGTAATTAACGACAGGGTGTTGGACGTAGTTTGATTTGGTGTCCGGGTCACTGTCGCAGATTCAGGAAATAGCGGCCACTGCTTGGTCGCTAATTCCTCGGCATGCAGAAAACGTGAAAATACGCTAAGATACATGCAGAGATTATCAGGAAAGGAACATGCATGATCATGGAAGATGTCTTCATGTGTTTTAACAAGATTTAGTCTGAGATTAGGAAAAAACCTACCTTGGTTTGGTTTGACGGAAGAGAACGCCGATGAGGGAAGCAGTGAAAGAATAAGAGCAACAGCAACAGTAGACGAAGCAGCATGAATAAGAAGCAACTATAGCAACTGCAGCAGCAACGCGTTCGAGCAGAAAGGGGAAGAAGAACAGGAGAGGATGTCGTCCGCTCCAACAGTCGCAGCAGCAATAGGAAGAAGAGGAAGCAGAGTCTTCTTCTCGCACGGCCGCGGGAGGAAGTAGAGGACGTCAAACAGCGGCAACATCAACAGGATGATGTGATGGACATAGGTCTTATTTATAAGGTTTTGAAGCTCTACGAATCCTACTGGGTACATTGTATCCTAATGGGATTTAACCTTCCTTCATAGAAACCTAATAGGTTTTAAACTTCCCATGTTAATCCCTCAATTGCCATATCCCCAGCCGGCGTCCTTGTTTTGTTTAGAGAACCCTAAATTCCCATGCATCTCTTTGAACGTGAGGGGATTTATGTTTTTATAAAACAACCCCTTATAATATATATATATGTGTGTGTGTATATATATATCTCATACTCCTTCTGACATGGAAAAGATTATGGGCTAAAGGCCCACTATGTATGTTTATAAAGCCCTTTTGCTAATACGGTTGGGGGGTTTTGGTTTTTGTCCATTAGACTATTGGTTAATTCCTTAGAATTGGAATATAGGTGTTTATTTTATTAATTAATTTGATGGAAGAATTTTATTCTCATTATTTTAACGGGGTGCTACACCCTCCCTGTTGGGACGGATGGATGCTACGATCTAGAGGGGGGGTGAATAGATCCACCCCTTCTCAACTCTACAGTAGTTAAAAAATCAATGCAGAATAAAAACAAACTACTGTAACTCAATTCAGAGATGAAAATATCAGCAATATTAAAAAGAATAAGATGACAGAACCTAGCAGTTAGCCAACCATCCAGGTATAGTACGATGGTGGAGGGTTATCCTCACGCAAGAGGTGGAATTCTAGATAAGCGATGCTTATCCTTTCAACCACGCCTTTTGATATACCTACTGGATGAAAGGCTTTGGCAGCAATCTCAGATAGAAATTATATCAAGTGAAGGCCTGAATCACTTAAAACTCTTAAGCATTCCTTCGAACATCAAGCAAGCATAAACAATAACGACATTAGAGCACAATCCAATCACACAGAACACAGGAATTTTAGGTGGTTCGGTTTTCACCTACATCCACCCCACACTTGACCAAGTGTGGCTTACTGCTGATTCACAACTTCAATCCGCTGATCCACTGCTTCAGAGATTAGATCCCTACACACCGCTGATCCACAGCTTCGGGGAAATGATCCCAGACCGCTGAGCCTCACAGCTTGCTACTGCTGAGCTTTACAGCTTCGCTATCCAAGGTCTCAATCTCGCCCACTGACTCACAACTTGATAGAGTTCACAAAACTTAAAACGAAAGAAAGGAAACAAGACAACAATGTATCTCTCTAGGAGCATATTGACTCTGGATTTGATCCATGAGTCAATTACAATTACTAATACTCTCAAGCTCTCTCAAACTCAGACTTATGATACTCTGATCTTTTTCAGATTTCTTCTCTCAACTTCAGGCTCTCTTCAGCTTCGTAGTCTTCTCCGTCTCTCTGCGCTTGCTCTGCCAATCTTAGTCTCTCGCTCACTCGCTCTGTCTTTCTTCTTCTCTTCAATTTTTGATATATCTAGATCTGAGGGATCATGTCCCTTTTTTATAGCCTTTGCGAGGAGAGGGCGCGTGGAAACCACGTTTCCCGCCCAGGGAATCTTGAGACGAGCGCTTCGTTGGAGGTCCATGTGTAAAGATCTGAACGCTCACAGTTCCACGTGACTGAATCTCCTTTCGAACCTTGCCTTGGATCACGTGTCATTAACCTGGTACGTTAACTTCCTCGTGAGTCAAGTGTTCGACAATATAACTGACCTGGCAAATAGACGACAATATTAGCTTTTAATTCAAGAGATGACTCTATATATGTAGCACAATAATGTGCACTGACGTTACATGCAGAACAACTAAGTGTGCACCGACCCTTAGCAGCCGACCATATAAGTATGCATCGACCTTCTATGAAGGAGCAGAAGTATGTTTGGACCAATGTGCTGGCCAATCAGAATATGCACGGACCTGCTATGCATAGAAAGATAAAAATGCACTGACGTTGTCTATCTCAATAGAAAGATGCACCGACCTCTATATTCGTAAGGCAAATAATGCACTTATTTCTTACATGCGTAAGACACTACATGCACTGACTATGGTTAGGCACGATACAAATGTGCACCGACCTGAGTCCATGCATATATCAATATGCATCGACTTTATTTTGCCTTATAAAGGATGTGCACTGACCTTACTGAACCTTGCACCGACTCTATGCAAGTAAAATGCAAAACCTGCACCGACTATGTGCACAATGCAAACCTGCACCGACTATATGCACAATGTAAACCTGCACCGACTATATGCAAAACCTGCACCGACTATATGCCAATGCAAAACATGCACCAACTATATGCCAATGCAAAACATGCACCGATCTTGTATGGACCCATACAAGACATGCACTGACTTTCAATGCAGAAGAGCAAAATGTGCACTAACCTTCTTTGAATGAAGCAAGAAGGGTGCATCGCCCTCATATGCAGATGGCGCAAACTTGCACCGACCTAAGTATGCAATGTAAGTTCATGAAGCTATAAACTGCTAATCAGTGTTATCAAAAGAAAATACAATGTATAAATGAAATGTATAGATGCCAATCATCAAAACAAAATAGGAAAGTAACTTCAGTGAATTTAAGACAGAGGAGACATGACATGAAATATATTGTACCACACAAACTCCCACAACATTCTCCCCCTTTTTGATGATGGCAACACATTTACATTTTGATGTCAACACTGATTTTGTTAAGAATCAAGACTTGTGCTCTCAGCAGGATGCAAATGCAATGCATAACCAATGCAATGCAAAACTACCCCCTTTAAACCATTAAGCTCTCTCCAAACACCATCAAACTCTCCCCATTAAACTCTCTCCCCCTTTGCCATTAGCAGAAAGGATAAACATGAAGATATCAAGAAGAGTATCATATAGTGAGAATAGAGGAGATCAGATGTGACAAACTGTGTAAACGTTTCAGTAATCAAGCAAGCAAAGCACAGATTCTTCTATTATAAGAGTGAAGACTGTTCATTCTTGAACTTATGTGGTTTAAAGAGTATGAAAGTGAGAGACTAGCCACACCACTCTGTGATGAGCAGTCTGTACAAGCTCTTAATAGTAATGAACCAAGAGCACATAGAACATGTCAGCTTTTGTCTTACATTATCTTGTTTATCAGAGACTCAAGGCACCATCAGGATTGACCAGAAATTGTATTGAGATTAAACAACCTTCACAGTCCTGAATTAATCTTCAGAGGAGCAGATATGGTGTCATATATTTCTTTTCTTTACTTCTTTAGAACAGTCAAGTATGATCTAGCCTTTTTACATAGGAGTACACGTTTATCAGACGCCAGTACCCCTAGTTACTCAACAAGATCCACTATTGTCTCAGGTATAGTTTCCACCTTTTTGTGTAAGGGTGCACATTTATCAGACGCTAGTACCCCTAGTTACTCAGTGGAACTTACCTTTTATTTTATGAACAGAGATCAATTGAGGCACTTCATGACATGGGTTTTTCTTCATTTCATTGATGAAGTACCCAGTTTCTCAGTGCATTCAATCAGTGCTCTGCCTTTAGATTATATGATTTATCATTTTAACACATCTATCCATTTGATTTTAAGAAAGTATTGTTTAAGAACAATACCTGTTTTCAGGTTCTCTCAACCAATTTAGCCTGAGCCTAGATAAATTCAGATTTTGCAAGACTCATTTAGACATGACATGCACGAAATGGTTAAGAACTATTAGAGAGTATTCCACAGACTTTCTTCATTAAGTTTGATTTTTAGTCTCTAAAGATCATAAAGTTTAAACCAACAGTTCATTCAGGGTTCATTACTGTTTCTTATAAGAGAAGATTTCTGATTTCAGCAGCTTAGATTAATGAACATGTCTATCAGTTTGTCATTTGATCAGATTCAAAGAGGATTTCAAGAAGCGTTCAGATACTGAGACCAAGAATGAGGATAGATCATGACTGATTCAAGAAAGACAATGTGAGTTTTCAAAAGAGTCAGTACTGAAAGTCGACATTTCAGAGCAATGATCAGAAGTGGAAAATTGAAAGTCGACATTATTGAGCAATGACCAGTTCAATCACTAAAGAATTATTCAGAATTCCCCTTATCAACAAGTATGAGATGAAATTAAACTGCATGGATTGAAACTATAGGGATGATATGACAATGCACAAACTCCCCCTGACTATGTACATGAGGTTTTAGATGTGTATGAGAGAGACACTAACCTATTCTAGACAAAAGAGAATTGACCCATAGTACTAGGCGAAGGACTTGCCTCTACGCATAGAGTGGGTTTCCAGACATAAGATATGTCTTTCCCCCATCTTCCATTTTATATACCTATGGGCCATCCATGAAATGCAGTAAACAGGCATTCAGTGACTCATAATCCATCAGAAGCAATCAGGAGATACAATAAATCTGAATGAACATTCATGCAGAGAATCTACAAAGGCCAAGTTCTCTTCTTAAAAACTTAAATCTTTCATTTCCCAGTGGTTTTGTAAAGATGTCAACAATTTATCTTTCAGATTCAATGAATTCAAGCTCAATCTCCTTTTTACTAACTTCATCTCTAAGAAAGTGATGTTTGATTTCAATGTGTTTTATCCTAGAGTGGTGAACCTGATTTTTAGTTAAGGAAATGGCACTAGTGTTATCACAAAAGATTGTAATGCAACCAAGATTGATAAGGTGGTCAATTAATTGGTGTTTAATCCAGAGGACTTGGGCAGCACAGTTGCCTGCAGCCACATACTCTGCCTCAGCAGTGGATAGGGAGACAGTGTGATGTTTCTTAGATGCCCAAGACACTAGACACCCACCTAGAAATTGACAATATCCACTAGTACTTTTCCTATCTATCCTACACCTGACATAGTCTGCATCTGTGTAAGCTATCAGATCTAGCTCACACTTAGCAGGATACCATAAGCCAAAGTCTAGGGTGCCAGACAGATACCTAAAAATCTGTTTCACAACTATCAAGTGTGATTCCTTAGGACATGCTTGAAATCTAGCACACAAACATACTGAGAATTGAATATCAGGTCGAGAAGCAGTAAGGTATAGCAAGGATCCAATCATACCTCTGTATAATTTGGGGTCTACCATTTTACCTTCAGGGTCTGAATCAAGAGTACTGGTAGATGCTCCCATTGGTGCGGTTATTGCCTTGAGGTTCTCCATCTTGAATTTCTTCAGAAGATCCTTGATGTATTTCTCTTGAGTTATAAATGTTCCTTCTGTGGTTTGACATACCTTCAACCCAAGAAAAAAGTTTAGCTCTCCCATTGAGCTCATCTCAAATTCACTGGTCATTAAAGCTGAAAATTCATCACACAGGGATAAATTGGTTGATCCAAATACTATATCATCTACATAAATTTGAATGATCAAAATTTTCTTTTCACATACCTTTGTGAATAGTGTTTGGTCCACCTTACCTCTAGAGAATCCCTTTTCTGTGAAGAACTTGCTCAGCCTGTCATACCAAGCTCGGGGAGCTTGCTTCAATCCATAAAGTGCCTTATCAAGTTTGTACACATGGTCAGGAAATTCAAGACACTCAAAACCTTTGGGTTGCTTAACATATACATCCTCTTTTATTTCACCATTTAGAAAAGCAGATTTGACATCCATCTGCTGTAGGGTTATTCCTAGACTGCATGCAGTAGCCAAAAGAATTCTAATGGCTTCTAGCCTAGCTACAAGGGCAAAGGACTCTTCAAAGTCAATACCAAACTCTTGGTTGTACTCCTGAGCAACCAGTCTAGCCTTATTTCTAACAATTTTACCTTGCTCATCAGATTTATTACGAAACACCCATTTAGTGCCTATTATGTTGCCATGAGAGGGTTTAGGAACTAGGTGCTAGACCTTGTTCCTATCGAATTGATTAAGTTCTTCATGCATGGCATTAATCCAATGTTCATCCTGAAGGGCACTATCTATGTTTTTAGGTTCTACTTGAGATACTAAAGCAAATGAGTTCAATTCATTTTCAATTCTTAAGTGTGCTCTAGTTCTCGGTGGGTCATTTAGACTACCAATTATATTCTCAAGGGGATGGTCTCTAAGAAATTTAATGTTATTGACCTGATTGCCTGAATTCTCATTTACCTCCCCCTGAGTTCCAGATACTTCAGGTTCTTCAGCAGACTCTACATTTTGATCTTCTTTGTTCTTCAGAATTACTCCATCAATCTTGTCCCTACATAAATCATTTTCAATTCTAATTGCATACTCATCAAAGACAACATGAGGAGACTCTTCTACAGTTTTAGAATTGAGATTAAAAATTCTGTAAGCTCTAGACTGATCAGAATAACCTAGAAATATTCCAGGTTCACTTTTGGGTTCAAACTTATCAAGATCTCTCTTGAAATTTACATGAACAAAACATTTACAACCGAAAACCTTGAAATGAGCTAGAGAGGGTTTCTTACCTTTCAGAATTTCATAATGAGTCATTTGAGTTGTGGGTCTTACCAGGGCTCTATTAATGATGTAGCATGAAGTGTTAATGGCCTCTGCCCAAAACTTCCTTGGTAGGTTCCCTTCTACCAGCATAGTCCGAGCCATTTCTACTAATGTTCGATTTCTCCTCTCCACCACTCCATTCTGCTCTAGAGTTCTTGGTGAGGAGAACATGTAAGTTATACCATTCTCCCTGTAAAAATCATCAAAATGTGAGTTGACAAACTCACCACCATGATCAGACAAAATATTCAAAATAGCATGCTCATTAGTCTATTTTATTTTGTAAAAGAACTCCTGAAATTCTTCAAAAGCTTTATTTTTGTGAGACAAGTAAAAGACCCAAGTAAATCTAGAAGAATCATCAACAAGTACAAAACCATATCTCTTTCCAGATAAGCTAACTGACCTGGTGGGTCCAAATAAGTCCATTTGGATTAGCTCATATGGTTTAGAAGATAGGTTTTCAGTTCTAGATTTAAATGATTTTCTGGTTTGTTTACATTGAGTGCATGCCTCACAGATTTTATTTTCATTTTTGAAAGAAATTTCAGGAAGCCCTTTTACCATGCTATGTTTATTCAGTTTATGTAGCACACTATAGCTAGCATGACCTAATCTACGATGCCATAGATAAGCTAGGTCATCCTTATTAACATTAAGACAAATATTAGAATGTGCTACATCATCTAAGTCTACCATATAGATGTTATTGATTCTCTTACCAGAAAATTTAACATATTCAGAATTAGGTTCAAAAATTATGCATGCAAGAGAGTCACAAACCACTTTATGGCCTTTATCACACAGCTGGCTAATGCTAAGCAAGTTATAGGCAAGGCCTTCTACCAACAGCACTTCATCAATGCAACAAGAAGAACACTTACCTACTTTACCTGATCCAACTATTTTCCCTTTGGTATTACCTCCGAAGGTAACATGACATGCATCCTTCTTCACCAACATGCAAAATTTATCTTTATCCCCGGTCATGTGCCTGGAGCAGCCACTGTCAAGATACCATCTGTTTTGATTAGCTGCCAGGCATACCTGCAAGGGAATCAAGTAGAATGATTTGGAACCCAGAACTTCTTGGGTCCCATAAACGTATTTATTTCATGTAGGCTAGAAACAAGATGTTTTAGTATCCACATTTGATTTGGTTTCTTTATAGCAGTTGTAGATTTCTCATCATTCAGTTTTGTCTGCCTCTTCTTGCCACATTTATTCTTTGAGATTTGTTTCTTAGGTGTGGCTTGTTTCTTGCTTTTGAAGTCATTCTTAAAGTTCCTTTGCCAGTGATCAGTCCAATAGGCATTGGGAGCAGTAGGTGTACCAAAGACCCTGGACTGACTTGGCTTGGAGTTGATAAAGCTATAAGAGTTATGACTTCTGAAATTGTTAACCCTAGTCATAGGAATCCCAAGGATAAGGCTGATGCCTTTGAGTAGAGTATGACTTCTGAAAGTAATTCTGCATTGGCCTCCTGTAGAAGCTACCTAGACCTCCCTTTCCAAAGTTATGATAGTAAGTGCTGTGAAATGTGGGGTAGGTAGGAACAGTATTGTGGTAGCCTTGACCTGAGGTTCTTCTACTCGGCCCTTGATTCCTAGGGACTTATACCAAGATGAAGTAGATGGAAATTGATAGGTGCCTCGACCATTCTGTGGAGATTTGTCTGTTTTCATTTTGGGTCTTCCTTGGACTCTAGCTCTAGAAGTCTGACCCCTAGCATGTCCCTTGGTCTGAGGCATGGGAGTGTATGAGCATGATTCCCTAGACACCTTCCCTTTCCCCTTGTCCTTGGCACTGGGTTTAGTTTTCTCAACATATTTAATTTTGTTCTTATTCTGACTTTCTCCAGAAGTCATTTTAATCAGGGGTTGGAATGTCCCCTTTTCTGCCACAAAGGAGATAGTTCTGATGTCAAACCTCTCCTTATTAGTTGGGTTAAAACCCAAACCTTCCTTTCTAAATTTCTTTTGTTCCCAAGATGGCGTTTAGATTTTCTGCACCTTGTGTCATGCCTTCAAGAGAATTTTGTTTGTCTTTGTTTTCTTTTTCTAGATTTTAATGACCTTTTTGAGTTCAGCATTTACACCATTGATGGCTTCATATTTTTCAGTTGTTATTCTGGTTTCTTCCTCAAATTCATGTATTCTCATTTTAAGTTCATCAGTGGAATTCTGCAAGTTTTCATTTTCCTCTTTCAAATTATCTAACATGCTTTTATAACATTCAGCTTCATTCAGGGAGTTTTTCAGTTCTGAATTTTCAGTCTGTAGACAGGTAATTTTATCAGACAGAGAAGTATCATTAGCTAATGAATTCATTTTCCTTTTTAAATGTCTGTTCTCCCTACGCATGTCTTCATATTTTTCTAAAATTTCAGCATAAGCATTCTCCCATTCATCTTGTGTAAAGTTGTCAAAAGGAGAAATTACCTCATCATCACATTTTGCCATCAAGCAAATCTTGTCTTCTGTCTCACTGTCAGAGGAGCTGCTCTGACTTCCTTCTTCTTCATCACTCCAGGTGCTAACCATAGCTTTTCCCCTTTTGTTCTTCCACCTGGGATGCTTGTCCTTGAGCTCTGGATAGTCCGCTTTGAGATGTCATGCTTTCCTGTAATTGTAGCAAACAATGGCATCAGTTTTCTTGGCAGGTTCAGGTTTATGTTTGGACTGTCTTTTTCCTGAGAAGTACTTTTTCCTTAGCCCTTTCCCTTCTTTCCTCAAGAATTTCTTGAACTTCATGGTGAACAT
Organism: Amorphophallus konjac; assembly: GCA_022559845.1. Classification (NCBI taxonomy): domain Eukaryota; kingdom Viridiplantae; phylum Streptophyta; class Magnoliopsida; order Alismatales; family Araceae; genus Amorphophallus; species Amorphophallus konjac. Next base: position 52,495,043 of record CM040117.1, read on the forward strand.
AGCAAACTCATCCGGATCTTCCTCAGAGCTAGTATGCTGCTGATGGGGGCGTCCCTTGCCCCTCCACATTTTTTCGAAGCTCAGATGGATGACGACATGCGCCATTGTGTTCTTCACATTTTTCTGAGTCTATCCATGTAATTTTTATATTTTATTTGAGTCATAAACTATATAATTTTCCTTTTATTTGAGTCCAGTACCTAGTATAAGGGTTATTTACCTAAGTTAAGTGTCATTAGATTGTCTAGGTTGGTTAATGGGGCCAATTCAATGGGCTAGGCCCATGGGCGCCCCCACCTGGATAGAGCTGGTCAATTGTTAGTTTGTCAGGGTCAGTTTCGTCATATGAAAAGTCCAGTCCCCATAAATACCCCCCTTCACCCCCTCATTTGTAATCTTTTGGTCAATCAAAAAAACTGAGTACATTTTAGTGTAACTGGAGTGGATTCCCCATCTCTCTATCTCTCTCTCTAAGGGGTAGATTCCCCTCCCTCTCTTCCCTCTCTTATCTCTCTCTCTAAAGGGGGCCGCCCCCATTCTCTCTCCTCCCCTCTCAACCACTTCCTCTCTCCCCTCCCCCTCCATTAAAGCCACTCTAACTTCCCACAACCCCTCTCTTTACTCCACCCCATCCCCAAGAGATACTCCTCCAATCCTTGCTCCACCCTCCAACCACAAACTACCCTCTCCCCTTCCCCAAGCACCTCTCTCATCTCCCAAGGGGAGAATCCCATCTTCCCAAGCCCCCCTTTACCTTCCCCACACGCATCTTCCCATCCCCAAGACCAAAAATTAATCCCACCCTTAAACCCATTTTCAAGTACCCTTTCCCTCTCTCCCTTCCAACCCAAATTCGCAGCTCTCCCTCCCTCCACCTGCTAGACCCCCTTCCAGCCCCCATTCTCCCCCTCCCTCACCCTGGTTTGCCCCCTCCCAGTCCCCCTCACAGCTAGGGGTTGCCCCCACACCCATCCACCCCATTTCCCATCCCTTCTACCCCATTCCCCACAACCTATCACCACCTGCAATTCTCAGGTCACAGGCAGCAGAGTACCAGCAACTTGTAGAGACTGCCACGTCATCGCCAAGAAGCTTCAGAGAGCATACCATATACCGATGGAATCGTCATATAGTCTACTTCGCAACAGAGGTGGTCCCGCCTCTGTCTGATTCTTGGCTGCCCGGAGGAGTCTTCACCGCCGAACTGTGCAATTTCTCCCTAGTAGTCACCCAACTGCAGCTTGCAGAGGCTACCATGACCAGTACCTTGACGATATTGAAGCAGTGTTTGGCTGAAGACTTCTGCTACGAGTCCCCTTTCATCTCCAAGAAGCGGAGCGTCGTTTGAAGCCCGAAGCAGAAAGTTGCAAATTTCCTACCCCGAGTGCACAGGTCAGTCCAAGTGGAGACAGATTCGACCTCCTTCCACTCTTCTGGCCCTCGCGGTCTGCTCCGACCTCCGCCGATGGCCCCGTGGGTCTCCTTTCGAAGATAACTCAACCACGAACGCACTGTCCTAGTCTCGCCGTCAACGGAGCATGGGAGTGGTCGTGAAAGCCTTCCCTTCCAACAATAGCGGTCCAGACACTACCAAGAGCAGAGTGCAGCAGTCCAGATCCTGACCCTACCCTGGTCATCGTCGTCGTCATCAAGAAATTCCCCAATAATTCTGACGACCTCTTGGGCTAGCCCAGGAGATTTTGACGCTAGTTTCGTCAACAAAGGAGTTCGAGAGAGCCCGTGGCAGCACCGACAGTGACTGCCTATCCGACTGTTCCTGAAGCTAGCAGAACCGAGGAGCTCGATAATTCGGCTTCTAGCTTAGTTTTTCCCCCACCCCGCCTGGCCGGCTAACTGCCCCTCCCTGCGTGGAGGTAGTTTTGGATGTAATTTCAATAAGTCCCCGCCCCGAGATCCCCCTCCTGCGAGAGGTGTAGTGCTGTAACATTTTTATTTTTAGGTCAAAGCTACACCGATGCGGCGTGAGGGTGTGTACCCACGCCTCCCCGCTCGCCCTCGTCTCCGGTCGGGATCGGTGTATTCAGGCCGATCAAGTGAGCTTCTGGTCACTTCTCTTTGCTGGTATTCCTTGCTTAATTAGTATTGTCTCTTAGCTCCGTCGGACGGTGAGAGAGTGCCCGGTCCCAAATTGTCATCAAATTGAGCAACCAGCGCGGAGCAAGTTGTGAGAGAGACCCTACAACCCACGCCCGTGGCGTGCTGGCCACCGTTAAATTGGGCATCCCGGCCCTTAGGGGTTCAGCCTCAAGCTTGCCAAATCCCCGGAGCATCAAGTCCCGCCTCGGACCCTCTCCATCATCACCTGGTTGCCCACGGGCACATGTGTGCATTACGCGGGTGAGTCCGCTAGAGTGATATCGCCGGTACATTGCTTGCTTGCGAGTATAGGTCCAAGGTGCATTGGCCTTGTGGCTATCACCCCAAGGTGGTGTCACATCAAGTGGTATCAGAGCAAGTTCTCAACTTATCTCTACAAGTTGGTCTTAGGGCGGCAATATGCATTTAGATTCTCCTGGTGCATCGCTCTTGTCCACTAGTATGGCCGCCTCATACCGACTATACCCATCGGCCCTCTCCATGAGTCCAAACCCCCAAGGAAAACCCACCACCAACAAACATGGCCTCCACGGCCATGTCGACTACCTAATGGGAGCCGTGACTTATGCCAATGAGCGGCTTGATAGCCTATCGGGTCGACTCAACCAATTAAGGGAAAATGGGCTCGCCCCAAGGGTGACCGATAGGAGTGCACCTTCCCACCCACCCACCTTTGATGGGTCTAGCAAACCGAGCGACTATTTAGATTGGGAAGTCTCAATGGACCATTACTTCACTTGGTATCCCATGTCTGAGGATGAGAAAGTCTGGTTTGCCAAATCACAACTTACCAAACGGGCTCAAACCTATTGGCTGCAAATTGTCGGGCTAAGGATAATTAGAATAGAAGATCCCATCACCACTTGGGGAAACATGAAGGAACAACTTAGGGCTAGATATGTGTCCCCTTCCTACTCGCGTCGTCAAAGCCCAAGGAGCACTTCAACTCCTCCATCCCCACCCGACCAACCCAAGATTCCAATTCCCCAATTCCCCCCACCCCAACCAAAACCCCATTCCACAACCCACACCACTCAAGCCCCATTGGCCCCCTCCGCCACCCCTCGCCTCACCCCTTCTCAAAAGAGAAAGAGCCCTATGGAGATAGAAGTGAGTGAAATAACCTCGGATAAGTGCGAGCCAGAATGTTATAGGTGCCACAAATTGGGGCACATCGCCGGACAATGTCCCACGAGGAAGCATCTTCCCATGCCCCTAGTGGTTGAAACCTCTCCCACCCCGGCCACCATTACCCCTCCATCGTCCCCCAACAGGGACACCCCTCCCAAGGCCAATCTTCCCAAACCCCCTCAACCCACCCATCTTCCCCTCCCTACCCCCAACCCAACCCCAACCTAGACCTCCACTACTTCCCTTACCAATCCCAACCCAGGCCCATGCTTGTTCACCACCTCGGGTGCACCACACACCGACTATCACCATCACCCCACCCCCAAATGACTGTCCCAGCCCCTTGGTAGAGGAGACCATGGCCCACACACCCACCCAAGAAGAGGTGGGTATTAATCCGAACCCACCTCCCGCCATAAAGGAAATCCAAGAGCTTCCCATTCCATTCACCTCTCCTAGCCCGGTCCTTCAAGAACTAACCACCACCACTCATGGCACCCTCACCGTGAATGAGTCAATACTCCAATGGCTCATGTAAGGCCCCACCACCCCTAGTTCACCCCCACACCTCTCACCTATGGGACATCAATCCGAAATTATTCCCCTCCCCTCCTTTCACACCACGATCCAATCCTACTATGAGGTAGAGGGTTGGGATGATCTCCTCAAGGGTCTAGAGTGACAATTAGACTTGACTTGCTTGTTGACCCTAGGGGTGGACCGACCCAAGAGCCTTGACCTCATCCACCCATGCGTCAAGTCTATCACCTCGGTTTGCACTGCTGGTTGCTACACTAGCAACCTCCTTTTCCTTCTCCCTATAGTACAAGAACCCATCTCGGTCCACTCCCCTACCATTGAGATCCCAAGGACATTGGCCAACCCACCCACTCACTACACCGGCCCAATCATCCCAATAGATGAGGAAGACCCACCTTGTGAAGACCTTGAGGACATAGAGCACTTCTTTCTAGGAAGCCAATCCACGACCCCTTTGATCCCTTCTAATGGGAGCCTAGTTACCCATATGACCCACCCACCTTACCCACAACCCATCTTTCCCTACCCCAACCAACCATGTTGGACCAAGTCCACCTCTTCCAAGACTCGGGCCACACAAAGGGAACCATCGCCATAGGCAACATATGCCTAGGAAGCAAGGAAGAGCCCCTCTTCATAATGCCCACCTTCCTAGATCCCTTCGACTCTTTCACATGGAAGTTCAAAGGTCATCCCACACCCATACACATGGAAGTCATCTTTGGGATAGGAGTGCATAAGTCTTGGCATAATACACCACTTGGCATGATTAGAAAGCCGGGTCCATTCATTCACATCACCCACATGTCAAGTAGGAAGCATGAGTGGTCCCTATTTGGGTGTAACGGTCCTCCCCGATTCAGCATTGGTCTTATGTATGCTAGGAGCCTTCATGGATGTCCGGGTCCTCCGGCATTCATCACACCCACGCATAAGCGGGACACCTATGGTTGCCCCGGTCCTCCCAAATCATTCAAAGTCTTCATAACATCAATGCACGATAGGTCTATATGTGGTTGTCCTGGACCACCTTTGCATACCACACATTTCCCACTCACACTGCATCATAGTGCATGGCATATGCAACCAAGCAAGCATCAAGCAACGAGCGGTGAGATTTACAAGAAGCAGGCAAAAGCTCGTAAGCGCCGTTTGGAATTCCAAGTATGTAACCTAGTGATGGTGACTTTGGAGTGGCTCTACCCTAGGGTCACCTCCACATCGAGGGCATGAGGACTTGGACCTTCCCAAGTTTCGAGTGGCTTTGGCAACTCGGCTTACGGGTTGGACTTACCGATGGGTTTTGGGATTCACCCCACTTCCCACGTGGCGGACCCGACACCCTCTAAGGGCACCGCGGTGGATCCCATTGAGAGCTTCGAGCCTACCCCAACTTTTGTGAGTGACACCTCGGAGAGTCTCCACAAATCAGCATGTGAGTCCGACGTGTGCACATGGAGGTAATGCTGGACAAGCAAGATGTCATCACCACCAAGAGGGTGTGTCCGAGCCACCTTGAGAAGTTGAAGCGCTGTCCACCGGCTATGGACGCGGGGTCGAGTCAGAAGATCGTGGTTCGCCTGGAGCTGCTTGGGTGTACCACTTCCCCGGTGGACCCATACTCGACGGGGTTGAGTTCTCCCCACCCCGGGGGTATGATGGGGGCATCCCTTGCCCCTCCACATTTTTTTGAAGCTCAGATGGATCGACGACATGCGCCATTGTGTTCTTCACATTTTTATGAGTCTATCCATGTAATTTTTATATTTTATTTGAGTCATGAACCATATAATTTTTCTTTTATTTGAATCCAGTACCTAGGTATAAGGGTTATTTACCTAAGTTAAGTGTCATTAGATTGTCTAGGCTAGTTATTGGGCCCAATTCAATGGGCTAGGCCCATGGGCGCCCCCACCTGGATAGAGCTGGCCAATTATTAGTTTGTCAGGGTCAGTTTTGTCATATGAAAAGTCCAGTCTCTATAAATACCCCCCTTCACCCCCTCATTTGTAATCTTTTGGTCAATCAAAAAAATTGAGTGCATTTTAATGTAATTGGAGTGGATTCTCTATCTCTCTCTCTCTAAGGGGTGGATTCCCCTCCCTCTCTTCCCTCTCTTATCTCTCTCTCTCTAAAGGGGGTCGCCCCCCATTCTCTCTCCTCCCCTCCCAACCACTTCCTCTCTCCCCTCCCCCTCCATTAAAGTCACTCCAACTTCCTACAACCCCTCTCTTTACTCCACCCCATCCCCAAGAGATACTCCTCCAATCCTTGCTCCACCCTCCAACCACCAACTACCCTCTCCCCTTCCCCAAGCACCTCTCTCATCTCCCAAGGGGAGAATCTCATCTTCCCAAGCCCCCCTTTACCTTCCCCACACACCTCTTCCCATCCCCAAGACCAGAAATTAATCCCACCCTTAAACCCATTTTCAAGTACCCTTTCCCTCTCTCCCTTCCAACCCAAATTCGCAGCTCTCCCTCCCTCCACCTGCTAGACCCCCTTCCAACCCCCATTCTCCCCCTCCCTCACCCTGGTTTTCCCCCTCCCAGACCCCCTCACAGCTAAGGGTTGCCCCCACACCCATCCACCCCATTTTCCATCCCTTCTACCCCATTCCCCACCACCTATCACCACCTGCAATTCTCAGGTCACAGGCAGCAGAGTACCAGCAACTTGCAGAGACTGTCACGTCATCACTAAGAGCTTTAGAGAGCATACCATATACCGGTGGAATCGTAGTCCAGTATACTTCGCAACAGAGGTGGTCCCGCTTCCATCTGAGTTTGTGGCTGCCCGGAGGAGTCTTCACCGCCGAACTGCGCAATTTCTCCCTGGTAGACACCCAACTGCAGCTTGCAAAGGCTATCACGACCAGTACCTTGAAGATATTGGAGTGGCGTTTGGCTGAAGACTTTTGCTACAAGTCCCCTTTCATCTCCAAGAAGCGGAGCATCGTTTGAAGCCCGAAGCACAAAGTTCCAAATTTCCTACCCCGAGTGCGCAGGTCAGTCCAAGTGGAGACAAATTCGACCTCCTTCCACTCTTCGGGCCCTCGCGGTCTGCTCCGACCTCCGTCGGCGGCCCCGTTGGTCTCCGTTCGAAGAGAACTCAACCACGAACGCAATGGTCCTAGTCGTGCCATCAACGGAGCACGGGAGTGGTCGTGACAGCCTTCCCTTCCAACAATAGCGGTCCAGACACTGCTAGGAGCAGAGTGCAGCAGTCCAGATCCCGACCCTGCCTCGGCCGTCGTCGTCATCAAGAAATTCCCCAATAATTCTGATGACCTCTTGGGCCAACCCAAGAGATTTTGACGCTGGTTTCGTCAACAAAGGAGTTTGGGAGAGCCCATGGCAGCACCGACAGTGACTACCTATCCGGCTATTCCTGAAGCTGGCAGAACCGGGGAGCTCGGCAATTCGGCTTCTAGCTTAGTTTTTCTCCCACCCCGCCTGGCCGACTGACCGCCCCTCCCTACGTGGAGGTAGTTTTGGATGTAATTTCAATAAGTCCCCGTCCCGAGATCCCCCTCCTGTGAGAGGTGTAGTGGTGTAACATTTTAAATTTCAGGTCAAAGCTACACCGACGCGGCGTGCAGGTGCGTACCCACGCCTCCCCGCTCGCCCTCGTCTCCAGCCGGGATCGGTGTATTCACGCCGATCAGGTGAGCTTCTGGTCACTTCTCTTTGCTGGTATTCCTTGCTTAATTAGTATTGTCTCTTAGCTCTGTCGGACGGTGAGAGAGTGCCCGGTCCCAAATTGTCATCAAATTGAGCGACCACCACAAAGCGAGTTGTGAGAGAGACCCTACAACCCACACCCTTGGCTTGCTGGCCACCTGTGAAATTGGGCATCCCGGACCCTTAGGGGTTCAGCCTCAAGCTAGCCAAATCCCCCAGAGCATCAAGGTCCCGCCCCGGACCCTCTCCATCATCACCGGGTTGCCCACGGGCACATGTGTGTGTTACACGGGTAAGTCCGCTAGAGTGGGTTCGCCGATCCATTGCTTACTTGCGAGTATAGGTCCAAGGTGCATTGGCCTTGTGGCTATCACCCCAAGGTGGTGTCACATCAGCTGCACTCACTAGATGACCCTTTGCTAGAGTTGACCTTAAGAGCTAAGGGTTTCCTTCTCTTCTCAGACTCATCAACTTTCTTGAGGTTCAACTCATATGTCATGAGAGAACCGATAAGCTCATCTACAGTGGTCGTAGCAAGGTTCCTAGACTCCTCCACTACAGTGGCCTTGGTATGCCAGATGGGTGTCAGGGACCTTAGAATTTTTCTAACAATTTCATACTCACTGTAGATCTTTCCTAGAATTCTCAAGCTATTAGTGATCACATTCAAGCGAGCGTACATCTTAGATATGGACTCTTCAGGCTTTATTTTGAAAGCCTCGTACTCAGAGACTAACATATTAGCTTTAGTTTCTCTAACCTGAGATGTCCCTTCGTAAATAACCTCTAACTTATCCCACATCTCCTTAGCAGTGGTACAAGAGGAAACTCTGGAGAATTCAGTGGGATAGAGAGCACATTGTATAGCATTGATAGCTCCCCAATTCAGAGTGGACTTTCGGATATGCTCCTTAGTCCAGAATTCCTCATCTGGAGGTAAATCAAATGGACCTTTACCCACCACCTTCCATATCTCATAATCCTTAGCACTGAGAAAAACCTGCATCCTATTCCTCCAATAAGCATAATTGCTACCATTAAAGAATGGTGGCTTGCTAGTTGAGTGACCATTAGCGACTATACCTTTAGCATCCATATCTAATCTCCCTAGGATGTGAAGTCCTACGGGAGAGTTAGGCTCTGATACCACCTGTTGGGACGGATGGACGCTACGATCTAGAGGGGGGTGAATATATCTACCCCTTCTCAACTCTACAGCAGTTAAAAAATCAATGCGAAATAAAAACAAACTACTGTAACTCAATTCAGAGATGAAAATATCAGCAATATTAAAAAGGATCAGATGACAGAACCTAGCAGTTAGCTAACCATCCAGGTATAGTACGGTGGCGGTGGGTTATCCTCACGCAAGAGGTGGAATTCCAGATAAGCGATGCTTATCCTTTCAACCACGTCTTTTGATACACCTACTGGATGAAAGGCTTTGGCAACATTCTCAGATAGAAATTATATCAAGTGAAGGCCTGAATCACTTAAAACTCTTAAGCATTCATCCGAACATCAAGCAAGCATAAACGATAAAGACATTAGAGCACAATCCAATCACACAGAACACAGAAATTTTAGGTGGTTTGATTTTCACCTACATCCACCCCACACTTGACCAAGTGTGGCTTACTGCTGATTCACAGCTTCAATCCGCTGATCCACAGCTTCGGGGATTAGATCCCTACACACCGCTGATCCATAGCTTCGGGGAAATGATCCCAGACCGCTGAGCCTCACAACTTGCTACTGCTGAGCTTTACAGCTTCGCTGTCCAAGGTCTCAACCTCGCACGCTGACTCGCAGCTTGATAGAGTTCAGAAAACTTAAAACGAAAGAAAGGAAACAAGACAACAATGTAGCTCTCTAGGAGCAGATTGACTCTGGATTTGATCCACGAGTCAATTACAATTACCAATACTCTCAAGCTCTCTCAAACTTAGACTTACGATACTCTGATCTCCTTCAGATTTCTCCTCTCAGCTTCAGGCTCTCTTCAGCTTCGTAGTCTTCTCCGTCTCTCTGCGCTTGCTCTGCCAATCTTCGTCTCTCGCTCACTCGCTTTGTCTTTCTTCTTCTCTTCAATTTTTGATATATCTAGATCTGAGGGATCATGTCCCTTTTTTATAGCCTTTGCAAGGAGAGGGCGCGTGGAAACCACATTTCCCGCCCAGGGAATCTTGAGACGAGCACTTCGTTGGAGGTCCACGTGTAAAGATCTGAAGGCTCACAGTTCCACGTGGCTGAATCTCCTTTCGAACCTTACCTTGGATCACGTGCCATTAACCTAGTACTTTAACTTTCTCGTGAGTCAAGTTCGCAGGTTGTCAGTGTACTCATCAAGTGTTCGACCATATAACTGACCTGGCAAACAGACGACAATATCATCTTTTAATTCATGAGATGACTCTATATATGTAGCACAATAATTTGCACTGACGTTACATGCAGAACAACTAAGTGTGCACCAACCCTTAGCAGCCGACCATATAAGTAAGCATTGGCCTTCTATGAAGGAGAAGAAGTATGTTTGGACCAATGTGCTGGCCGATCAGAATATGCACGGACCTGCTATGCATAGAAAGACAAAGATGCACTGACGTTGTCTATCTCAATAGAAAGATGCACCGACCTCTATATTCGTAAGGCAAACAATGCATTTATTTCTTACATGCGTAAGACACTGCATGCACTGACTATGGTTAGGCACGATACAAATGTGCACCAACATGAGTCCATACATATATCAATATGCATCGACTTTATTTTGCCTTATAAAGGATGTGCACTGACCTTACTGAACCTTGCACCGACTCTATGCAAGTAAAATGTAAAACCTGCACCGACTATGTGCACAATGCAAACATGCACCGACTATATGCAAAACTTGCACTGACTATATGCCAATGCAAAAAATGCACCGACTATATGCCAATGCAAAATATGCACCAATTTTGTATGGAGCCATACAAGACATGCATTGACTTTCAATGCAGAAGAGCAAAATGTGCACTGACCTTCTTTGAATGAAGCAAGAAGGGTGCATCGCCCGCATATGCAGATGGCGCAAACTTGCATCGACCTAAGTATGCAATGCAAGTTCATGAAGCTATAAACTGCTATTTAGTGTTATCAAAACAAAATACAATGTATAAATGAAATGTATAGATGCCAATCATCAAAACAAAATAGGAAAGTAACTTCAGTGAATTTAAGACAGAGGTGACATGACATGAAATATATTGTACCACATAAACTCCTACAACACTCCCCCACTTAAAAGAATTTGGTCCCCAAATTCAATTTCATATAGATATGGAGGGTACAAAGTTCTTACAATTTTGAAATAAGTCAGGGAATCTTCTCTTCATAGATTCTTCGATCTCCCATGTGGCTTCATGTTCGAAACTTTTATTCCATTGAACCTTCACCATGGGAATAACCTTGTTCTATAGTACACGAACCTCTCGATCAATGATCTTTACTAGCTTTTGTTCATATATGAGGTCCTTTTGTATCACCAGGTTGTCATGATCTATGACGTGGAACGGATCATGAACATACTTCTTAAGCATAGAGATGTGAAATACATTGTGGACATTGGATAGTTACGGTGGCAAGGCGATTCGATAGGCAACCTCGCCAACTCTTTCTAGCACTTCGAAGGGACCGGTATATCTTGGTGTAAGCTTGCCCTTAACACCAAATCTTCTAATGCCTCGTCCTGGAGAAACCTTAAGAAAGACATGATCTCCGACTTGGAACTCCAAGTCTCTTCTTCTAGTATCAGCATACGTCTTTTGTCTTGATTGAGCCATCTTGAGTCTTTCTCTAATGAGTTGTACTTTCTCAGTCGTATCCCTTACCATATCTGGGCCTAGAAGTTGCCTTTCCCCAACTTCATCCCAGCATATTGACGAGCGATAACTCCTTCCATATAATGCTTGGAAGGGTGCCATTTGAATACTTATCTGGTAACTGTTGTTATATGCAAACTCGACTAGGGGTAGATGATCATGCCAGCTTCCACCAAAATCAATAACGTAAGCCCGTAGCATATCTTCTACAACTTGATTTGTTCTCTCGATCTAACCATCCGTTTGAGGATGAAAAGTTGTGCTGAAATTAAGTCTCATCTCCAACGAATGTTGTAGACCCTTCCAAAAATGAGAAGTGAAGCGCGGGTCTCCGTCAAACACGATCGAAACGGTAACTCCATGTAGTCTGATGACTTCTTTGATGTACAAGGGGGCTAGAACATCAACCGACCATCGGCTCTTTATAGGCAAGAAGTGAGCCGACTTGGTCAATCGATCTATGATAATGTAGCAACCCTGATAAAATAAAGATTTTTAAATAAATCAAATTAAGATAAAAGTTAATTAAATAAATGATGAGTGCCTAAGCAAATAAATAATAAGCCAAAAAAAAAAAGAAAATAACGCCTTGAGTCAAGGCGCTATTTCAAAAAGAAACGCCCTTATACAAGGCGCAAATCCTAAAAAGGACGCCAACACCCAAGAGCGTCAATTCTCAAAACGACCCAAATAACTAAACGGGCAAGTAAACGTAACGCCCTTTACTTGGACGCGTTTTATACAAGAAACGATGCTTGACAAGGGGTCAATTTAAATTCAACGCCCTCACCTAAGGCGTTAATTTAGTTCGATTTTCGTTCAACCCAGGACTCTATCCAGAGTAAGTTCTGGATAACTACGTCGAAAGTTGAATATAGTAGTGATGTGACACGACCTCGGACCTAATGCAAGCAAGCACAATCGTATTCAAAACAGGCCAAATTGGGCCACCGCTCTATCGTCACTCACCCAAGCCCGGGGTGACTTGGCAATGCCAAGGGGAGGATGTGGGGTTGGGCCCTTGCTGGTAGAGGGCCAGCAAGGCCAAGACTTGATTCCCAAAGGGTTGGGATGCCCAAATCAAGGGGGCCGACAAAGTGCCAAAGGCACCGGTTGCAATATTCCCACGGTGATCACTCAAGTTTATGGGGCTTGAGGATCGGGCTCTCACTCGCATAACCAGCGGAATTAGAACTAATATTGAAAGACAAGCACTAAGTGGAGTGAAGGTTTGAGCACTTACTCGACCGGATTGAAGAAACCGGTCCCGGTCGGAGACGAGGGCGAGCGGGGAGGCGAGTGGATCCCCACACGCCGCGGCGGTGTCGCTTGACCTGCCCAAACAAGTTACAACACTACACCTCACGTAGGAGGGGGATCTTGGGGTGGGGGTTAATAGAAATTACAATCAATACTACCTCCACACAGGGAGGGACCTTCAGCCGGTCAAGCGGGGTGGGGAAACTAAAGCAAAGAACGAGGAATAAGGGTGGACGCCGAATCTGCTTGCTGTCTGTGAGCCGGGATAGAGAGTCGGTGTTGCTGCTGTAGATCTTGATCAGGAATTTTGTTGACAACGAAACCAGAGGGAAAACCTTCGTAGCTGGAAGGGGAATGCCTCAGAATTTTCTTAATTTCTTCTGGAGTCGCTGCTGGTCGGGGCAGGAGCTTGAACAGGGCCTCTGTTTCTCGGACTAGCAGGGGCAGGTCACCAACAGTAGGATGCAGAGGCTGTCCTAGCCGCTCCCGAACTCCAAATTTGATGCCGTCAGCGCCGTTAGAACCGTGGGTGAGTCCTCTTTGCAGAAAAAGAAACGGGGACACCAGAAGAGGTCGGAGACAATCTGTGGAACCAGAAGAGTGAGGAGGGGTCGGTGCAGACTGTAGAAGGCAGAACCGCGCGTTCGGGGGAGAAAATTGGTAACTTCTGCTCCCGGATGCTGAATGAACTTCTGCTTCTTGAATCTGAAACTAGACAGGCCAAAGAGGAACTTTGAAGAAGAACTTGAAGACTGATTCCTTCAGGGTCCGTCGTGGCAGAGCTTCTAAACTGGTTCAGGTCCTTAGCCGAGGTAGAACCGCGCAGCTGTGGAAGAATGGACCTCCAGGATGGCTCGGAGATCGGAAGAAGACGAAACCACTTCGGTTGCGAAGGCGACTGGCAGACGCTTCCGACGATGGCTCTTGGGTCTTCAAACTCGTCCGGAGGTGATCGTGGTGGCCGCTGCAAGCTGCTGCTCTGCTGTAGATCTTCAGTTGAGAGCTGTAGGTTGATGATGATGGGGGGGAATGGGGTATATGGGAGGGGAAATGGGGGTGGATGAGTGTGGGGAAAGCCCGGGCTGTGAGGGGGTCTAGGAGGGGGTGTTCTAAGGTGGGGGAAGGGAAGAATGGGGTCTGGAAGGGGGTCTAACAGGTGGTGGGAGGAGGAGCTACGAATTTGGGAAGGTGGGTGAGAGGAGAAGGTGAGGGGGGGCACAAGTGAGTGGAGGGAAGGGTGGATTTCAAATTCAAATATGCTTTGGAAGTTGTGGGGTTGTGTGGGGAAGGGGTTGATTGTGTTGGAATGGGGAAAGTGGTGTTGGAATGTGGAGGATGGTGTTGGAATGGTGAGGGATCTCCTTGGGACTAGGGGGGTGGAGTAATGGAGGCCATGGGGAAGTGGAGGGCTTTAATGATGGTAGGTGGGGGTTGAGGTGGTTGGGAAAGGAGGAGAGAGAAGAAAATTCGAAATTGGGTGTTGAGGAGAGAGAAAGTGGAGTGAAAAAGAGGGATTAGGAGAGGGAAGGGTGGGGAATCTCTCCCCTAGGGTTTCTCACCCAAAAAATGTTGGAATCACTCCACTAAACTAAGCTTTGGATACTCAAATGGCATTTTTCATTGATTCATTCATTAAGTTGAAATGGGGGGAATGTGGTCCTATATATAGGAAACCCACATTTCTACAAAAGTCCCTTACAAAAGACTCAATAACAAATAACCGAAGGGGTAGGGGGGGCTCATGGGCCAAGCCCGAAGAATTGGGCCCAATAGCACATTACACAATCTAATGACACTCAAACTTAGGAAAATAAATGCAAGACCTAGGAACATGACTCAAATAAAAGGGAAAATACATCAAATGACTCAAATAAAATTACATAGGACTCAAAATTAAATGACTAAACCATGCCGGATGCAACCGGGGTGAGGAGACGAACGGTAAACGTGGGCATGGGAGGTGATGTCCCCATCATACTCCCGGGGTGCGGAGAACTCGACTCTGTCGAGTAAGTGTCCTTCCCTCCTTGGAGGGTGTAGAAGTGGTACCGCCCTCAAGTCTCCCGAACGAGACCGATCCATCCACCTGCCGAGATAGCGCTCATATACCTTGCTCCGAGTGGTAGTGACTTGTTCATCCAATATTTGTTCAATTTGTTCACGCTGGGCTCTCTTGGCTGGTGGTTTATCATCATGGGTGGGTGCTCTCTCAAGGGAAGAAGTAGGCTCAATCTCCTCACTAGGTACCACCGTGGGTCCCTTATATGGCACTAGGTCGGCAACATTGAATGTGGGACTTACTCCATACTCCTCATGGAGATCTAACTCGTTGGCATTTGCACCTATGCGCCTCAAGACCTGGAAGGGACCAGCCCCACGTGGCCTCAGTTTAGAGTTGGCTCCCGGGGAGAGCCTCTCCATCCTTACCATCACAAGGTCACCCACTTGGAATTCTTGGTGATGCCGATGAGAGTCGGCCAGCCTTTTATAAGCCTCATTCTTTTTGCTGATGTGCTTGCAAAGGTTTTCATGCAATTTTGTGAATGCTATCCTTTTAGTGGTTATGGGTGGACCTGGACAACCATAGATGGACCTATCCTGCCATGATGCCAGATGGACCATGATGAACCTTGGTGGGCCGGTGCAACCATTTGTGGACTTATCATGCAATGTTGTCATGTAGACTTTGGTGGGCCTAGGTGGGCCGGGGCAACCGTAGGTGAACCTATCATGTAAAGTGGTGATGAATGTGGGGGGGCCCGGACATCCGTAGATGCTTTTGACATGCTTAAGATCCATGATGAATGAAGGAGGACCATGACATCCGAATGTGGCCCACTCATGCTTTCTACTTGACATGTGAGTGATATGAATGAATGGACCCAACATAGTGTTCATGCCAAGGGGTGTGGAAAGCCTAGACACATGCATGCTTTTCCCAAAAGTGACTTCCATGTGTATAGGTGTGGGACAACCTTTGAACTCCCATTGGAAAGGATCGAATGGATCTAAGAAGGTGGTCATCATGGGGTGGGGCACCACCTTATTCCCTAGGGATATATGGTCCAAGGTTATGGCTCCCAAGGTGCAGCCCGGGTCATGGATGAGGTGGGTTTGGCCCAATATGGTGAGTGAGGGTAGGACAGGGTGGGTGGTTGGTAAGATGGTTGGGTCATATGAGTCCTTGACTCCCATTGGAAGGGATCATATGGATCGTAAAATAGGTCACTTAGGGGGAGGAACTCCATGTCCTCAAGATCCTTAAAAGGTGCTAAGTCATCCTTCCCTATGATAGTTGGGCCAATGTTCTTGACAAGTGGGTCGGCCATGAGTGGAGGGCTTGGCTTTCTACCCGAGATAAGAAGCTCTAAATCGAGGAGAAGGTTGGGCTCATCGGTGTAGGGAGGAATAGAAGGAGGTCGCTAGTGTAGCAACCATTGGTGCAAACCGAGGTGATAGACCCAATGCATAGGTGTAGGAGGCTAAGGCTCCTAGGTTGTTCGGCCATAGGAGTCAACATGCTAGTGAACTCAATTTGCCATGCTAAGCCCCTAAGAAAATCCTCTAAGGTCTCCACTTGATAGGATGCTTGGATTGTGGTGTGATAGGAGAAGATGGGCACTAGGGGAAAATTTTGTTCTATGGGAGGGCAAACATGGGTCGAGGTCTCTCTAATTAGGCTCTCCTTAGCCACCTAACAAGGGACTCTTCTAAGATGAATTCAGCCTTATCTAGAGGGGGTGGTGTAGGGTGAAGATCCTTGTGCGAGGCTTCCTCTTCAATTGGGACATGGGAGCTCTCTATGGAGGGGATAGGTTCCCGAGGGATATTTGTCTTCATGTGGCAAAGCGGGTGGACTACTTCTTCCAAAACTAATGGAGTGGGAAGGTTCTTTGATGGTGGGGTGATGATGGCCGGAGTATGGTGCACCCGTGGTGGTGAACAAGGGTGGGATTCCCGCGGGTGGGAGAATAAAAGGTTGTTGAATTTAAAGGTTCCCGAAAGGTGTGGCGGATGCACTAGGCAAGTCCGACGTGTTGGGTCGATGTCGGCATTCCTTTCATCTAACCATTTCTTACCTAGGATTATACATGGACCCGCCAATGTTCCCTTTTGACACCAAGCCCCATCCAAATACTTAGTCTTCCCGAACCATTTATGGAATTCAACGAAGACTAGGTCTCCGTTGTGCACAATTTGTCCAGTCGTAGAGAGGGTGGCTACAATTTCGGGGGATACCCAATTATCTTCTTCCATGTCGATGAAGTCAATTTCTGTGGGGCTCCCATTAGGTAGGTATGCTTGGGATATGATGGGAATTGGGGCCTTTTGGTCTGTAGACTCAATGACAATGGGAGGTGGATAATGCATAGAACGATCCGATGAGAACTCTAATGCAAGCGTGCCCATGGACTTGACTTGTGAGAACAAATCAAAGACTTGCTCTGATACCACTTGATGTGACACGACCTCGGACCTAATGCAAGCAAGCACAATCGCATTCAAAACGGGCCAAATTGGGCCACCGCTCTATCGTCACTCACCCAAGCCCGGGGTGACTTGGCAATGCCAAGGGGAGGATGTGGGGTTGGGCCCTTGCTGGTAGAGGGCCAGCAAGGCCAAGACTTGATTCCCAAAGGGTGGGGATGCCCAAATCAAGGGGGCCGACAAAGTGCCAAAGGCACCGGTTACAATATTCCCACGGTGATCACTCAAGTTTATGGGGCTTGAGGATCGGGCTCTCACTCGCATAACCAGCGGAATTAGAACTAATATTGAAAGACAAGCACTAAGTGGAGTGAAGGTTTGAGCACTTACTCGACCGGATTGAAGAAACCGGTCCCGGTCGGAGACGAGGGCGAGCGGGGAGGCGAGTGGATCCCCACACGCCGCGGCGGTGTCGCTTGACCTGCCCAAACAAGTTACAACACTACACCTCACGTAGGAGGGGGATCTTGGGTGGGGGTTAATAGAAATTACAATCAATACTACCTCCACACAGGGAGGGACCTTCAGCCGGTCAAGCGGGGTGGGGAAACTAAAGCAAAGAACGATGAATAAGGGTGGACGCCGAATCTGCTTGCTATCTGCGAGCCAGGATAGAGAGTCGATGTTTCTGCTGTAGATCTTGATCAGGAATTTTTTTGATGACGAAACCAGAGGGAAAACCTTCGTAGCTGGAAGGGGAATGCCTCAGAATTTCTTTAATTTCTTCTAAAGTCTCTGCTGGTCGGAGCAGTAGCTTGAACAGGGCCTCTATTTCTCGGACTAGCAGGGGCAGGTCACCAACAGTAGGATGCAGAGGCTGTCCTGGCCGCTCCTGAACTCCAAATTTGATGCCGTCAGCGCCGTTAGAACCGTAGGTGAGTCCTCTTTTCAGAAAAAGAAACGGGGACACCAGAAGAGGTCGGAGACAATCTGTGGAACCAGAAGAGTGAGGAGGGGTCGGTGCAGACTGTAGAAGGCAGAATCGCGCGTTCGGGGGAGAAAATTGGTAACTTCTGCTCCCCGATGCTGAATGAACTTCTGCTTCTTGAATATGAAACTAGACAGGCCAAAGAGGAACTTTGAAGAAGAACTTGAAGACTGATTCCTTCAGGGTCCGTCGTGGCAGAGCTTCTAAACTGGTTCAGGTCCTTAGCCGAGGCAGAACCGCGCAGCTGTGGAAGAATGGACCTCCAGGATGGCTCGGAGATCAGAAGAAGACGAAACCACTTCGGTTGCAAAGGCGACTGGCAGACGCTTCCGACGATGGCTCTTGGGTCTTCAAACTCGTCCGGAGGTGATCGTGGTGGCCGCTGCAAGCTGCTGCTCTGCTGTAGATCTTCAGTTGAGAGCTGTAGGTTGATGATGATGGGGGGGAATGGGGTATATGGGAGGGGAAATGGGGGTGGATGAGTGTGGGGAAAGCCCGGGCTGTGAGGGGGTCTAGGAGGGGGTGTTCTAAGGTGGGGGAAGGGAAGAATGGGGTCTGGAAGGGGGTCTAACAGGTGGTGGGAGGAGGAGCTACGAATTTGGGAAGGTGGGTGAGAGGAGAAGGTGAGGGGGGGCACAAGTGAGTGGAGGGAAGGGTGGATTTCAAATTCAAATATGCTTTGGAAGTTGTGGGGTTGTGTGGGGAAGGGGTTGATTGTGTTGGAATGGGGAAAGTGGTGTTGGAATGTGGAGGATGGTGTTGGAATGGTGAGGGATCTCCTTGGGACTAGGGGGGTGGAGTAATGGAGGCCATGGGGAAGTGGAGGGCTTTAATGATGGTAGGTGGGGGTTGAGGTGGTTGGGAAAGGAGGAGAGAGAAGAAAATTCGAAATTGGGTGTTGAGGAGAGAGAAAGTGGAGTGAAAAAGAGGGATTAGGAGAGGGAAGGGTGGGGAATCTCTCCCCTAGGGTTTCTCACCCAAAAAATGTTGGAATCACTCCACTAAACTAAGCTTTGGATACTCAAATGGCATTTTTCATTGATTCATTCATTAAGTTGAAATGGGGGGAATGTGGTCCTATATATAGGAAACCCACATTTCTACAAAAGTCCTTACAAAAGACTCAATAACAAATAACCGAAGGGGTAGGGGGGGCTCATGGGCCAAGCCCGAAGAATTGGGCCCAATAGCACATTACACAATCTAATGACACTCAAACTTAGGAAAATAAATGCAAGACCTAGGAACATGACTCAAATAAAAGGGAAAATACATCAAATGACTCAAATAAAATTACATAGGACTCAAAATTAAATGACTAAACCATGCCGGATGCAACCGGGGTGAGGAGACGAACGGTAAACGTGGGCATGGGAGATGATGTCCCCATCAAGTAGGGACTCTATCATGGCAATACTACCCTTAATCAAACTATAACTCCAGTACGATCCTAAAAACTCTATAAATACTCCCTAATCAAGCCCTGCTCGCTATTTTGGCGTTCGTCTGCTGTTGCCGTGCACGAAGAACAGGTAGTGTTCTTCTTTTCCTTCAGTCATGGTTTAAGGAAGATAATGATCGTTCGTCTTTCCTTCTTCCTCTGTAGGATGCCTGCAACGTGAAGAAACTCTCATATAGTTGAAGGACGAGAAGTTCTTCATCTGGTTTTCTTCTTCCGGCGATCAGGAAACTCTGTTGCAAACAGAGTATCATCTCTTCACATCTTTTACGTATCTTCCTCTAAACCAGGTAGGTTTTCTCAAGGATTGTAGCCCAAACCAACGTAGTAATTATGATTAAATCATCTGTTAATTCATGCATATAGATTCTCTGCGTTTTCATAGTTTCTGGAAAATATTGTAAATAGCGACCCTCGTTAGGGCGCTAGTTTAAAAAGAAGCGACCCATCCAAGGGCGCTAATTTTCTTTTGACGCCCTTCCTAGGAGTCGTCAATTTCATGAATTTAATAATTACTCACGTTTAAAATTTAATATTTATGAAACCATGATTCTAATATGCTGCATGAATACACCTGTTGAATCCTGCTATTTTTCTGGTCCTGACCATGTACCATGTTTCCTGAAATTCTATTATCTGGAATATTATAAAATCTTGAATTAACGACCTACACAAGGTCGTCTCTTATTGAACTGACGCCCCAGACTAGGGCGCTAATTGAAAAGTAACGCCCCTGTACAGGGCACGTTTTTGTTAAAATTCTGTAAATTTGAAATTCTGTAAGAATTGAGATAAGGTTTGGACTACTGCTTCACAAGTCGTCAAATGATTAATAGACGTCCTTAAGTAAGGCGTTAATTATATGATTAATGACTTTGGTCAAGTCGCTATTTTTCCTGTATTATTATTTTTCCCTCGGTTAACACGGTTTGATATATATGTATAAGTATATTATCGGCACTATATTTCCATTCCGTGAATATAGTCCCATGTTTTATGATGTTTTATTACATTACCCTCAATTCTCGGTGACATACAAGCTCTCCATTGGACATTCCGTTCCTTTGGACTAGCGAGTTAGTCATAGAGACCTCCGTAAGACTCCTCGAGCCTTGGATTCCCTCAAGGCCGACTGAGCGGGTTGTACCATAAAAACCTATCACCCTATTTTTGCCATGTCACTCTATAGAAACATGGTATACCGGCCCTCATATTATGCTATGAGTATGATATGAGAATTTTCTTAATGAACGGGGAAAGCATGCCATCAATGTGATGTTATTGTAGACCCCAATTCTATAACAACTTTGTTATGATGTTCTTGTGGACCTCAATTCTATATTAAAGGAGTGACCATCTACTTGTGGGCATTTACCTGTCATGGTACCCAAGTTAGGGAACCAATTCCACCTAGTTTTATCGATAATCGTGATTGTACCGTTATTATCGCCATTCTATGTCAAGTGTCATATTTTTGGACTCTACTCTATCCAAGTTTATCCTACATGTCTACAAGCTTTATTCTTGAAATTCCATATTGGCTATACACAAAAGTGGATGTTAAAATACATGATTAATGCCTGCGCATATAGGGCCCGATCTGGTCCTGGGAGGAGCACCCGAAAGTACTTGTGCCCATGGGAGTTGATTGATCACGGTATTGGCATTATACCGAAGTGCATGACTAGCTTGATTGAACATTCCACAAATCTTGTACTTGACTTGATATTACATGACTTGCGTGGCCCGAAAAAGGGTAATTGCATACTTACGTGCTTGAACGTGATAGCCAAATTCCAACATGACATGATGAATACACTTGCTTGAATATCTTGATATCTTTTGATATAAGTTCTTGAAAGTTCATGACTAGTTCTCATCGCTATCTTATTGTTATACACTCTCTCTATCTTGTCGTTTTATGCGAGCATGCATAGCTATAGTGCATTCATGAAAGATGTAATTACTTAAACCCATTGCTAGTTCTTGAGATATAATTTCCTACTGAGCGTTCGCTCACTCAGTGTTTCCATACTTTTCAGGTAAGTCCGACGATGAGGGAACTCAATCTGACGGGGAAAGCCAAGAGTGAAAGAGATAGAGCTTCTCCAGTGTCATCTAGTTTTTTTTATATTTTTCTTGAGTCAAGCTTTGTATTTTTCCTTTTTTTGAGTCTAGTATTTGCAAAGGGATTGTAATAGACATATTCTTATTACAGGAATAAAATGGATTGGGTTATCTTTATAATTGCGCACTCTGTCTTTGTGTCGAATACACTACTACTCTGATTGACATGATTGATATAAACTCGTCACGCATTTCCGGGTATCTTCCGCGCTCGGGGCGTGACAGTTTTTGTGGTATCAGAGCCTAGGGTATTCAATTCCTAGGAAACCCAAGTCCAAGGATAGGTTTAACCTTTAACCGGTGAGATTGGGTAGAACCAAGGGTTAAAGTTAACATAAAAATGCTAGCTTCTAAATGAAATCACGTATTAATCTAGTTATTGTAATTGTAGGACGATGGCTGCCGAACGTGCTCAGTGGCGCAACATGCAGCGTACACTTCAAGGCATGACTCAGGTGCTGCAACAGGTAGCACAAGGAGGAGCACAACGAGCAGGGAGTCTCCACCAAGTCTTTAAAAACATGAACCCGCCTAAATTCACGGGTTCTACTGATCCGGACGACGCAGAGCACTGGATCAGGGAGACGGAACGTATATTCCGTGTTATGCAGTGCACGGATCAAGATAAAGTCTTATTAGCTACCTTTCAGTTGGAAAGGGATGCCCGATGCTGGTGGGAATCAATAGAAGCTACTTTAAATCAAGACCAAGTTACTTGGGAAGAATTCGTTGAACATTTCAACGCTAAATATTTTTCGTACCGAGTACAGGAAAAGAAAGCTGCAGAATTTGCTGCACTGAAGCAACGGTCCTTGACAGTGGCTGAGTACGAGGCCCAATTTTCTAGATTATCTCGGTATGCTAAGCACTTAGTTAGCACTGAGAAGATGAAAGCTAGGAGGTTCCTAAATGGGCTCATGCCCCAATATATCACACAGTTGGCGCCAATGGATATCCAGGTCTACTCAGAAATTGTGCGCCGAGCTCAGCTATTAGAAGACGCCACGGAACTATCTGATAGAATCCGTGGGAAGGACAAGAAAGAACAAGTTACAAGTTCGGGTTCCTTTAAACCCAACTTCAAGAAGAGGCCTAGCAATGGAGGTACTTCCTCACAAGATCAAAAGTTTAAGAAGACCAAGCCCTTCTCCATCACCACTACCCCATCAAATATAGTGTGCAAGCATTGTGACAAGGCGGGCCATAGAGCAGAAGAATGCTGGAGGAAACTAGGAGCATGTCTCCGCTGTGGGAGTCGCGATCATCGAATTCCCGATTGCCCATTACTTAATGATCAAGCCAGGGACGGGAAGCGCCCAGTAACCAAGAATGCTTGTCTTCACGCAATTAAGGAGACCGAACAAGAAGAAGAAGGCGGACTAGTAGAAGGTACATTGAAAGTTTGTTCCAAGTCTGCATATGTCTTAATTGATACTGGTGCTTCACATTCAATTGTTTCCAAGAAGTTCGCTGATCCGTTACCCCTAGAACCGGAATGGATAAAATTAGTCTTGTCTACTCCTCTAGGAAACGAGACTGATATTACACACCATTACCAGAACTGTGAAGTATTGGTTCATGGTAAGAATCTCCCTATTGATCTTATATGTTTAGATCTAAAGGAGTATGATGTCATACTAGGAGCGGATTGGTTATCTAAATATCAGGCAACGGTCGATTGCCGCAATAGCAAGGTTACTTTCGAGGAATTTCCAGAACTGATCTTTACTAGCCCCAAGAGGCGAAGCAAAACCCCTCTTATTTCGGCTCTCCGAGCTAGCAAGCTCATCAGGAAAGGATGTGTATCTTTCCTTGCATTCGTCACGATTAAGGGGGCTAAGGAAACTAAGATAGAAGACATTCCGGTGGTACAAGAATTTCTGGACGTATTTTCGGAAGATTTGCCTGGATTACCCCCACAAAGAGAAGTGGCCTTCACCATCGATTTAGTTCCTGGTGCGGGTCCAGTTTCTAAGGCACCGTATAGAATGTCACCTGCTGAACTCAAGGAGTTAAAGGAGCAATTGATGGAACTCATTAAGAAAGGATTCATAAGACCAAGTACTTCCCCATGGGGAGCGCATGTATTATTTGTAAAGAAGAAAGAAGGATCCATGAGATTATGCATCGACTATCGACAGTTGAATCATCTCACTATCAAGAACAAGTATCCACTGTCGAGAATCGATGAGTTGTTTGATCAAATTTTAGGATCCAAGTATTTTTCCAAAATTGATCTTAGGTCGAGATATCATCAGTTAAGAATCAAGGATGAGGACATTCATAAGACTGCATTCAGAAGCAGGTACGGCCATTATGAATTTGTTGTTATGCCTTTCGGACTAACGAATGACCCTGCTGCCTTTATGCAGTTAATGAATAGTATATTCAGGCCTTATTTGGATCAATTCGTGGTGGTCTTTATTGATGATATATTGATTTGTTCCGAGATCAAGGAAGAGCATGGGGAGCATTTAAGGATTGCATTACAAATATTGAGGGCAAACCAATTATATGCAAAACTCAGCAAGTGTGAATTCTGGCTTGAGGAAGTGACTTTTCTCGGACATGTTATATCAAAGGATGGCTTATCAGTAGATACATCAAAAGTTGAAGCTGTAAGAAATTGGGAAAGACCGACCAATGCTAGCGAGATCCGAAGTTTCTTAGGTCTTGCTGGCTATTACAGGTGATTCATCAAAGATTTCTCTAAGATCGTCGTACCACTTACGAGGTTAACTCGCAAGGAGATCCGTTACGAATGGAGTGAGGAATGTGAAAGAAGCTTCCAAACTCTCAAGGATCATCTTACTACAGCTCATGTCTTAGCTTTACCAATGGAAGGAGAGAAATTCGAGGTATACACTGATGCTTCTGGCATTGGCCTCGGATGTGTTCTAATGCAACAAGGAAAGGTTATAGCTTACTCTTCTCGTCAATTAAAGAAGCATAAAAAGAACTACCCCGTCCATGACTTAGAATTAGCCGCGGTAGTATTTGCACTAAAGATCTGGAGACATTATCTATATGGAGTACAGTTTACTGTATACTCCGATCACAAGAGTCTCAAGTATCTTTTCTCTCAAAAGAAACTAAATATGAGGCAAAGGCGTTGGCTAGAATATCTCAAGGACTTCGACTTCAATATACAATATCATCCCGGAAAGTGTAATCATGTAGCAGATGCCCTTAGTCGAAAGCCGAGAGCACTGTTAGCCAATTGTATGATTCAAGAATGGAAGTTGCTGGAGCAATTCTCTAAGCTCAATATAAGGATGGACACGAACTTCAAATGTGTCACATTATCTCATATAAGCATTCATCCAGACCTATTAACTGAAATACAAGCACTTCAGGATGATGACCCAATATTAGTGAAAATCAAGGGCAAACTAGAAGGACAGTCTGATTTCCAATTAGCATCAGATAGAATGTTGTTATTCCAAAACAGAACTTGTATACCGGATTGTCCCAAGTTAAAGAAGAAGATCTTAGATGAAGCTCATAGATCAAGGTACACGATTCATCCTGGATCTACCAAAATGTACCAAGATGTGAAAAGAAATTTTTGGTGGCCCAACATGAAAAGGGAAATAGCGGACTACGTGTCGTGCTGTCTCACATGCCAACAGGTCAAGGCGGAACATCAAAAGCCTGCTGGAAAACTACATCCTCTAGATATCCCTAAATGGAAGTGGGAGGATATTGGTATGGATTTCATCATGGGTTTATCTAAATCAAAAGGAGGACATGATGGAATATGGGTTATTATTGACCGATTGACTAAATCGGCGCATTTCTTGCCAATCAAGAGCCGATGGTCAGTCGATGTGTTGGCTGCATTATACATCAAGGACATAGTCAGATTACACGGTATTCCTATCTCAATCGTGTCTGACAGAGATCCCCGTTTTACTTCTCATTTTTGGAAGGGACTACAACATTCGTTGGGAACAAGGCTTAACTTTAGTACAGCTTTTCATCCTCAAACGGATGGTCAGACCGAGAGAACTAATCAGGTCATTGAAGATATGCTTAGGGCATGCATCATTGATTTTGGTGGAAGCTGGCATGATCACTTGCCTCTGGTTGAATTTGCATACAATAATTGCTACCAGGCAAGTATACAAATGGCACCTTTCGAAGCCTTATACGGAAGGAGTTGCCGATCACCCTTATGCTGGGACGAAGTTGGAGAAAAACAACTATTAGGACCAGACATAGTAAGGGATACCAGTGAGAAGATACAATTGATTAGAGAAAGACTGCAAGTTGCTCAGTCTAGGTAAAAGGCTTATGCTGATACAAGAAGGAGAGATTATGAATTCCAAGTTGGAGATCATGTATTTCTCAAGATATCGCCTGGACGTGGCATACGGAGATTTGGTGTCAAGGGCAAGCTTACACCAAGATTCATCGGACCCTTCGAGATACTGGAAAGAGTTGGCGAGGTCGCTTATCGCATCGCATTGCCTCCACAATTGTCCGAAGTACATAATGTGTTCCACATATCTATGTTGATGAAATATGTACACGACCCATCACATATTATTGATCATGGAGACTTAGTGATCCAGAAAGATCTCACATATAAACAAAAGCCTATGAAGATACTAGATCGTGAAGTACAAACCTTAAGGAATAAGGTTATTCCCATACTAAAAGTACAGTGGAGTAAATGTTCTGAACATGAAGCCACGTGGGAGATCGAGGAATCCATGAGGAAGCGATTTCCAGAATTATTTTGAGGTATATGCTCTACACTCTCCACTTATATAAACTATTGAATTTGGGGACCAAATTCTTTTAAGTAGGGGAGGGTGTAGCAACCCTGATAAAATAAAGATTTTTAAATAAATCAAATTAAGATAAAAGTTAATGAAATAAATGATGAGTGCCTAAACAAATAAATAATAAGCCAAAAAAAAAAATAACGCCTTGAGTCAAGGCGCTATTTCAAAAAGAAACGCCCTTATACAAGGCGCGAATCCTAAAAAGGACGCCAACACCCAAGGGCGTCAATTCTCAAAACGACCCAAATAACTAAACGGGCAAGTAAACGTAACGCCCTTTACTTGGACGCGTTTTATACAAGAAACGACGCTTGACAAGGCGTCAATTTAAATTCAACGCCCTCACCTAAGGCGTTAATTTAGTTCGATTTTCGTTCAACCCAGGACTCTATCCAGAGTAAGTTCTGGATAACTACGTCGAAAGTTGAATATAGTAGGGACTCTATCATGGCAATACTACCCTTAATCAAACTATAACTCCAGTACGATCCTAAAAACTCTATAAATACTCCCTAATCAAGCCCTGATCGCTATTTTGGCGTTCGTCTGCTGTTGCCGTGCACGAAGAACATGTAGTGTTCTTCTTTTCCTTCAGTCACGGTTTAAGGAAGATAATGATCGTTCGTCTTTCCTTCTTCCTCTGCAGGATGCCTGCAACGTGAAGAAACTCTCATATAGTTGAAGGACGAGAAGTTCTTCATCTTGTTTTCTTCTTCCGGCGATCAGGAAACTCTGTTGCAAACAGAGTATCATCTCTTCACATCTTTTACGTATCTTCCTCTAAACCAGGTAGGTTTTCTCAAGGATTGTAGCCCAAACCAACGTAGTAATTATGATTAAATCATCTGTTAATTCATGCATATAGATTCTCTGCGTTTTCATAGTTTCTGAAAAATATTGTAAATAGCGACCCTCGTTAGGGCGCTAGTTTAAAAAGAAGTGACCCATCCAAGGGCGCTAATTTTCTTTTGACGCCCTTCCTAGGAGTCGTCAATTTCATGAATTTAATAATTACTCACGTTTAAAATTTAATATTTATGAAACCATGATTCTAATATGCTGCATGAATACACCTGTTGAATCCTGCTATTTTTCTGGTCCTGACCATGTACCATGTTTCCTGAAATTCTATTATCTGGAATATTGTAAAATCTTGAATTAACGACCTACACAAGGTCGTCTCTTATTGAACTGACGCCCCAGACTAGGGCGCTAATTGAAAAGTAACGCCCCTGTACAGGGCGCGTTTTTGTTAAAATTCTGTAAATTTGAAATTCTGTAAGAATTGAGATAAGGTTTGGACTACTGCTTCACAAGTCGTCAAATGATTAATAGACGTCCTTAAGTAAGGCGTTAATTATATGATTAATTACTTTGGTCAAGTCGCTATTTTTCCCGTATTATTATTTTTCCCTCGGTTAACACGGTTTGATATATATGTATAAGTATATTATCGGTACTATATTTCCATTCCGTGAATATAGTCCCATGTTTTATGATGTTTTATTGCATTACCCTCAATTCTCGGTGACATACAAGCTCTCCATTGGACATTCCGTTCCTTTGGACTAGCGAGTTAGTCATAGAGACCTCCGTAAGACTCCTCGAGCCTTGGATTCCCTCAAGGCCGACTGAGCGGGTTATACCATAAAAACCTATCACCCTATTTTTGCCATGTCACTCTATAGAAACATGGTATACCGGCCCTCATATTATGCTATGAGTATGATATGAGAATTTTCTTAATGAACGGCGAAAGCATGCCATCAATGTGATGTTATTGTAGACCCCAATTCTATAACAACTTTGTTATGATGTTCTTGTGGACCTCAATTCTATATTAAAGGAGTGACCATCTACTTGTGGGCATTTACCTGTCATGGTACCCAAGTTAGGGAACCAATTCCACCTAGTTTTATCGATAATCGTGATTGTACCGTTATTATCGCCATTCTATGTCAAGTGTCATATTTTTGGACTCTACTCTATCCAAGTTTATCCTACATGTCTACAAGCTTTATTCTTGAAATTCCATATTAGCTATACACAAAAGTGGATGTTAAAATACATGATTAATGCCTGCGCATATAGGGCCCGATCTGGTCCTGGGAGGAGCACCCGAAAGTACTTGTGCCCATGGGAGTTGATTGATCACGGTATTGGCATTATACCGAAGTGCATGACTAGATTGATTGAACATTCCACAAATCTTGTACTTGACTTGATATTACATGACTTGCGTGGCCCGAAAAAGGGTAATTGCATACTTGCGTGCTTGAACGTGATAGCCAAATTCTAACATGACATGATGAATACACTTGCTTGAATATCTTGATATCTTTTGATATAAGTTCTTGAAAGTTCATGACTAGTTCTCGTCGCTATCTTATTGTTATACACTCTCTCTATCTTGTCGTTTTATGCGAGCATGCATAGCTATAGTGCATTCATGAAAGATGTAATTACTTAAACACATTGCTAGTTCTTGAGATATAATTTCCTACTGAGCGTTCGCTCACTCAGTGTTTCCATACTTTTCAGGTAAGTCCGACGATGAGGGAACTCAATCTAACGGGGAAAGCCAAGAGTGAAAGAGATAGAGCTTCTCCAGTGTCATCTAGTTTTTTTTATATTTTTCTTGAGTCAAGCTTTGTATTTTTCCTTTTTTTTGAGTCTAGTATTTGCAAAGGGATTGTAATAGACATATTCTTATTACAGGAATAAAATGGATTGGGTTATCTTTATAATTGCACACTCTGTCTTTGTGTCGAATACATTACTACTCTGATTGACATGATTGATATAAACTCGTCACGCATTTCCGGGTATCTTCCGCGCTCGGGGCGTGACAGATAACCCATATTCCATCGTGTCCACCCTTAGACTTAGGCAAACCCATGATGAAGTCCATTCCAATATCCTCCCACTTCCACTTGGGAATGTCTAGAAGATGTAACTAACCAGCGGGCTTTTGGTGTTCCGCCTTTACTTGTTGACATGTGAGACAGCGGGAAACAAAGTCCGCTACCTCTCTTTCCATGTTGGGCCACCAAAAGGTTCGCTTCAAATCCTGGTACATCTTGGTACCTCCCGGGTGAATTGTGTACCTTGATCAGTGTGCTTCCTCTAAGATCTTCTTCTTCAATTCCGGACAGTCCGGCACACATGTCCTTTCTCGAAATAATAAGCGTCCATCCGATGCTAGCTTGAAATCAGGTTGTTCCACTAGCTTGCCTTTAACTTCTACCAGTATCGGGTCATCGTCTTGAAGTTCCTTGATCTCAGAGAGTAAATCTAGTTGTATCCTCATGTGTGATAGAGTAATACACCCTTTCTCCTTGTCCATGCTTATATTAAGTTTGGAAAATTGTTCCAGCATCTTCCATTCTTGGATCATACAGTTGGCCAATAATGCTCTCGGCTTTCAACTAAGGGCATCAGCTACGGAATTGCCCTTGCCAGGATGATATTGTATTGTGAAGTCGAAGTCCTTGAGATACTCTAGCCAACGTCTTTGTCTCATGTTTAATTCCTTTTGGGAGAATAAGTACTTGAGACTCTTGTGATCGGAGTACACGGTGAATTATTCTCCATAGAGATAGTGTCTCCAGATCTTTAAAGCAAATACTATCGCGGCTTCTTCAATTGTCGGGAAGAGTAAGCAATAACTTTCCCTTGTTGCATTAACACACATCCGAGGCCAATACCGGATGCATCGATATATACCTCGAATTTATCCCCTTCTATTGGTAGTGCTAAGACCGGGGCAATCGTCAAATGATCTTTCAATGCTTGAAAGCTTCGTTCACAATCTTCATTCCACTCATAAGGAATCTCCTTGAGCGTCAGCCTAGTAAGAGGGACAACGATCTTGGAGAAGTCCCTGATGAATCGTCGATAATATCTGGCAAGACCCAAGAAACTCCGGATCTCAATTGTATTGGTCGGCCTTTCCCAATTCTTCACAGCCTCGACCTTTGATGGATCCACAGATATGCCATTCTTCAAAATCACATGCTCTAAGAAAGATACTTCCTCGAGCCAGAAATCACACTTGCTAAGCTTGGCATAGAGTTGATTCTTCCTTAATATTTTGTAATGCCGTCCTTAAGTGCTCTTCATGATCTTCCTTGATCTTTGAATAAATCAATATATCATCAATAAAGACCACAATAAATTGGTCTAGATGAGGCCTGAATATGTTGTTCATCAACTGCATAAAGGCTTCAGGGGCATTTGTTAGTCCAAAAGGCATGATAGTAAATTCGTAAAGCCCATACCTACTCCGGAATGTCGTTTTGTGAATATCCTCATCCTTGATCCTTAATTGGTGATATCTCGACCTGAGATCAATCTTTGAGAAATATTTAGCTCCAGATATTTGATCAAATAGTTCATCAATCCTCAGTAGTGGATACTTGTTCTTGATAGTAAGGTGGTTCAACTACCGATAATTGATGCAGAGTCTCATCAATCCATCCATCTTCTTGACAAAAAGCACAGGCGCTCCCCACGGGGAAGTACTCGGTCTGATGAATCCCTTCTCCAAGAGCTCCATTAATTGTTCCTTCAATTCTTTGAGCTCGGCGGGGGACATCCTATAGGGTGCCTTAGAAACTGGGCAGCACCAGGGACAAGGTCGATGGTGAAGGCCACTTCTCTTTGTGGGGGTAATCCGGGCAATTCTTCCGGAAACACGTCGGGAAATTCCCAAACCACGCAGATGTCTTCTAGCTTGGACTCCTTAACCTATGTGGCAGTCACAAATGCTATGAAAGCCACACTCCCCTTCCTTTAGTGCTTGCTAGCTCGGAGAGCCGAAATCAGGGGTAACTTGTCTCGATTTCGGAGACTAGTGTAGACAACTTGTGGGTAGTCTTCAAAGATTACTTTGCCCTTTCGACAGTCTACCACCGCCGTGTGTGTAGCTAGCCAATCGGATCCTAGGATGACATCATAGCCTTCCGTGTCCATGCAGACTAAGTCGGCAGGTAAGTTATGTCCTACAATGACTACCTCGATTTTCGGGTAGTGGTGTGTGATTTCAGAACCAGTTCCAATTGGGGTAGTGATAATCAGCTCCGAATCCAATAAAGTAGGTTTCATAGATAATGACTTAGCAAATCTTCGAGAGATGAATGAATGTGTTGCGCTGGTATCAAATAAAACTAAGGCAGACTTGGAACATATAGTTAAAGTACCTTCCACGAGTCTGCCTTCATTTTGTTCTTCTTCTTGAAGAGCTTGTAAACGGCCTTGTTTCCTCGTCGGGCGCTTGTCCTCTTTGTTAGTTTGCTCATTCAACAATGAACAATTGGGAATTCGGTGATCCAGACTCCCGCAACGGAGGCATGCTCCCAACCTTCTCCAACACTCCTCGGCCTTATGGTCGACCTTATCACAATGCTTGCACACCTCTTTGGAAGGTGTGGTAGTAATAGAAAAGGGCTTGTTACCCTTCTTAAACTTCTTCTCTTGGGAGGAATCTCCTCCATTGTTAGACCTCTTCTTATTGAATGTGGGTTTGAAAGTGCCGGAGCTTGTAACGTGCTCCTTCTTGTCTTTCCCACGGATCCAATCGGACAGCTCCATGGCATATTCTAATAACTGAACTCGCTGTACCATTTTTGAGTAGACTTGAATGTCCATCAGCGCCAGTTGGGTAATATATTGCGGCCAAAGCCCATTAAGAAATCTCCTAGCCTTCATCTTCCCGGTACATACTAGATGTGGTGCATACCTCGACAGCCTAAAGAATTGGGCCTCATACTCGGCCACTGATAGAGTCCTTTGTTTGAGCGCGGCAAATTCCGAGGCTTTCTTTTCTTGTATCCGGTCCGAGAAATATTTGCTATTGAAATATTCTACGAACTCGCCCCACGTAACTTGCTCATGGGGTAAAGTAGCTTCCACCGACTCCCATCAAAAGCGAGCGTCCCGCTCCAGTTGGAAAGTCGCTAATAACACCTTTTCCTCATCCGTGCATTGCATAACACGGAATATCCTTTCTATCTCCTTGATCCAGTGTTCGGCATCGTCGGGGTCAGATGCGCCGATGAACTTTGGCGGGTTCATATTGCGAAAACTGTGGTGGAGATCTCCCGCTCCACGATTAGCTCCGCCCTGCGCCACTTGTTGTAGCGCCTGTGTAAGGCCGTGAACGGTGTGTTGCATCTCGCGCCATTGAGCTCTTTTGGTGGCTATAATCTATAGAAAATTTAAGTCCAATTAGTCCTGTATTTAACTATAGGGTTGGACGTCAACATAGGACTTAACCCATGGCTCTACCCATCTCACCGGGTATAAGGAATAACCTATCCTTGGACTTAGGTTCCTAGGAATTTGAATACCTAGGCTCTGATACCATAAAAACTATCACGCCCCGAGTGCGGAAGGAACCCGGTATGCATGACGAGTTTATATCAATCATGTCAATCAGAGCATAAGAAAATTTGACACATAGACAGAGTGCGAAAAAGATAAGAAATATCACCAAAGTCTTTATTCATAACAACTTCAAATACCCCAATGTGTAACCTTAATTACATAACTCATTGACTCATAATATTCCATTGACACCTAGACTCAATAAAGAGGAAAATACAATGATAGACTTAAGAAAATACAAAAGACTCGATGTGGATATCTTGGACGGCTCCTACGCTCATCACTCTTGGTCATCCTCATCCGAATGAGTCTCGCTATTGGAATTACCTGAAAAACAGGGGAAAACACTAGGTGAACGAACACTCAGTAGGAATTATATCTCTAATCCATACTTGCTTAAAGTAATTAATGACTTATATCATGTGGCATGCACATGTATGTAAGATAGCAAGAGATCATTGAATGTAGAATCAATCATGAAAGTAAAGAGAGTGAACTAGCAAAATATACTAGTAAATGTTGGCGATAGACCAAGTAAAGTTTACCAAGATATCAACCATGAAATTGTCAAGTCAAGTACCAAGATATTGGCTATTAATTCATTCAAGTACTTTGCCCATTCCGGGCCACGCAAGTCATGTCATGTATTATCAAGCACGTAATAGAGAGATAAAGTGGAATGCCATAGAATAAATCTAGAAAGTCATGCATTCCGGTGAAATGCCACACCATGGTCAATATAGCTCCCATGGGCACAAGTACAATATGCATCTCTTCGAACGTGAGGAGATTTATGTTTTTATAAAACAACCCCTCATTATATATATATATATGTGTGTGTGTGTGTGTGTGTGTGTGTGTGTGTGTGTGTGTGTGTGTGTGTGTGTGTGTGTGTGTGTGTGTGTGTGTGTGTGTGTGTGTGTGTGTGTGTGTGTGTGTGTGTGTATGTATGTATGTATGTATGTATGTATGTATGTATGTATATATATATATATATCCCATGCTCCTTCCAGCGTGGAAAGGATTATGGGCTAAAGGCCCACTATGTATGTATATAAAGCCCTTTTTCTAATACGGTTGGGGGGTTTTGGTTTTTGTCCATTAGACTATTGGTTAATTCCTTGGAATTGGAATATAGGTGTATATTTTATTAATTAATTTGATGGAAGAATTTTATTCTCATTATTTTAATGGGTGCTACAAAGTGAATTTCAGACAACATTACATGATGGCTCTCTCACAGTCAAGAGACTTGAGACTACATCCTTCTTCATAGGTCAATGGCACTTACCAACTTCTTCTCCTCTAAGAATAAATTAGTTGATGCAGTGAGAGTTTTTTTTAGAGAGTTTCATGTACCATCTACTGTTAGACATGCACCATCATTTGTGCAGTTGGTTAGAGCTATACAAAGAGACCACGTACACCTTCATCCACTAGGATAGAACTAGACTTTGTAGGTCATGCAGATGATGCACATGTGTCTTCATCTAATTTTGACTCAGATGACTCAGATATTTGACCTTTTATGTTATTATTAATTAAATAACAATGGCTTAGGTGGGAAGGAGGGTTGCGGATCCGGCGAGGTAGGGCGGCTCCGGCAAGCTGCTTGATCGCGCCGGTATGACTGGCGAGGGGGGCGCCCCCCCCCCCCCCCCCCGCCTCCGGCATCGGAAGGGGCGCTACTGGAGATTGTTCCTTGGTGGCGAATCCAATAGTAAGGAAGACTTATGCGCAAACCCTGTTGCAGTATCACCAGAGAGACAAGTGTACGATTCCGGTGAAGAATCCAGGATTCACGGATAAGGGGGAACTAGCAGTTTACTTCACCAAAGCCGACATCCAAGCTTCCTTGAAGAATCTTTCATTTGCTATCATAGCGAAATGCTCGTATGGTAGACCGGATTTTCCAGAGATCAAATCCTGCCTAGCGCAGAGATTGGCTCTGTCCATGGACTTCATCATCAGCAGGTTAAATCAGAGGCATATTCTCATTCGTTTGGGATGTGAAGAAGATTTTCTAAAGCTTTTGATGTAGAAGAATCTCTATATCAAGGGGTATTTGTTTAGATTTTTTAGATGGACTCCAGATTTTGATTATGCTGGCGACCCTGCTTCCGCTCCAGTTTGGCTGGGTTTCCCAGCACTTCCTGTCAATTTTTATCATGAAGATTGTATGAAGTCGATTGCTGGCAACTTCGGGACCATGCTGAGAATTCATGATAAAACTTTGGCGATGACTGACACTGCTGAAGCTTTGGCTTGTGTAGAATTGGATCTTTTTACTCCGCGTAAAGAAAGGATATGGATTGATCTGGATGGAGCAGGTTTCTGGCAGATGGTCAATTATTACAGAGTTCCACAACTTTGTGGTGTATGTCACAAACTTGGTCATCGTGATGCCGAATGTAAAAGGAATTTGAGAAACCCTGGCCAGCCTCAGCCGCGAGCTAGGCCAGAACAACTACCAGTAAAGCAAATATTCATGCCTAGGCAATCGTGCACAAGAGATGTTCGACAGGATGTCTCAACGTTGAACAGATTTCAAGTATTACAGGAGATGGCAATGTCTGACTGTAGTGGATTGGAGACATCTAAAAATGGTATAAACTTACCTGAAGAAACACTAATGATTGAGTCTGAAGGTGGTAAAGTATCAGAAAACCTTCATGGGGAGGAACTGGAATTTCAGAATAAAGTTTGTACTTCTCATACTTCCACTTCTCAACAGCAGGTAGAGCTTCCTTCAATTCCAATAGTGGTCAGCCAACTGAAGGATAAAGTTAAAGTAAATGACCAAGGTCAGTCAAATGTAAGCAGCTTCAATATGGTGATATCTGGCAAAGAGGCTATAATTATTGATGATGGAAATAGTTTGGTGGTTCCATCTAAGCAAGCTTGGGGTACTGACATACTAGCTCCGAATACTGACGTTATTGAGGTAAATTTGCAAATGGAGGAAAATATTGAGGCCATTAATTTGGCTAAAGTCAAAAAAGCTATATCTTCTTTTAAGATCAACACTAGTGACCTGTCGGTGGCTGATCAATCACAGGCGAAAATATATTTATGCAGGAGTATACTTTGGATAATGAACAGGAGTCCTTGATTGATCATGGTGCTGGAATGAAAATAGCAGGTATCAACATAAAACAACCTATGACAAGAGCTAAAGCTAAGAATTTAGCAGGTGGACAATAGCCTCTTTCTTTATCTCAATGATTAGCCCCACAATGATTTGGAATATCAGAGGTATCGGGAATGCAAAATCTATGAGAAGTCTTAAACAACATTTAAGGTGCAACAACATACAGATGGCATGTATTATTGAGCCTAAGACCACTGTGGATAGGCTGGAGCAGATAAAATCAAAATTTATGTTTGATCATGCTTGTGTGAATCAAGAGGATAATTCTAAAATCTGGTTATTTTGGCAGAATTCTATTAATGTCTTGGTTATCCAGTGCAACCCTCAGTTTATTACTGTCCAAGTTAAGATTGGTGGAGGTGCTGAGTACATGGCTTCATTTGTTTATGCTTCCTGTAATGTGGTAGTTAGGAGAGAGCTTTTCGCAGATTTAGAGTTGTTCGGAAGGTCGGTTAACCAGCCTTGGTTTGTGGGAGGGGAATTTAATGCCATTTTATCCCCTGATGAAAAGAAAGGAGGTACAATGGGTTTTATTAATTCAATGATAGATTTCAAGGATTTTTAGCTGTGGTCGGGCTTATGGATGCTGGGTATTCTGGCAATCCATTCACCTGGTCTAATAATCAAGCTGGGACTAGAAATATCAAAGCCAGGCTGGATAGGATTCTTTTCAATGACTGCTGGGTTGAAAATTTCCTGTGGTTGCTGTTAAACATTTGCTGAGAGAACCATCTGATCACTCACCGTTGCTGCTTTACTGTCCTCAATTCAAAGGTTGGCCTAGCAGATTTATCTTTCAACATATGTGGTTAGAGGATGATAATTTTATCCCCATGGTGCAGACTACTTGGAATTCTATTCCTACTATTCATCATAATGCCTTTTACAATCTTCAAAACAAACTCAAGGCTCTCAAACCTGTCATTAAACAATGGAACAAAGACAGGTTTGGCAATATTTTTGACAGAAAATGCAGAACTGAGGAGGAATGCTTATTCGCTGAGTCTATATTTGATGGTGATCCTAATGAAGGCAACAGAGTTGCGTTGCAAGTCACCCAAGCTGAATTAAGGAGATGCTTGCATCTTGAAGAAATTTTCTGGGGGCAAAAGGCTAGAATTAACTGGACGAAGATGGGAGATCGTAATAGTAAGTTCTATCATATGTATGTCACTCAAAGAAGAACTAGGATGGCCATCCACAGAATCAAGTTAGACAATGGGGAATGGTGTGAGGATGAAGATGTGATTAAGGTCAAGGCTGTTGAATTTTTCCAGCAACAATTTACCTCATCGGAGCATGTTATAAAGCCTGCTGTATTAGATCATATCCCCTCTCTGGTCACTGCTGAGGAAAATGAGGCTCTAACCATTGTACCTGATGAAGAAGAAATTAAAAAAGCTGTTCACTGCCTGGGGTCTGATAGTGCCCCAGGTCCTGATGGTTATACTGGTATGTTCTTTATTTCATGTTGGAATTTATATCAGCTGATGTGATTAGGGCTGTGCAAGGTTTTTTTAGAGGTATGCCTCTACCAAAAGGTACCACTTCTTCATGTATCGCTATGATTTCTAAAGTGGCATCACCTACTTCTTTTGCTGAGATGCGGCCTATTAGCCTTTGCAACTTCACTTATAAAATTATTTCTAGAATCATCAGCAACAGGATGGTGAAAATTTTACCTAATATCATATCTGAAAATCAAGGGGCCTTTGTTCAAGGGAGACATATTATGGACACAATCTCTTTAGCCTCAGAGTTGATGAAGGAACTAGAGAGGAAGGTAAGGGGTCATAATATTATCCTCAAACTCGACATGGCCATGGCTTATGACAGATCGGAATGGGATTTTCTGCTTGCAGTAATGAGGAAATTTGGTTTCTCGAACAGATTTTGCTCTCTTATCTCTATGATGCTTTGTAACTGCTGGTTCTCTGTCTTAGTTAATGGTTCACCGACAGGTTATTTTAAATCAACCAGAGGGGTTAGACAGGGAGACCCTCTGGCTCCGGCCCTTTTTATTATTGCAGAAGAGGCTCTCAGTAGGGGTATTACTAGGCTATTTCTTGATGGTGAAATTCAACCATTTCATGTACCCCGTGGTTGTCCACATGTATCCCATTTACTTTATGCTGATGATACATTAATATTCAGCAATGGCAAGATAAGGAACCTTAGAAGGCTGTTGGATTTCATCAATGACTATGAGATGTCATCAGGATAGAAGGTGAACAAAGCTAAAAGCAATTTTATGGTCTCTCAGAAAGTTTCTCATGCTGTCATTAGTAGGATTGCTGACTGTACGGGTTTTCAGCATAAAAATGGTATCCAATCGTATCTTGGTGTTCCTCTTTTTGAAGGCAGGAAGAGAATATCGTACTACAAATATCTGCTGGAGAAAATTTGTAATAGAATAAATAGTTGGCAGTCCAAATACCTTTCTCAGGCTGGCCGGAGATGCCTTATCATTTCTGTATTACAATCCATCCCAATTTATACTACTAGTGCTTCCTGCATTCCAGCTACTATTATCAACATGATCAACAAGTTATGTGCTAATTTTTTCTGGGCTGGTAAAGATGGAACTAGGCATCATTGGGTGGCATGGTCCAGCATCACCAATCCTTTTGAGGAAGGTGGACTTGGAATCAAAAGCCTGCGTCACATTCAAATTTTGATGGTCGCTAAGCAAATTTGGACAATTCTCCATGGTTCCTCTCTCTGGTCTCAGTATGCCAATTCAAGATATATTAAGGAGCATTTGAGTTCTATTCAGGACCCCTTTCAAGTGGTGTCCGGAGGGACATATTCAGGCAAGCCAGGAACCTGGTTTTATCCAAAACCCGATGGATTCCTATGAATGGTAAATCTATCAATGTTTTGAAGGACAATTGGTGTGGTGTAATTTTGGCACCCAACAACTGCCCCATTAATGCTACGCTTGATAAAGCCCTGGCCAATCCTAATCACCAAGTATGGTCCTATATTCCTCCTAATGTGGCTCAATATATGGGTAATTTGCAGTTACAACAGATGCCAGATATTTGTGTTTGGGATGCCAACAATGAAGGTGAATTTACTAATAAAACTGCATATAACTCAGTGAGATCTCAAAGGAATAAAAGACCTCCATTAAAGAGGATATGGGGAGAGCATTTCCCTCCTAGGGCCTCTATATTCTGTTGGCGGACATTAAACCAAGCAGTGCCGGTGGACAGTATTATTGTAAAGGTGGGAATATGTTTACCTTCTAAATGTGTTTGCTGCAAGGACAATAACCAAGAGGAGACTTTGAATCACTTACTTATGGAGAGTCAAATAGCCAGGCCATTGTGGAATTTTTTTCAGGCTACTTTTTGATTCTAGATGCAGATCTAACAGCTCTGTTACGGGTTTTTGTTGGGATATACTATGTTCAGCTGACTACAAGTCTCCATTTGGTTTTACTGCCACCCTTGTCATGCTGCTCATTCTTTGGGAGACTTGGAAAGCCCGTTGCAGTATCAAATTTGAAGACAAATGGCGCCCAATCAGAGTTATACAGCAGCATATTTGTAGGCAGACTGAGTATTCCTTGCAACAAGTGATCTTCAGCAAGGCTCCCTCAGATAATGAGAGACTCATTCTAGATCAGTATAAATTCACCTTCAGGCTGAATGTGAAACCCCCAATGTTAATTAAATGGTCATGTCCTAGTCATGGTTATGCTTTGAATGTTGATGGGGCTGCTAAAGGGAACCCTGGGCAGGCAGGTGGAGGTGGTTGCATCAGAGGAAGTCATGGTGAATTTGTCTTTGGATTCTCTTATTACTATGGTGTGGCTACCAATATGGTGGCAGAGGCGAGAGCCTTACTTGATGGGCTGAGAGTCCTAGTTAAATGTGGTCTCCCAATTGCTGTGATATATTCTGACTCCAAAGTTCTAGTTACTTTGTTACAGTCGAACAACAAACCACCTTGGAGGATACGAAAATGGTGGGATGAGATTAGGCATACCATCATTAGTAATAACTGGTCTCTTCAGCATATATATAGAGAGGGGAACTCTGTTGCTGATGCTTTGGCATCCCAAGCGTGTTCTACCCGGATTAACAAGGACTATAGAAGTTGGCATGACCTCCCTCGTAGAGTGCGTGGTCTTGCTACTGTAGATGCTGCTGGCCTTCCTAGCTGGAGGGGGTAAAATGAACAAAGCCCAGACATTGAATGCCCTGACTTCACAATGTATAGACTTCAGCAGCAATATGGCGTGCAGTGCATGGATTCACAATGTACAGACTTCACAATGTACAGACTTGTCTTCGGCAATGTACAGACTTCACAACGTTCAGACTTCACAAAGCCCAGACATTGAATGCCCTGACTTCACAATGTACATACTTCAGCAGCAATAGGGAGTGCAGTGCATGGATTCACAATGTACAGACTTTACAATGTACAGACTTCACGATGTACAGATTCCACAATGTACAGACTTTAGCAGCAACAGAGCATGCAGTGCATGGATTCACAATGTACAGACTTCACAATGTACAGACTTTACAGTGTACAGACTTCAGCAGCGAAAGGGAGTGCTTCACAATGTACAGACTTCAGAAGTGATTGGGCGTGCAGTGGATGGACTTCTCAACGTACAGACTTCACAAAGCCTAGACATTGAATGTACAAACTTCAGCAGCAATTCCACAATGTACATACTTCAACAGCAAAAGGGCGTGCAATGTATGGACTTCACATTGTACAGACTAATGCCCTGACTTCACAATGTATAGACTTTACAATGTACACACTTCAGCATCGAAAGGGAGTGCATCACAATGTACAGACTTCAGAAGTTAATGGGCGTGCAGTGGATGGATTTCACAACGTACAGACTTCACAAAGCCTAGACATTGAATGTACAGACTTCAGCAGCAATTCTCACAATGTACAGACTTCTCAAAGCTCAGAAGTTGAATGTACCGACTTTAACAGCGAATGGGCGTGCAAGCATGGATTTCACAATGTACAGACAAGTCTATAGAGGACTGTACAGCTTTCTTTACATTTCATATTCCCTTGTATTTTTAGAGGCTTGGCCTCTTATGTTTTTGTTCATATTTGAAAAATCAATAAAATAAAGCATCAAGTGGTGATTTGGTGGAGTGAGAACATTCCCTTCCTCTGGAATGGGGGGGCACTCTCCCTTCTTCCTGCTTGACTACTTGGCTTTATATAAAAAAAATTAAATAACAATAGTGAATCTTTTAAAATCATAAGTTCTATTTTTTATATTTTTATTATTTAATCAACGTAAGTAGGCCCTACATAAAGTTAATATGCGATTCTTGTAAGTTTAAACTTAAAATTAAAAACCTTAGATTTAAAAAATTACTTTTTTCAAAAAAATGCACGCGTCGACACGGTGCCGTACATCCACGTACTGCCAATGAACTGACACAATTCGATTCGACCATGTGACTAACCTTGGAGCACATTTTCTCAATCTTTTAGGGCCACGTGAGAAAAAATAATTACAAAATTAATCCTCTTATTTTAATAATTATAGAATTATCCTATTTACTTTACTATTGTTAGAAATAATCTTCTTAAGTGAATATTAGTGTAAAATTATCTTGAAATTAGTTACTATTTGGAATGTCCATTTGGATCTGCCCGTTTAACATTTTAGACAAAAATACTCTTACAAAAAGGTGATATTTTTTATCAACACGTTGTGCCAAAGTTAGACAAGGAGTGATAAAAAGATAGATATGCGAAGGGGTAGAAGGGATTTAGGATAGATTGGTATTTTGGTCTTTTTGTTAATTGGATGAAAAAAATAATTAAAATTAAGTAAGAGATTTTAATAAAATATTATAAGATAACGTGGTTATTTATCACAATAGCAACAATTTTATCATCGTTGAAATAAGAGTGTTGTGTATCCCAATTGTTCCAAAAAAGAATAACACTTCGTCTGAAGCTACATTTGGCTTTTCAGTTTTGCCTTGTGTTTTTGTTTTGTTTGAAACTCTGAATCCTTGTAAGTGTGTGCTGTGTTTACAGCGTCTCCAGTGCTCAGTTGTAGATACCGGATGTGGGTTTGGATGAGTCCAGCCGTGTGTGTTTGGGGCTATGTCCCCGTGTTTTCTTGCTGCACTTGCAGCGTGTTTCTTATTTTTCCTTTGTGTGTGTGTAGGGGGGGATGGGGGTTGTCTCCGTGTGTTGCGTTTGCAGCGTGAGGACCTTGTCCTCGTGAGGAGCTTGCTCCTCGTGTGGTTGGGGCGTCGTCCCCGTGTGCTGCGGTTGCAGTGTGAGGACTCTATCCTCGTGAGGACTCCATCCTCATATATGTGTGGAGTTCATCCCTGTGGGGCTTGTCCCCGTTGCTACGTTTGCAGCATGTAGTGAAGTCTCACCGGGTTTGGTGAGGGGTGGATGTAGGTCTGCGAGTTTGTAGACTGGACCACATTAAAAATCCCTTGTGCAGTGGTGTGTCCTTGTGTGATTGCTTCCATCTCTTCTACCACCATTTCACAAGGTCCTATAGTTTTATTTCTACATTTTTGTTATGGCCGAACACTGCACATTTTGTGAGCCATCCACCGTTTACCAACATTCTTGCTGAATGAATAAAGGCTCACACTCACATCCATGAAGGGTCATCTTATACCTGAGAAAGATCCAATGATCAATGTTATTCCGCTATATGGTTCTTATGGAACCTTGCAATCTCAGGTTCTCACCTTAAGTTCAGAAAATCAGTGCTTGTGGTGCAGCAGACTTGTCTGACTGCCGGTTGTTCATGATGTATTCCCTCCGGTGATCTGCTCTCAATCTTGAGTAGCTTGATACCTTGTGGATCTATAACAAGCACTTACATGTCCAAGCATCAATGCTATATCCGTTGTGTTTAAACCAGAACGTTATCTAGTCAGATGATTTTTAAGAGGGCATATTTTTTATAAGGGGATCTATTCAATGCCCCCTTCTAGATCTGGTTGCACCCCATGGGACCCAACATATGTTTATCGGGTTACTACAACCTCCCCCTCTAAAAAGAATTTGGTCCCTAAATTCGTATGATATGAAACGATCGGGGTGACAGAACTTACCAACAAATAATTCTGGGTACTTCTTCTTGATAGCTATTGCTTCTTCCTAATCACGTCTGCTCCACTGGATCTTGACCATAGGTATTGATCTATTCCTCAATTGTTGAAGTTTTCGATCCGGCACCTTAATAGGTTTCTCTTCAAAAGATAGATCTTTCCGTACTACCAAGTCATCATGACGAATCACATGAGAGGGGTCATAAATGTACTTCCTAAGCATAGATACATGGAACACATCGTGCACTCTAGCCAGTTGCGGGGGCAAAGCTAGCCTATAAGCCACTTCTCCAACTCTCTCTAGAATTTCAAATGGACCAATAAATCTCGGACTCAATTTACCCTTTATGCCAAACCTTTGAATACCTCTCATCGGCGAGACCTTTAAGAAAACATGATCTCCTACTTGAAACTCCAAGTCTCTTCTTCTATTATCTGAGTAGTTTTTCTCCCTAGATTGTAGAATCTTTAATCGATCTCGGATAATCTGGATGTTCTTGGTGGTCTCTTGAACAATATCTGGACCAATCTACTGTCTCACCAATTTTTTCCCGACAAATAGGTGATTTACAATTCCGACCATACAGGGCTTCGAACAGAGCCATTTGAATACTTGACTGATAACTATTATTATAAAGAAATTCTATTAATGGTAAGTGCTCGTGCCAACAGCCGCCAAAGTCTATCATACAAGCCCTGAGCATGTCAATAATCTGGTTGGTTCTCTCCGTCTGACTATCCGTCTATG
This sequence comes from Amorphophallus konjac, assembly GCA_022559845.1. Taxonomy (NCBI): domain Eukaryota; kingdom Viridiplantae; phylum Streptophyta; class Magnoliopsida; order Alismatales; family Araceae; genus Amorphophallus; species Amorphophallus konjac. The sequence goes on from CM040117.1 coordinate 52,538,813, forward strand.
GATGAAAAGTTATGTTGAAATTTAACTTGGTTCCCAAAGAAGATTGTAAACCTTTCCAAAAATGTGAAGTGAATGTTCTCGATCAGAAACAATATATACTAGAATGCCATGCAACCTTATCACTTCCTTAATATACAAAGCGGCTAACACATCTGAAGAGAGGCTATCTCGCATTGCTCCTGAGCGGGGAAGAGGATGACCAAGTACACTTGAAGTGTGAACTGCAAGAAGGGAAATGAGTCAGAGGTGCCCAGGGATTGATCCCCGGGAAAGACCCTCCAATGCTTAAGTCAGCAAAGTAGTAGAGCTCGGATGCAAAGGGAAGAGCTAGGAGGAAGATGGGAGCGCGAGATCCCTCTCCACCAAAAGGTGAAGTAGTTCCTGCTCAGGATTTTTGGCTCTTGCCTGGCTTACCTCTTTATAGTAGGGCTTATCCAGTTTAAATAGTGGCCCGTCGTGCGACTGATACCTGTAAGCTGAGGGGTTTCAGAGGGGGTTACATCCTTCATGCGGGCTCCTTTATAGCACGCGGACTCTTGGTTTCTCCTATCCTCCTGAGCTTCCTACCATTAAGGGACTCGCAACGGTCGTAATCAATAAGCTTCCATCAGTGAGCCCGAGCGTTAGGCACTTTCCCAGAGTGGTCTCCCGAGCGAGGAGTGCATGGTCGGGACAGGGAATAGGGGGATCCAAGGGAGCTTTCCTGATCGAACTGATGCTCGGACTTCCCAACCCGAAGGCCACCTAGGAAGCGCTTGTTCCGAGTGAGTTTTTGGGCTTTATACTAAGTGGGCCCGAGGGCTGCTACTTCGAGGAGTTATGCCTCGTTCGGTCTGGTTGGACCTCTTTTTACCTCTCCGTGCGGGCGACGAGATTTCCCCTCTCCACTTGTCCCCCTCCTACTCCCGAGCCAAAATTAGGCTCGGACGAGTAGCATTTGGGCTGGACTTTTTGTGGCTCTGGTTGGGTATAGATCTCTCTCTAGTAGGGGCCACGTGATGCGGCTTGCCTTTGAAAATACGCCCGTCATGATGAATAAGAGAAGGCCCCTCCCTAGGAGATCGGATCGCCGCGCCGCCTCCGGTTTAAGCATTGCGCATTTTTGCGTCCCTTTATCTCCGGGGTTTAGGGTTTTGCCTCTCTTTGAATTTATATTTGAGGGGGGCTTCTGTGCCGTGAGAGTAACTTGGAAGAATGGAGAATCGTCGTGGCCATTGCGGAGCTGGCAAGGGTTACCGCAGCGGCGATCCATCAATTTCCTTCTCCCCGGAGTCTTTAGAGTCAGAGCTTTCCCCTTCTTCTCCCAGTTCTTTTGTCCGTTCCATGGCGGACCAAAATCCAGGGGCCGAGAGCCGAGAGGGAGAACGGGCCTCGAGGACTTTTTTGGTGCCACCGGAGCCTCTCCGCAGCGAGCTGGGTGAGGCGGACGTGAAGTGGCTGGAGAATCGGTATGGGCTTCCATGGCGATTCAAGTTCCTTGCACCTGAGCCACATGAATCCAATCTGGTTGCTCGTTCTGGTCTCTTTTGTTCTTTCCTCCTAGCCTGTAAGTGTGGCTTTCGACTGCCCCTCCATCCTTTTGTTGCCGAGTTGCTTCGGTTCTACTGGCTGGCTCTGGTCCAGCTGTCTCTAACTCTTACACTCTCATCTTTTCCTTCATCTTCCTCTATGGCAAGAGAGGGGTGCGCACCTCACTGGACCTCTTCCACTATTTTTTTGAGTTGAAGGACAATCCTTTTGCCGGGAAGGGTTTCTTCTTCATTCAGGCGAGGCGGGAAGGAGTTGTATGTCCCTTTCTGTGAAGGATTCTTCTCATAAGGGGTGGAAGACCCAATATTTCTGGGTGGGCCAATCGGCGGTCGGCGTGGTCTGGGATTTCCCGACGGCGCCCAACTTTCACCCGAACATCCCTCCGAAGCAAACAGAGGTCTCTCCGGAGGTGGAGAGGGATGCTGCTATCCTTCAGCGGGACCGCCTGGGGACTGCTGAGTTGGTGACTCCTTCTAACATCGAGGAGTATCTTTCTCGAACTGCTGTTGCCGATAGGTAATGTTGAACCCCCTCCTTGAGTGAATGTCTATTTTGATAGCTTTTGATGATGACCAAACACGATATGTATATATATATATATTGTCTTTGAAATGTTCTAGCATCTAAAGTCTTGCAAAGCTTAACTTCCAATTGAGGACTTGAAGCTAAGAAGGTTAAAGAACAATCTCAACGGGTAAGCCTTTTAAACTTAAATTGCAAGGCTACATCTAATTTCCAATTATGTCTTTCCAGGGAAAGGAACGTGCCTAAACACTTGAGGAGCTCAAGGACGGTCGGTGAGATCCACTTCAACTTATTGGCCCTTGAACTTATGGTTTGATGTTCATTATTTTTGATCTCAAGGATCATATTGGTTTGGGTACCTATCCATGTCTTAACAACATTCCCTTTGATGTTTTAAAACCCAACATGGACTCTCTATCTTGTTACTTGGACTTAGAGTATTTTTGTTCTACTTGTTAGAAGTCCAGGGACAAGGGTCGACCCCATGGGTCGACCCCTGGTAGCTTGTTTTTATCTCCCGCCGGGTGCTTTCACCATAACTGCAAGGGTCAACCCCTGTGAGTTGTATTTTTTAAAACCCGCACGGAAGGGGCACGAGGGTCGACCCCAAGGGTCGACCCATTGAATCTGGCTCTTGAAAACCCCACGAGGGTCGACCCCAAGGGTCGACCCTTTCCGGTCCGGGGCGGCGCCGTCAAATACGACCTTCGTGTAGGTGCGCCAAAAGTCTTTCAAGTCCGGTCCAATTGCCCCAAATCACTCCAGGATATGTGGATCTGGTCCCTAGGTTGTCTTTTGACCGTCCAAATCATATAAAACATCTTATTGTGTTGTAAACCTAAGGAAATTCGGAGAGATCAAAAGTGTGTTATTGTTCTAACATTTGTAAGTGCAGGTTCGCAGCAGCAGCTCCAGGGACTTCTTCCACCTTGTTCTGAACCTGAAAGTGAAGGGAAGAAGCTTGAATCAAGTCTCTACATCATCCCCAATAGCAAGCTGCGTGGGATATCAAAGCTGCAACGTATTTTTGTGTCATAGCCTCATTCTTCCTCAAGGATCGATCTTCCTCCTGCTGAAGCACCAAACTACATTCAGAAAAGCAAAAGGGGGAGCTCCAACCACAATAAATCATTCTTCACTCTTTATTTTCAGAATCATTTAGTTTGAACTTGAGCATTTGTTGTATAAACTTGAATCAGATACTTGTGTGTGATGTTCGTGTTCGAAACACGAACGTGTGCGTATTTGTGTGTGGCAGCCCAAATCGGGTGCCGTGTGTGTGTGTTTGCTGTTTTACACAGTGTGTGTGTGTGGCTCACTTCATAGTGAAGTCTTAATCCTCACTGTGAGGGGTGGACGTAGGGGACACTTCGGTGTACCCGAACCACCTAAAAACTCCGTGTGTTGCTTGTGGTTTGTTTTTCCGGATTCACTGTCGAGTGGGCTTCACGGTGAGTTGAGCATACACAACTTTCTTAATCAAACACATACCCTTATTTACACGCATTCACAAGTGTGATCATGTTCGTGTGAGACCAAGTGCTTGTGTGCTTAATTAACATTATTTTCACTTGGAAGAAATTTTTAATTGGCCAATCAATTCACCCCTCCCCTCTTGATTGCCCACGTTCGGGACTAACAATTGGTATCAGAGCTTTGGTCTCTGTCTCACTCGACCACACGGTCGTACAGCAGATCCCTTTATATGGCAAACAGGGGGATGATGCTCGAAGGGCATTCGATCCAAAGACCCCCGTTCTTTGATGGATCAAATTACCCTTATTGGAAAAATAGAATGTGTCTTTCTACGTGCCCAAGACTATGACGTGTGGCGCGTCATTAGCAAGGGTCCGTATACTCTGTCTCAAAATGAGGATGAGTGGGATGATGAGGATATAAAGAAGTGTTCAGCAAACTTTAAATCCATGAATATAATACAGTGTGCCATTCATCCTAATGAATACTCAGGTATTTCCATGTGTTCTTCTGCGCAGGAGATGTGGAACAAGTTACGGTTGATCTATGAAGGAACATCGGAAGTAAAGGAAACCAAGGCGAATCTGTTAGTCAGGGATTATGAGTTGTTTATGATGAAACCAGAGGAGTCCATTTCTGATATGTTTGCAAGATTGATGGAAATAACAAATGGACTAAAGGTCTAGGTAAGGAATATTCAGATAAGGAACTCGTGAGAAAAGTTTTAAGATCCTTATCATCACAATGACACACAAAGGCCACTGTAATTGAGGACTCAAAGGATCTCAGCACCTTGAAATTGGACGAGTTAATTGGCTCCTTGATGACTTACGAAATCAACATCAAAAGGAGCGAGGACGATCACAAGAAGAAGAAGGAAGTCACACCATTGGCCCTAAAGGTGAACCCACAAGAATCAGAGGGCAGTGACAATGATTCCACCGGCAACACCAAAGATGAGGAGCTGGTTGCCATGATCACAAGAAGAGCAAGAAGATTCGTCAAAGGAACAAGAAAGTTCGGTGGCCAATTCAGAAAAGGACCAAGGAAGCAAGGTCCTAACAGAGGTGAAAGTAGCAAGAAGGAAGAAGTTATTTGGTACGAATGCAAGAAACCCGGTCATATGCGAGGTGAGTGCCTCGATCTGATGAAAAAGTTCAAGAAAGGAAAGTTCAAGAAGCCAAAGGCCATGGGGGCCACATGGAGTGATGAAGATGAGGAAGAGTCGGCTAATGAAGATGAACTGGTTGAGCTGGTTCAGAATTTATGTTTATGGCAAATGAAGACGATGCCAATGAGGTAAATTCTGAAACCGAATCTCTTACATGTGAACAATGGCAGATTGCTTATGAGTCTTTGTATGAAAAATGCAAAAAAATCAGATCTAAAAATAGAAATCTGAAAAAGAAAATTGATCATTTTGTGCATGCTGTAAAGTCTTGTGAGAATTGTCATGTTTTAAAATTTGAGTCTGAAAAGTTGAAACATGAAAATGAAATTCTTGTGTCTAAGGTTGAGCTATTTGAAGATGAGAGTTCATGCAAGCGAGAGGACCAAGCCACCTTTACCAAAATGCATGAAGACTTAAAAAGAGATTTAGAACAAGAAAAGTTGGAAAGAAATACATGCATTCAAGTCAAAGAAATGGCTGAAAACATGATTCAATCACTAAAGCATGAAGTCAATGAGTTAAGGGATGCTATTGCCATTCTTGAAAAAGGAAAAACATTACAATCTGAAACACATTCAACTCATGTGTCTCCTGTGAGCGACGTCACGCGGTTTGAGAAACGAAAATGCGGAGCGCGCGGGCTCGTTTTGTTTGCTGCAACACAGAAATAAGAGAAAAGAGAAGGGGCCACCACGGAGATTGCTCCGGCGGGGTGAGCGGGACAAATGCAATATAGCAAGATATGGGGGTTAAACGGCCATAGCGGGAAGTGACTCGCCGCGGCCTCGGGGGGACGGGAATGGTGCAGAAATCAAATAGCAAGAATTGAAACGGCCATTACGGGAAGTGACTCGCCGCGGCCTCGAGAGTATAGCAGATATAGCAGTAATTCAAGATATACAAGAGAAAGGACAGAATTCAAACGGCCATTGCGGGAAGTGACTCGCCGCGGCCTCGAGAATATGAGCAGATAAGAATATAACATGATATAAAGAGAATATAAAGAACGGGAGTTTAAACGACCATTGGGGAAGTGACTCGCCGCGGCCTCGAGAATATGAGCAGATAAGAATATAACAGAATATAGAGAATATAAAGAACGGAATTTAAACGGCCATTGGGGAAGTGACTCGCCGCGGCCTCGAGAATATGAACAGATAAGAATATAACAAAATATAAAGAGAATATAAGAACGGGAATTTAAACGGCCATTGGGGAAGTGACTCGCCGCGGCCTCGAGAATATGATGTGATCGCCAGGGCCAAAGACCCCAAAATAAGGAAATGATCGCGCCTACCTCACTAGCAGGAAGTGGCGGGTTGCTTCTTCCTCCCCCTTCGGCCGGTCGACGGAGAGGGCCTTCTTTAGTTACCCTTGTAAAGCAACAGACAGTAAATAAACGGAATTAGAAAATGACAGTGCAGTAGCAATCCCTTGCAATGAAAGTGATGAAATTGTAGCAGGGCACACACCTGGTTGGTGTGGTTTTAAACCCCTCTCGGACACGAGTAGGAGGGAAATGTAATGATGAATGCAAGAAGTATATAAGAGAAGGCGCCCTTATGAAGGGAGATAGAGGATGCGAAATGATGAATGCAAAGAACTACGGAGAAGAAGGGGGAGAGAATTGGCTTATTGGATGTGCCGATGGCGAGATCCGGCGGAGCTTCGGCAGCGTAGGGACGACGTGGAAGCGCGATGGATGAAGACGACCTTCCTCTCGCGAGCGCGGGCACCTGAGAAGCCGACAGAACCTCCCCCTACAAAAGACCCCACGGATTAGAAATGACTCCGGCAGCCTCTGGGCTCCGGCAGCCTATCGGACCTCTTAAAAGCTCCCTTCGGACTGAAGGGGGGGGGCTCTATTTATAGGGCTCCGGAGTATGGAGGCGTCCAGGACCCTGGACGCCTTCATCAGGGCAGAAATTATATTTTATTCTATTTTTATTTTTTTCTTTCGAATATTTTAAAGGAGGCGTCCAGGCAACTGACGCCTCCATAAAAGCCCACCGAACCCCCGCCGAAAGCCGCACGCGTTTTGGCACAACGCGTGGTTTTGTCGGCGCCCGTGATTCATGAATGGGCGCGTCTAGTTGGCAGGACGTCTTCACAATTTGGAATTTTTCTCAAACGACAAGCCGAAAGTCGGACGGGGGCCGCCCATGGGCAAGTTGATGGAGGCGTCCAGGTTCCTGGACGCCTCCATAAATATATTATTTTATTTTTTGTTTTATCTTTTATCATTATAATAATTATTTTTTTTTTTTTAGTTTGATGGAGGCGTCCAGTGGCCTGGACGCCTCCACTATTTTATTATATTTTTTGTGTTTTTTATATATTAAAGTCATGGAGGCGTCCAGGGGCCTAGACGCCTCCATGAAGACCCCCCCAGGTCCCCATAAAAGGCGTCGGTAGCCGCCTTCCAGACGTTCTTCCTAGTTTCGGAACCTTCCGGTGCGTCCGATTGGTGTTGATGCCGTCCGAATGCCGTAACGAGACGATTCTGGATGCCGAAAAGGCGGAGGAAGACTCAAGAACATGAAGCACTAAGGCGATTCAAAATGCGAAAGCCGCTGCGGGGCGTCGTATAGTAATATGAGACTTTCTCAGAGATGTCAAGAATAGCATGTCTACAGCTGCCCCGCCTTGGCGTCTGCTTTGCAAGGGAGTGACACGTAATGGAATGGTATCGAAGTGGAGTGAAATGGAGTGGGAATGGACTGATAAGTTGATGCCAAGGTGTGATGAGACACGCTTTTGATATTACTGTTTGGAATCTTTCCTGTAGTTCCAATGAGGCGACCTTGAAGAAGGTCTTTCAAATTTGACGATTGTTTGGACGGAGATCAAATAAGGGAGGGCGAGATGTGCGCTCAGGCACGAAAATAAAGGAGACCAACTTCTCGGTGTGGAAGTACCTGGGTCATAAACCGGCAGATTTCACCTTTGGGGAGCGATTACCAGCCAATGTGGAAGTGCTGCGGCCAAGGTGGGTCAAACAAGGTAAAAAGTAAAGGAATATCTGAGGGTCTGTCCAAACAAGGGTCTCCTTTGGAAGAGCAGCGTAGGGCTATCTCAAGGAAACTCAGTATTTCATTCGGAATGGAATATCTCATATTGTAAGAATTGAAGCACAGCGGCTTTCACAATCGAATCGCCTTGAATAATCTTCCGCAATAAGATCAAAGTCCTACATGAATGCATGCTGGGTTTAAAGAAAAATTTAAAACAAACTAAAATAGAAAATAGCCAAGGATAATATTATCAATTTGTTAAGAATGGGTCAGGATACCGATCCGGTGAGCTGATACTGAGCTGGGGCCCGTTTATCCATGCACCAACTCACTGAATGGAACCGTCGTCCCCATGCTACCACAAATTAACGGCCTATCCGTACAACCCAAATTCTTCCGGAATCATCACCGTTTTTGTTGAAGGGGAACTCAAATCCCAGATTCGTTCGGGTCGCAAGGTCCTTGACATGTTCTAGTAGCGTAGGTATCATATAATATGATGCATGACACAGGGGGACCAAACACCGAAGGACGGTACACAAGATAGGACAAAGACGTCCGTTAGTAAAACCTGCACAGACCAACATAGATTAAATACATCAGAAAGCAGCAGAATCGCAACAGAATCGCACCACAGTACAAGGAGATCTAGACAAAACCCTGACGACTGACCACTGATGTGACGTGTTTCGTCCTGTAACGCCTCTCTTTTCCTATAAGTACCTCCCTTAGGCTAGTTCATCCAAATGCACCAAGGAGAGTTTTGAAAGCTCAGGAGGAGAAGGAGAGGGGAATCTAGGGATTTCAGGATGGAAGGAGAGTCTTCCCGCGTTATGAAGAGGGGCAGGCCTAGCAGCGAGATTAGGCGACTCTCCGACCTCGAGGGTCATCTGAGTGGGACGATCCAGTCGCATATGGTAAGCTGATTTATTTCAAATTTTCCGTGTGAACTCTCTTCTCACTTCTTTTATTTTCTCTTCTTTCCAACCATATCCACTCTTCCCAGGCCCGATGAAGTTTTCCAAACTTCCGTGGCTCTCAAAGTTGACTTCCAACATCTCCATTGGCATGAGGGCCATACTCTCAAGGTGGCATCTTCAGGGGCTCCTTATTCATGCCAAGCACTATGAGAGGATTCGCATGGATTGGGCGGCTATGGGCGCACTAGTGGAGATCTGGCATCCCCAGACCCACACTTTCATCTTCCCGACCTTCGAGGCGACCATCCTCCTCGAGGAGGTGGAACTTCTGCTCGGACTGAAGAAATTCAAGAGTGACGGGAAGGTAAAGGCTATGCGGATGCTGACAAGGGGGACTTTCGAGAGCGTCCTTGGAAGCTTCATGTCGCCCGACGCAGCCAGAAAGGTCCGCACTCAAAAGGGAATTGATTTGCAAAGGCTCGCGGAATGGGTTATGGATGCCCTGAGAGGGTCACCAGATGATGACCACTTGGAAGGGATTATGAAAGGGTTCACCATTTGTCTGGCGGGTGCTCTCTTGTTTTCTTATACCGACAACATAGTGGAGGAGGGCCAACTGAGTGCCATCTGCGGGATTTGGAGTAGAAAGAGGGTGGGACCCGCCGTCCTTGCCTACCTTTACAATGGCCTTACTGCCTCGAGCATGGGTAACCCTCCTTTCGGTTGTGCACTTGTTCTGAATTGCTGGGTTGATTTGCACTTTAAATTTGACCACCGTGAGGGGATGCCGACTGCTTCGAAGCTCTTCCAACAAAGCCCCCTTTATCATATAGCCGATGTGTTAGGCTTCGGTGGCACCGTGGCGAACCGTGTTCCGTGGCTGAAGAAACGTGAAGACTGGCGGTCTCACTTTCGAACCATGACACAAAGCTTCTTCACTTGCGCACCGGCATGTCTACTCTCACTTGAACTCCTCATGAGGTCTTCTCCCGGAGCTGAACTCCAACTGATCGGCGCGACTGAGTTTGTCCTTTACAACGCACATCGGTGCTGCCTCCAGATCGGCATTCCACGCCATTCGTTCCCACTACTGACTGGCATCGTCCCTTTGAAGAAGAGGGAGTTGGGCACGGAGGCGGATGCGAAGGAAGCGAAGGCCGTTAAAGCACCCTGGAAGACAAGTGTTGCGGGAAAGGCCTTAGCGCATGTGTGGGAAGAATGTGAGCTGTGGAGAGCTTATGTAACCGAACTGGGGAGGTTAAGGCCTAAGGCGCCTAAGCCCCTGATGTAGCTCACTTTGCTTTCTGATGGAATAAAATCTGGCATTTGACATTTTGGACCACTGTTCCCCTAATTATTATTTTTTATGATTTTTATTTTATTTTTTTCTTTTTGTGTTTTCTCTCCTTTTGTGTTCTTGTTTATTCATATTATGATCATATATATATATATATATACATACATTTTTTATTTTTAATGGGGGCGTCCAGGGGCCTGGACGCCCCTATATTTTCTTTTTCGATTTTTTAATTTTTTAGTTGTGGGGGCGTCCAGGCGCTTGGACGCCCCTATATTTTCTTTTTCAATTTTTTAATTTTTTAGTTGTGGGGGCGTCCAGGTGCTTGGACGCCCCTATGTTTTATTTTTCAATTTTTGTTTATTTTTGATATGGGGGCGTCCAGGTGCTTGGACGCCCCTATGTTTTATTTTTCAATTTTTTTTTATTTTTGATATGGGGGCGTCCAGGCACCTGGACGCCCCTATGTTTTTTTGAATTTTTCATAATAAAAAAATGTGGGGGCGTCCAGGCGCCTGGACGCCCCAAAGCCTGGTGATTTTCTATATAAAGGGGGTCTCACCCCCTGTTCTCTTCTACTATTCATTCTAACGACCCATTTCACTCTGAACGGCCCATTCTCAGTTCCCAATGGAGCAAGGAGGCCCGAGCCAGGGTGGAGAGAAGCGGAAACGACGGGCTCGTCGTCCGAGGAGGTCGAGGGATCATGCCGAGGGGGCTGCCGCGGGAGAGGAGATTGCCGCGGGAGAGGAGATTACCGCGGAAGAGGAGGCGCCTCCTTTGGCCGTGGAGGGTCCTGCGGGCGCTGGCGACGCGGGAGAGGATGAGCACGACCCGGTAAGCCCTCAGAACTCCAATTTGTTGGTTTATTAGGCTAAATAGGCGGGCGAGAGACGGTGTGGAGAAGGCCGGGGAGTGAGGGAAGGAGGCGTCCAGGGGCCTGGACGCCTCCATCCTTTCTTTTTTATTTTGTTTTGTTTTTATTATTTTTTTTGGTTATTACATAAATAATAAAATAAAATCAAAATTAAGGAGGCGTCCAAAGAGGTGGACGCCTTCATGATAATATATATTATTTTTATTTTATTTTTTATTTTTTTTTTGTTTTTGTTAAAATAAAATAAAGGAAATAAAAAGAAAGCGTCGAGGGGGGTGGACGCCTTTAATATATATATATATATATTTTAAAAATAAATAAATAAATAAATAAATATTATGTACATTGTTGTTGTTTATTATTATCCATGATGCTGATGTGTTCCTTTTTTGTTTGTTTTTGTGGTGTGCAGGGCGTGATGAAGAGCCGGATCAGCTGGTCCCTGGTGGTGGCAGCGTACCGTGGGCTTCCGGACTTTCAGAGGGCGCGGGTGGACGCCATGGGTTTTGGAGCTTTCCTCAGGATTGAGCCCTTCCGGCTTGACCTTCCTCTCATCCAGGCGTTGAGGGAGCGGTGGCACGCGCCGAGCTGGGCGTTTCTGATGCCCTGGGGGCACATGGTGCCTACACTAGAGGACGTAGCTCGGATCACCGGGCTACTAGTTGACGGAGAGGCAGTCAGTGGGGTCACTTACCCCGATTACCGAGAGAGTGCGTTGGACCTGCTGTGGCTAGAGACGAGCGCGACTGACAGAGACAGCAGGGTAGTCGGCCGAGTGGAGATTATGGAGGCGCTCGGATTTGGTGACCCGCGCCAGCGGGTCAGCGAGACTGGAGCTGAGTTTTTGGCACGACTGGAGGGAGACGCTCGGGCAGCTTTCACCTAGGACCCGAGCGAGCGAGAGCTGGTGGATCTAGACCTCCAGCGGTTCCTTTTCTTTTTCCTGGGCCGCCTTCTGCTGGGGACTAAGGGGGACGGCATCCACTGCCGCTTCCTCGGGATCTTGGCGGACCTGGACAAAGTGGGGAACTATGCGTGGGGAGCGGCTCTACTTGCCCATTTGATCGCCGATCTCTCCCAGACTTCAGAGAGGGAGACGACAGTCAGCGGCTTTGCACCTTTTCTCCAGGTAAACATTTTATTTATGCATTTTATCGTAGTTAAATATGCAATTGTTCATGCTGATGATGTATGATGGATGCAGGTGTGGAGCTACTACTACTTCCCGATGGGAAGAGCCAGACAGGGGAACAGGAGAGTCGTGCCTCTGGCACGACGGTGGAGGCCGGTCATGGTCGCGGCACCCCACGGCTACCAGCTGGCGTCGCTTCGTCGGGAGCTGAGCGAGTACCCCGAGGCTATGGTATGATGCGTATGATTTTTTGGTGTTTTTATGCATGTGACTTAATGGCAACTAACATGACGTATGTATGGTGATGCAGGTGGTGTGGAGGCCCTACCTGGGAATGGCCGATGCCGGCCAGCCTTGGGTGGTAGCGGGTTATCCTCTTTTCGGGAGGGACGTGTGGGTCCATTGCCTGAACGAGATCGAGCTGCTACGGCTCAGGCTGGTTATGAGGACGTTGGGGTTAGCCCAGGAGTGGGTCGACGTAGATGAGCCGGTCCGCGTCGGGCGGAAGACCAAGGGGAAGGCAAAGATCGTGGACTGGCGTACGCGCTTCCCTGCACAATACCAGGACTGGCAGCAGGGCGGGGTCCCAGTGGTGTCCCACGTACCGGACAGCACCGATTATATGAGACGGTATCGAGCCACGTACGGGGAGCGTCTCTTCCTTGGTGGTGCGGCAGGGGTAAGCGTGAAATGAAAAATGTTTCCCTTTTCTATATGTATATGCATGTGACACTAATTTATATGCAATGTAGGATGCTCGTGATAACATGATTGCCGACCTGCGGGCCCAGCTGGCAGACGCCAGGCGACAATTGGTGGCCATCCGATAGGAGTTGGAGATCCTGGTGAGTCTATGCAATGCATTTTTTTTGTTTTGTGACCTGGATTTTTGATACTTAACCTCTGACTGTCGTTTGTTCCGTGTTTCAGCGGGCCCATCAGGCAGCGGCAGCCGGATGGCTGGTGGAGCGGGTTCCAGTTCGTGGGGCCCTCCTCCGGAGGTTTCTGCCCTTCAGGAGCAACTGGCGTACGCGGTGGCCCGGGCTGAGGAGGCCGAGCTTGACCGCGAGGCTCGAGTGAGTGTCTGCCTGACCCCGACTCTCTTTCCAGTTGCTCTTCTTCCTTCACTGTTCTCTTATGGGTCATGCGTGCTTTGACATGTGGCCAAGATTCGGGAGGCCCTGGCCCGTGCTGTTCGTGCTGAGCAGGAGCGCGACGCTTGGACGGCAGAGCGTGACGCCCGGATTGCGGAGCTGGAGGAGGAGCGGCGACGGGAGGCTGAGGAGCTCCCTCGCGACGTGCTGGATCTGTGGATCGCCCTCGAGCTATCGAGGAGAGAGGCGATGAGAGAGAGAGAGGAGAGGGAGAGGGAGAACAGGGAGAGAGAGAGAGAGAGGACAGGGAGAGGGAGAGAGAGAGAGAGAGGACAGAGAGAGAGAGAGGGAGGACAGGAGGGCGGAGCGACTGCGAGACTGGGACGAGAGGAGGGCTCTGGAGGCCCAGCTGATGGAGCTCCGATTGAGTCTCGGCACGGCGGAGGGGAGGCTTCGGGAGAGCGAGGAGCGGTATCAGAGGGTGAAGGAGCGCGGGGCGCGACTTCGTTAGTCTGGTTCTTTCTTCATGGGCAGCTTTCTGGTTTCTTCGGCCGAGGAGCATCGCCGTGCCTTCGAGGCTGGCGTGCCACCACAGGGCGAGGCGAGCACCGCCTCTCAGAGTTCGCGGAGGCCCCCTAGGGATCCCCGTCAGAGGAGGGAGGAGAGAGATGATCAAGAGGGTGGTAGCGAGAGTTAGAGAGTTGCTTGTACACCCCACCTTCCTCACTTTATGATGTATAACTGACTATTTGCTTATGTGCAATGAAATGGTTCCTTTTGTCGTATGCACTTTCCCTTTTCCACGCTTCTTCTCTTGCACCGAGTTGTTTCGAGGCACGCTTCACGATACCTTACCCTGAAAAGTAGGAAACTACGCCTTGCACGGAGGGGTCCTCTTTTTTTTTCTTTTTTCTTCTTTTCTCTTTTTGGGCGCGTCTAGGTGCGGTGACGCGTCTTATCTTTTGAATTCAAATTTAAAGCACCAGGCGGCCTTTCTTCTCCCGTGCCTTACCCACAAACGAGCCCGCCTCCCGTCAAGATTTGCTCGCCCGTCCTTGTCTTCTTCCACTCTCGATCGATGGAGTTTGGTGGGCCGGATCATGGTGAAGGGCGAGAGGGGCAAGGAACTCCTCGCCCGAGGAGGGACGCGCAGGAGCACAGAGAGGCGTCCATGGAAGAGGAAGGACCCCTTCAGGTACTTGAGGGATCCGAGGGGCCTGATGGTACGGAGGGAGGTGAACACGGCCTGGTATGTCCTTCGATCTTCTCCTTTTTGATCTATTTTGAGTTTGAGCGAGCCACGCGAGAGGGAAAAAGGTTCGGCGAGTATTACACTCAAATAATGGACGCGTCCTTGACAGGAGACGCGTTCTCGTGTTTTGACGTAAGACCCTTCTTTCTTGATGCAGGGCATGGCGAGGGCCCCGGGATTGGCCGATGAATGGGCGAGTGCAGATGAGCTGAGCCGTGTTAGGAAGGAGAGTCACGGCAAGGCGAAGCTCGAGGATTGGCGCATACGTCTCCCTGGACAGCAAGGGAGCGTACTGGTGCAGGACAGCTCTGACTTCCTGCGACAGCAAAGGGAGGACCGAGTGGGGGCTCTTCAGCTTGGGAGACGGACAGAGGTGATAGTAAGGCCCCAATTATTTTTATTTTTTTTGGAGCTTAGCTGACGGCCATTGTTTATTTGTTCCAGCATGCTTAGCAGACAGCGATGGTGGGAATGGCCGGCGGCGCATTTTCCAGCTCGTCGGCCCCTTTTCTTGAGATTGCCTCCCTTCGAGAGCAACTCGCCGGTGTGGTGGCCCGTGTGGCCCGGGCGGAAGAGGAGCGTGATTCCTGGGTAGCAACTGTAGCGGAGCTGCGGCGTCGCGGTGAGGAGAGGCCACATCCGGACATCCTAGAGTTGAGGGTCCTCCTCCAGGTGACGAGGAGAGAGGCAGAGAGAGAGAGAGGAGAGAAGGGCCGAGCAATAGCGAGATCAGGCCGAGAGGAAGGCCTTGGGGGCCCAGGTGAGGGAGCTCCAGCTAGGCCTTCAAGTCGTGGTGTAGAGGTTAGGAGCGATGGAGACGCGCTATGAGAGAGCGCGAGAGTTCGGGGAGCGACTCCGCCAGTCTGGCCGCTTTTCTGTTGGTGGCTTCTTCGCCACGCCAGGGGAGGAGCAGCGAGCCAACGCTGTGGAGCAGACGCCACGATGCGAGGTGGGTGCTGCTGCACAAGGATCCAGAAGGCTTTTGAGGGACCCTCACCTCAGGGGAGAGAAGAGGGACGCCTAGAGGGACGAGCATACAGATAATGGCGAGAGTTGGTAAGCCAGTGGACCCGCTCCCCCTCTATGATTGTGATGTTTATGATAGCTTATGTAAACTTATGAATGGAGTGATTTGATTTTCTGCTGCTTGTTTGTTCTCTTGTGCATTCCTTCTTCCCTACACTTCTTCTTCTTTGCACTGTTCCCATGTGATGTGTCTGCCGAGACCCCGGGGAATCGTATCTTGCTCTGATCGTCTTCCATGCGGAAATCAGCCGCGGAAGTCAATAATGACAGCCCTAGCCCCTCTTCCCGGGTGATCTGCGGACGACCTCTACATCGTAACAGGGCATCCCTAACGGTATAGGGAGGGTGTTGTCCAATCAATCACCCTGCGCGAGCGGTGAAGTGACACATGGGACCGCAGGGCAGGCGTCTTATCG